>JANFOE010001360.1:0-600000 GCA_025667525.1 Glebionis coronaria | reverse complement strand
ATTTCTTCCTTCAGTATGAAAAAGACATGCTTATTACAATATCATGTAATAAAATGTCTTTGAATAATTCTTGTAGTCAATATATGCATGGCGATCACATGCAATGGCCGATAGTCTCAGTGAGCTCTGACGGATCAACCAGAAACCACTCGATGCTTATGATCATGCTAATTTTGTGATGATCATATCATGAATTGTATGGTATTATATGCCCCCCAAATATTTGTAAAAGAGCGTGTAACTGTTCCAGTTAAGAATTATAGCATAAACTGAATCACCGAAACGATCTATACCCCTCGTCAAGATGAACTCCCCCTTTTTTTTTTCTTTTTTTTAAACGAACAGCAGGAACCAGCAAAACCACCAGAAGAAAACATAACGTACCAGTAGGAACGACCAGTAGTAACGACCAGTAGGAACGACCAGTAGTAACGACCAGTAGGAGCGACCAGTAGGAGCGACCAGTAGGAACGACTAGTAGGAACGACCAGTAGTAACGACCAGTAGTAACGACCAGTAGTAACGACCAGTAGGAACCGACTAGTAGGAATCCACCATGAAGGCTAAGCTTCCCCTCGATCCATGTATGCTTCCCCTGAAGAAATGCATGTCCAATCTGATAGGTACCTTGGAGTGATCACTGATGAAGAAAATCAAGTATAATCAATTTGATGAAGAAGTGGAACCTCCCAAACTTGTGTCGTATATCATGCATTTTACCCAGTTTTTGGTACACGGGAACTGGTAACCTCACAACTATGAGCCAGCTGTTAGCTATAACAATATATTTAGTCAAAATGATATATTTTGGATCAAAATGACAAGGTATATTGCTCACCAACAGTTTTTGGTACATGGGAACTGCTAACCTTCACAACTATGAGCCAGTTGTGAGCTATAACAATATATTTAGTCAAAAGACAAGGTGTATTGCTCACCTAAATGCTGATATAATAAGAAACAAATTTGTAAAACTCAACTACAACATCAAATAAATAATCAAGCATCAACTTCAATGACCAGAAGGAACCATAGCTCACCAGTAGCAATGACCAGCAGTAACGAAAACCTACCAGTAGCATCTCGAACCCCGTTCTACTTTTTTTTTTTTTATAAACACATTCTGTCCCCACACTGTCACTAAACTGTTGCTGACATCAACAATTATCCCCCTCCATACGTTTAGCGACACTGAAACTGTCACTATATGTTGCTGACGTGTGTACTATATCAGATGGTGACAAACACTACTTGTATGTCTTAAACCCATATCCAGCCCATAATGATTTAAAACATTAAACGTGATTACCAAACTCCCAGAACAATTCACATCCCATGAAAGTAGCATGCATATAACTGCCATATTGTTGTTAGGCTATGCATGTCGCTGTAATATCCATATCCGGCCCATAACTGCCATAACTGCCATATCCAGCCCATAATGATTTAAAACATAAAAATCAGCAACTTAAACTGCTTCCATTTTGTTGTTGCACTGTCGCTATTTATGTCACAGACCTGGGCCCTACTGAACGTAATACTTGTGCTCCCATACCATCCCATATTACGTATTAAATAATCCACTTTGTAGCCCATCGTGCATAGTACTAAGTCCATATATCAACCTCACGCTTTAATAACCTTATGGAATGATAAGATTTCCAATAAAGTAAAATTAATTAATTCCCTAAAGAGTAGGACTCAAACACGTACTAATCTTGAACATCTCAACATCACACGTCTTGATTCATATCCAAGAATAAGTCACGTTGAAATATATGGAAACAAAATTTCGCACATACAGCCATAATTCACTCCCATAAAAATAGCAATCAAGTAAATGCCATGTCTTTTTCCTTCCTGAAGCATAACTTATTTACTTCCTTATATAAACCACACGTTTTATAAAGGAGTCAAAGATATGAAACCAACTGTAATTCCTACAAAGTAGGATCACACTGTAGAAATCGTGTGAAGAATCATAAAGCCGAAATTCATGCAACAACATTACTTTCTTCCAAAACAGTCACGTTCAAAAATTTGGAAATTATTAATGTGACTTAATTGGTAATCCTAAGAAGCAGGAAGAATAAACGTGTCTTCTAGTATCATAACTGACTTTTAATTTTTACGTGATATTCTTTTGAACCCATGTCTGTTTCTTTATGTTCTATCCTTGAATCATACGAGAGAAACAGAGAAACGAAAAAGTAAGAGATACCTTCATATATGCACGTGATATACCATCATGAGTCACAACCTCACGTGTCCTTATCAGGCCTTGATACAATGGCAGCAAGAACAAACCTAAATCTTGGGATCATAAGTACTGGTATCACGACACCATGTACACTGCCTAAAGAAACAATAGCAGGACATCACCTAGTATCGTGTTGGTAGCTTTCACACGTGATATAACCTGTAATTGTAATCACATTCACAACCACATTCACAAGAAATCATAGATATACTTCCTGTCCTTCTTTCACAGCAGCAAAGATCACATATCCATCTAGGGTTTGAAAACCCTAAAACAAGAATCACAACAGCCATAAACATCGGTTACCTTAGATCATACTAGGGTTCATCATTGATTCGAAAATCAACTCACCAAAGCTAGTATGACCACCTTCAAAGTACCAACATCACGGTAACAGCAACATCACAGTAACAACATCAGATGAACAGCAACAATTATCTAGGGTTTGTTGGGAAAAACCCTAGATCATCAACTTGATTTATTTAAAAACAGAAAAGTAACATAAACTGAAAACCTTGTAGATCAACCAGATCGAGAGACAACAAGCTCTGATACCACTTGTTGAGTCTTAGGATCTAGACTCATCTGGGATATCATGATCATGATTGTAATAAGCACAACGGAACATAAAGAACACAATCATAACCAAGAACAAGGCTTTCACTAATAAAGATTACTATTAATAATGCTATTAACTACTACTCCTGGTGCCTAATAGGCTTGACACCAAGAGAACGCACACACACCTCTGGTTTACATTGTTTGTGAATGAATGAATAACCATGTGTGCCTAACCCTCTTTATATAATAGAGGTACTAGGGTTACATCACAACCCTAGCTTACTATAGAAGCTAACTATTTGCTATTAGGTCCTTCATCTTGTTTTGTCATATCAACTCAAGATATCTAAGTCCCAACAATCCAGCCCATATCAAAACGTGTAAAGAATGAATGGTAGTAAATAAAATGTCCAATCGAGCCCAAAGTCAAAAGGAGTTTTAATAAAACTTATATATATGGAAAAGTATAATTCCCCAAATAACTAGGACCCCAAAGAATCATCTGCTTCCAGGATATGCGCATGTGATTTCTTACGTCTGACCATATCAACCACATACTATATTTTCTTATAATATCTCGTCCTTATATATACCTTGTGGATTATATCATATAGAGATATATAGTATATCCCTAAAAATCAGCTAAATCCCACAGTATACGTAAATTATAACTGATGTATAATCCACAATGCGTTTTTGACTTTGCCATCACATCAAAAAATTACGCAGAACATAAACCACCTTCCAAAGATATATGCATCTATCATAACGTGTAATATTAACACACTGCTTCCAAAAACAGTTATGATAGAAACACGTCATGAATAAAAAAATACCTGTTGATTATCATGACTCGATCTTTGCAACCAGAAAGAAACATCACGTACAGATCCATCATTCAGGCCTGCTGCTTCTCTTTCAAATCACCAAGTTCTTTATTGCAGTGAACATAGATAGCACCATGAACCAAATTCGTTGTGTTCTTCTTTAATGACCACGAATCTAAGCCATCAAACCAACCAGCAGAGCAACAGAAAATATTACCATGTATCACGTTCATCTTCCATCTAATGTGTACAAGAAACCACGTGTTCTGCTTTCACATGATCTGGGGAGAAAGCCACACAGCTTCTTGTAACTGTTGGTTGTCAACTTTTCATCTTGTTACGATCAGAGAAGCACCAACCAAAACTCATAACACATCTAGGGTTTGTGAAAAACCCTAGACATAATATTCACCAAACTGTTTTGAATGTTATGATCTTCGCTGTCTTGCTTGATCTTCTAGTGTGGAGAAACACCACTCAATCGAACACACATGAAACCTTAAAAACGAATCTTGGTAATAACATTGTCTTGGCAGAAACATTAACTATCAATTTATGGCTTGGATGAAGCACACCAAAACCCTAAATCAATCAGCAGCAACAATCAAGTAACAGCAGCAAGTATGTGGTTACAGTTCTGCTAGGGTTCATCATCGATCTATGATCAACTCACCAAAGCTAGCAGAAAACATCATCACCACGAATCGGTTCTTCTTAAACGCAGCAACATCAACAAAACGGCATTAACATCATATTAATCATCTAGGGTTTGTTGGGGAAAACCCTAGATCAGGAGGAACAACTTTATTTATTGAAAAACAGAAAAATAACATAAACAAGAAAACCTTGTAGATCAACCAGATCCAGAGCCAACAAGCTCTGATACCACTTGTTGAGTCTTAGGATCTAGACTCATCTGGGATATCATGATCATGATTGTAATAAGCACAGCGGAACATAAAGAACACAATCATAACCAAGAACAAGGCTTTCACTAATAAAGATTACTATTAATAATGCTATTAACTACTGCTCCTGGTGCCTAATAGGCTTGACACCAGGAGAACGCACACACACCTCTGGTTTACATTGTTTGTGAATGAATGAATAACCATGTGTACCTAACCCTCTTTATATAATAGAGGTACTAGGGTTACATCACAACCCTAGCTTACTATAGGTTTTTAAGATAGTTTGCTCTATGCGTACATTTGCTATCGCTTGAAGGGGTTACGTTATTGTGCTTAGTGTCTCATTCATTTGAGGATTTTGTTCAAGCTCGCCGTCACGTGGTTAGTGCAAGACATAAGACACAAGTTTGGGAGATTCCACTTCTTCATCAAATTCGTTATATTTGATTTTCTTCATCAGTGATCTCTCCATGGAGCCTACTGGATTTGCCGTGCACTTCTTAAGGAAAAGACGATCCTTTTTGAGTTGATGTGACAAAAAGGGGAAGAATGCATGGATCGAGGGGAAGCTTAGCCTTCATCTATATTAGCTTCAGGGGAAGCTTGTGCTTACTGGTTTTGTCAAATCAACTAGGGGAAGATTGTTGGGACTTAGATATCTTGAGTTGATATGACAAAACAAGATGAAGGACCTAATAGCAAATAGTTAGCTTCTATAGTAAGCTAGGGTTTTGATGTAACCCTAGTACCTCTATTATATAAAGAGGGTTAGGAACACATGGTTATTCATTCATTCACAAACAATGTAAACCAGAGGTGTGTGTGCGTTCTCCTGGTGTCAAGCCTATTAGGCACCAGGAGCAGTAGTTAATAGCATTATTAATAGTAATCTTTATTAGTGAAAGCATTGTTCTTGGTTATGATTGTGTTCTTTATGTTCCGCTGTGCTTATTACAATCATGATCATGATATCCCAGATGAGTCTAGATCCTAAGACTCAACAATAAATTTGTCCGTGAATATTATTTTGAGATTTTAAATTTGTGATGGTTCATAAACTCACAAATTTACGAGAAGATATTAGGACTTACGATTATAATTTAACGTCCTTTACGATTAAACCGGAAACCTTAGGATTATGTATTTACGTTTTTGAACTTCGTTTTTGATGAGACAATTTTTATTAGATTTGTTTTGTGCCGTTGATTCATAATTTATAAAAACGTTTTTCGTAAAACGACCCGAGGGCACGCAAATCGAGGAAACTAGAATCGAGGAATACCCGTAAATTAGCGGGATGGGACAAAACAAGTTTATCCCACCCCACTAACATATGGGATGGCCAAGGATGCAACACATCATCCCATGAGGTGTCAAGCTTAACCAACAAGTCTTAACACTTGTAACTAGCTTCACATGTAAGCTAAGCTTACAACTACTCCACCTCAAAACTACACACACAAAACCACTTCTCCAAAACTCATACATGCAAACCACTCTCTCCTTCTCTCCCTAATTTCGTCCACTCTCTCTCTAAAATGCCATTTTGATCAAATTTTGATCATTTCTAGCCATAAACTATGTGTTATCTACACATATAATGAAGAAACCTTGAAGCCCTTTTGAAACCCTATTGATTGGTGGTGATTATAACATCCAAGGAGGAGTTTCCATGGAGTCTTGGGGCTGATTTTCCACAAGATGTTCATGAAGAATGGTGGTCTTGAAGATGGTCTTGGTTATTCACAAGTTTCTCCATCAAAATCCATGTTTTGATCACAACCTACATCAACATGGTGGTATAAAGATTGTTCTCCTCATCCTCTTGTTATTTTTGATTATGTAATCTTGTATTTCTTTTACTTATGTATATGTATATGATGATGAATGATGATTAAAAATATTGTGTGGGGATTTGGTGTTGATAAACATGCTTAAAAAGATGAAAAACTATAAGAAACAAGGCTAAAATCTTGTTTAAATTGTTGGCTGTATAAAATAGTAAAGAATCATATGATGAACTGATAAAAATGGCATAGATTAATGGATTTACAGTAAGCTATGGGTCTTGTACACATGTGAGAGTTGGCCATGAAATGGAATCATTGTAATGAGTGAGATATGATCAAAACAAGTTTAAGGTACAAATCTGAGTTCACTGTTTTGGACGATTTTTAGAAAATACTTATAAGATGATTCAACAGTAGCTATAGAAGAGTTAAATGGAGAACATATCATTTAGTTTATGTGATAAAAATTTGAGCTTCTATCTCCGTATAGAACTCTAGATATGGCAGTTTTGGTGAAGATGAAAATAAAAATCAGATTTTGGAAATTAAAGTATAATACTATTATATAAGCACTCAAAATTTAATAGTATAAAATATAAATCAAAACCCACTAACTTATATAATACATTTGTATAAATATATAAAATGGTAAATAAGTGGACATTTTATAAAAATGGTAACTTGTTAAGTTTTATAAGTTATAAAACTATAAACATGATTTTTATGACTTTTTCGGCTAATACCGTAAAATTAACGTTTTTGTTAAATAAAACTTAGATGGTTGGACCCGTCTAATGTAAACTTTATAAAACTTATATACTGATATATAAACATGTATAACAAGTAAAAACCGATAAGACCCGAACTATAAGACATACGGACGTCAACGGACTAAGTTAACGTTATTGGACTAATAATACAACAAAATGGACTAAAACACTTATAAACATATTTATTGGGCTTAACCCATTTGGGCCCAACATGTAAAATGTAAATACTGACAATACAAGTATGAAATTGATTAATACAAGTTAATAAACTTATAATAGGCTTATTGGACCTAAAACACGTAAATAGGTAAAACTAGAAAACTAGTATAAAAGTTATCGACACATAACACAAAAATGAGTAAATGAGAATATGTAAACCCACTTGATCATCATATATATATAATCATCATATGTATACATAATTTTTATTTTTATAAAGTCATTGGACAAGAGTCTAAGACGAGTATTATTTGTCTAGGTTTTTGTGATTGAAGCACGTACCGTACGTCCGAATTGCCGATAACCCGCCTTCCCACATCAACGTGAGTTCATAGCCTCGCACTATTTTAAATGTTTTTATGAAATGTTTTATAAACCCGCGAGGGAGTTAACATGTTAGTTTTTATTAAATAGGACACTAGTTGTCCCGATTGTCTGTTTATTGATTTAGACCCAAATGATTGTATGACCCGATGAATGATTAAATGACCCGATAGATGAGATAAAATGGATTATTAAAGTTAGGTTATGTCACTAAAAGTCCCATTAGCATGAATTGTGAACTACCGGGATTTGGTAGACGCTTATGCATATAATAGTACTATTTGGGGACGATCACCCCAGTTCGCGCCTTGACGGTTGATCCCCGTCGTGCCACATTGATTGGTAAGCGAATTTATGTATGAGAAGATTTACACAAGCGTGATTATTGTGACGACACGCTAACTTAGATGGGCAAATTGAGTTTCGGGCTAGCTACCCTTTGTTTGTTGTAGTAAGGTAACAATGTCATGCGGCTTGTAATAATCTAAATAACAAAAATATTGATATACGCATTGAATTACGATGTATTGCCTGACTAACAATACGGGGTCTTATTACTGATGTTATGTTTGTGTTTTGGTTTTATATAACCATATTCATATAACGGTTTTTATTTAATCTATATAACGTTATAAAACGTATTGTATGATGTTTTTACGACAATGGTTCGTATAATGATTTTGAAGGCAAACGCCTATATTATGATTTTTGATAAGGATTTGTATAAAATGACTTTGGATATTTTATGGCCTACTACAAAGATTTGTACAAAATGATTTTCGGTAATAAATATATACCGATGATATATTAATGGTTTTCATTAAACTCTATGAATTCACTCGGCGTTTTCGATGACCTTTTCTTTTAACATGTTTTATCTCAGGTACTTGAAGGTAATTCTGGGGAAGACAACAAGAATTCATGGCCCACACTTAAATAACAATTTCCATTCAAATCTTTTGTAAAACTGTATGAAATGACTATGACTTGGGACCTATGTAAATTTTATAATTATGAATGGAAATGCTTTATAAATAAACGACGCGATTTTTATGCGTTGTCTATGATGTGTGTAATGTGCTATCCCGTAATAACAACTAGTCTTCCGCTGTATTGAGTTGTATAAATTTGGGGGTGTTACATGGAAACTTTCTATTTTTGGTAACTTTCTATTTTTGGAAACTTTCTATGTTAGGAAACCTGCTATTTTTAGAAAGTTACTTATTATTACACAACAAGTATAATAATACATGAAATACAAGTAATACTTAATCAGAATAGACAGAATATAAGATAAACACAGTATAAAGCTTAAAACAGTAAAACATGACATGAACATATAAAACAAGCCAAGACATGATATAAAACTAGTTACGTACTTAGTAATCAGATACTTATACACGTATGTATTTATGTAGCGTTAGTGATACCGAAGTAGGAATCTCTTCCGTTCGTCTTCTTCGTTCACTGGACATAAGGTACGGATTCTCGTCCTTTCAGTATGGACATTCTTTCCTTATTAGGATTCCCCTTATGCAGCCAACTGTTTTCCCATAGTATAAGTTTATATGTTTGATTGCTTATGTTTAATTAGAATACCTAAAGCCATATACATGCATGACCAGTTTCACCTAGTTATGGAGGTACCATAACCAAAACACTAGAGGCACTGGTGTTATGACTTCCCCACGGCGGAGTGATTGCTCGTGGCATCCCTTCAGCTTTTGGCCATATTATTATATTTATCATGTGGGGCGTATGGGTGCATCCTAGTTACATGTTTTTCAGCAGATTACTCAGTGTGAATGTGGTGTGTGCCTTGCATCCTTCACAAGGAGCTGATCCCTCCTACCCAAAAACTAGTGTATTAAGTTAGAGGCAGCCCCTCTAATTTGCATGACGATGTCACCCCTCCAAGTATTCATGCACGTTGATTTTCATGACCTATATTGGCTAATGGAAAAATATGTTAAACAGTTTTTACAAGATAAACATAAGGCTTTTCAAACTATAAAACCAGTTTTACTAAGACTTAACCGGGTTATCCAGGACTTAGTTTCTTCCGCTGTTATATGCTTATATTATTCAAGATTTATTGTACATCCATGCACTGAGCGTATTGCTCAGCCGTTTTCCTTTTCAAGTTCCCAAAACGGCAGGTACTCAAGGACGCTCGTAGACTTTAAGCGTACGTGCATATGGACTGGAAGCTTTCTAGCCTTTCTTTACTTTATGCATTATCTATACTTTGATACTCTTTCCATGGACATTGTTTAGTCCTTTCATTTACAGTACTTATGTTTGTGTGTGATGAGCTTTACTTTTGGACTACCGATGTTTGATTCCGGTATTTCCTTTTATGGTCATGTAATGTTTTAAACATTTATCGTTGTATGCTTTGATGACACGCTATAATCACGCGTGACATTACATTTATCAAAATGGGGTGTTACAATTATGGTATCAGGGCCAAGGCTTCGACCTGTAGGCTCTCAAAACATGACCTGTGATTAGTGGATAGTCACTATGGTCTTCCTAGAACTGAAAGTCGGTTTTCATGCATTCATCATTTTCATGCATACATATATATGTCATTGTCGTAGGTTTATGACTAAGTAATGGTTGGTACAGGACTGGCCCTATTTAGTCGCATGTGTTTTATCGAAACTTTTAAATTTGGGACCGACCCATAGGCGTCCCCTCGCCATGTCTTTTATTTTGGGTGAACTGACCATAGGTGGTCACTCTCGAGCATACAAAAGTTTTCATAAAAATGCATCATGCATTCATGTACAAATTTTCTTGCATAAAATGTTTCTCTTGATTTATTGGTATAATTTTTTTTCATGTATATATATTTTATGTTTTGATCAGTTTAATCATGTATTTTATGTTATACTGTCAGATGGTTCTCACACGCGAGCAGGAACAACTTAATGCAGCAATCCAAGCTGTAATGCAAGCTTTGCTTCCTCAACTGAGGATTGACATCAGGGCTGAGGTTCAGGCTGCCAACAATCAACAGCAAAACCAAACACCTCCTCTTCCTCCAGTGACATTGGCAATATGGTTGGAGAGATTCAAGAAGCTCCGTCCTCGAGCTTTCGAGAGGACAGATAGCCCTAGTGAAGCTGAAAGCTGGTTGGCTCACATCGAGAAGATCTTCGATGCTATGGGTTGTGACCCCGTGTTCAAGGCGAGGTTGGAATGTTACCGGTTCTAAGGTGATGTGTTAAATTGGTGGTTAGCATTGAAGCAGTCTAAGGGAGGTGATAATTGGGTGGCTGGTTTGACATGGGCTCAGTTCAGAGATAGGGTGATGGAGCAGTTCTTTCCCAAGGCTGAGCAAGACAAGCTGAAGAGAGAGTACCATGGGATTCGACAGAGAGTTGGGGAGAATAGCAACGAGTTCATGCAGCGCTTTCTCCGCTTAGCTGGTTTCCTTGGTGCAGCGGCAGTTACTCCTAAAGAGCAGGCACACCACTTTAGGTGGGCTCGTCGCACATCGGTCGCAAAAAATCTGGTGTGTGCTACGTTCAACACGGTAGCACAAGTGGCCGATGCAGCACGTAAGCTGGAGATGCTGCATGAGAGAGATGAGTTCGGGGAAACAGAGAAACCCGATAAGAGGTAAACATTCGTAATCAAGCGGTGACCAATCCGTATTCTTCCTATATATGTCAAATATTTCATCTCTTAAATTGTATCTTCCAGGCAGAAGACTGGGGACCGGTCTCAGCCGGCTACTCAGCAGCAGCCTATTCAGCCCAAGGGAAACGGTCAGACTAACGACAGTTCTGCTACGGATAGGCGTGGCGGTAATGATAATTACCGTAACAACGATGGACACTCCAACGGCAGCAGGTCCTAATACTTACACATTTTCTTATGATTTCATGTTATAGCTCATAATCCTGACACTTTAGCAAATCTTCTACCAGGTACCATGGAAACGGTAGGGACCAAAACCAGAGAGGTTCACAGCCTAGCCGTCCAGCTATCACTGGTATTCAATAATAATTTTCTCCGCATTGTCCTTTGTACCCTATTATCATGTCTTATGTATAATGTTTTATCAAGTTCTCAGCCAGCCAGAGCACCTGCTGGAGGATATACTCATCCTCTTTGCTCTACTTGCCACCGTAGGCACCCAGGGCCATGTCGTCGCGACAGTGATGCATGCTTCAAGTGTGATCTTCCTGGCCATCGCATGAAGGACTGCCGTAAGGGCGTGATGGAGGGCACATCGGGACATGCTGATACCAAGCCGCCTCCTACAACTAGACGCGTCTACACGACATCTCGAGATCAGGCCAACAAGTCTACAGGTACCATCACTGGAATCTTGTATATGTATGGTCAAGCTGCATGTGTTCTATTTGATACGGGTGCTACTCACTCGGTCATTTCTACTGCTTATGCCAAGAACATTAGGATACTCCCCATGCCACTAGTGAATAGACTCAGTATTTCCACGCCTTTGAGGGACTCTGTATTTATAACCCATGTATACAAGAGTCTTCCCCTAGAGTTTGACGATAAGGTTCGTCCTGTTGACGCACTTCCGTTGGACATGAACGACTTTGACATGATTTTGGGCATGGATTGGCTATCTAAGCATCATGCTACCATAGACTGCCATTCGTATCGAGTCATCTTCGGTGATGTTAATGCACCAGAGTACATTCACAACGGGTTTGTACCCGGAAGGTCTGTACAAATCATATCTACCCTGCAAGCACGTGCACTACTGTCACATGGCTGTGAGGGTTATCTAGCTACGGTTCATGACATGGATGCTGAATCCCCATCAATTCAGGATCAGCGGATAGTTTCAGAATTCCAAGATGTATTCCCAGAAGAACTTCCGGGCATACCACCTGCACGAGAAGTTGAATTCAATATCGAGCTCATACCTGGAGCTGAGCCGATTTCTAAGGCTCCTTATCGCATGGCTCCCATAGAGTTAAAGGAGCTGAAGGATCAACTGCAAGAACTTCTAGAACGAGGTTTCATTCGACCGAGCGCATCTCCATGGGGCGCACCGGTCTTATTCGTTAAGAAGAAGGACGACAGTATGCGTCTTTGCATAGACTATCGCGAGCTCAACAAGATTACTATCAGGAATAGGTATCCACTGCCACGTATAGACGATCTGTTTGACCAACTCTAAGGGGCCAAACACTTCTCCAAGATTGATCTTAGGTCAGGCTATCATCAACTACGGGTTAAGGAGCAGGACATCGCCAAGACTGCTTTCCGTACACGCTATGGCCACTATGACTTTGTAGTCATGACATTCGGCCTGACCAATGCTCCAGCGATGTTCATGGATTTGATGAACAGAATCTTCCATGAATTTCTGGACAAGTTCGTCATTGTCTTCATCGATGACATCCTGATTTTCTCAAAGTCCAAGGAGGAACACGAAGACCATCTTCGTACAGTACTACAGATTCTTCGCCAGAAGCAGTTGTATGCTAAATTCTCCAAGTGTGAGTTCTGGTTAGACAAAGTGGCATTCTTAGGTCACATTGTATCAGCAGAAGGAATCACTATGGATCCAACGAAGGTTGAGGCTATTACTACGTGGCCCAGGCCGACATCCGCGACTGAAGTCCGCAGTTTCTTAGGCTTAGCTGGATATTACCGTAGGTTCGTGGAGAACTTTTCCCGCCTAGCACTACCATTGACTAAACTGATGCGGAAAGGGGAGAAATTCGTCTGGACTGAAGAACGAGAGAAGAGCTTTGAAGACCTGAATCATAAGCTATTATCTGCAACTATTCTTACTCTCCCATCTGGTACGAGTGGATTTCAAATCTACAGTGATGCATCGGGGAAGGGACTTGGCTGTGTTCTCATGCAACATAGGAAAGTGATCGCGTACGCTTCATGGAAGCTTAAGCCTTATGAAGAAAATTACCCTACGCATGACTTGGAACTTGCTGCAGTCGTGTTTGCATTGAAGATATGGAGGCACTACTTATATGGAGAATCATGTGACATTTTCACGGATCAAAAGAGCTTGAAGTATATCTTCACTCAGCGTGAGTTGAACATGAGGCAGAGGATATGGTTAGAGCTGTTGAAAGATTATGACATTAATCTACAGTATCATCCCGGAAAGGCGAATGTAGTAGCAGATGCACTTAGCAGGAAGTCCGGAATGATCAACGACATTAAGATTGAAAAGGAAATCATAAGAGACTTGGAGCGACTAGACATAGAGATCATGGTACGTGGACATCACGGTTACTGGGCTAATCTTAAAGTAGAACCTGAGTTACTCTCTAAGATCAAGGAAGCTCAGAAAGATGATGGAGAAATCTGGGCGATAATTCAGAATTTGGAGAAGCATACGGTATTCAAAGTAGATGCAGATGGTATCTTATGGCAGGGCACGAGACTTTGTGTTCCTGATGATCAAGAACTCCGGGAAGCCTTGTTACCTGAAGCTCATAGCTCCCCATTCTCTATACATCCTGTTTCGACTAAGATGTACCATGACATCAAGCAGTACTTTTGGTGGAGTGGTATGAAACAGGATGTTACCACTTACGTCTCCAAATGTCTTACCTGCCAGCAGGTTAAGATCGAGCATCAGCGATCTGGCGGTCTCCTTCAACCGTTAGATATTCCAAAGTGGAAGTGGGACAAAATCAACATGGATTTTGTTACTGGTTCCACCAACCAAGAGGAAGCATGATGCAATTTGGGTTATCGTTGATCGACTTACCAAATCAGCTCATTTCTTACGGATCCGCAAGGAAGATTCGGTAAGTAAACTCGCCGGATACGTATAGAAGAGAGATCATGAGACTCCACGGTGCTCCATCCAGCATCGTCTCAGACAGAGATCCTCGTTTCACTTCGCGATTTTGGAAGAGTCTATAGAAAGCTTGGGGTACACAACTTAAGCTTAGCACGGCCTTTCATCCTCAAACTGACGGGCAGTCAGAGCGAACGATTCAGAAATTGGAAGATATTTGAGGTCATGTGCGTTGGAATGGACGGGTGATTGGGACGAATATGTCTGTTTGGTGGAGTTTGCATACAACAACAGTTGGCATGTAAGTCTCAAGTGTGCTCCTTTCGAGATGTTTTATGGCAGGAAATGTCGCGCCCCAATCTGCTAGGATCAGGTTGGTGAGCGAACACTTGAAGGACCAGAGATCATAGAGATGACTAATGAGGGGGTCACAGTAGCTAAGCAAAAAATTCAAGAAACACGGTCACGGCAGAAGAGTTACGCCGACAAGCATCGTAGGGACATACATTTTAACGTAGGAGATCCCGTTTTCCTTAAGGTTTCGTCGGCACATGGTGTTAGACGCTTCAGAGTTAAAGGGAAGCTCAGTCCTCGTTTCATCGGACCGTTTGATATCATTGAACGAGTCGGTGAAGTATCTTACCGTTTAGCGTTACCTCCGCAGCTTTCGCATGTACACAATGTGTTTCATATGTCCTTACTCAGAGGGTACCAGTATCATCCCCTTCACATGGTTCAGTATCCACTGGAACAGATACGTGAAGATCTCACTTTTATAGAAGAACCCGAACGAGTTCTTGACAGACAAGAACGAGTCATGAGAAGGAAGACGATTCCATTCGTCAAAATCCTTTGGAGGGATCATACCGAGCGGGAAGCCACTTGGGAAACAGAGGAGTCTATCCGGGCTTCTTACCCTCATTTCATATTTTGAATTCGGGTATGTTCTTCTTTTCCAGTTTACTTTATCTATAATTCGGGGACGAACTATTCTTTTTAGGGGGAAGAGTTGTAAAACCCGCATGCTTTTACCATGAATAGTGCCCTTAAGATCGTACGTACAAGATTAGAACTTTCCTTTTATAGCATGTTGATAACTAAGATTTTACCTAGTTAAAAATATCGTTGTTCCAGTCTTTTCGAATTGAAAAATGGATTAACTATGCGACTCAGTTGTCTTTGGTGAAACAAATAGTTGTGTCGTTGTATTAGTTAAAAAGTGCAGAACTTAAATAAAAATGACGTTATTTAAATCTAACTCTAATTTAAAATAAATGGCGAGTAATTTAAAAGCGTGACGAAAATTAAAAGGCACTAAAAGTAAATAACGCAAATTTAAATCTATCTAAGGCAAACTTAAAACGCAACTAAAACTTAAACTAAGGCAAGGTTAAAATAAATCTAAGGCAATTAAACTTAAAGTGCAACTAAGGAAAAAGGCGGGAAAAATAAAGTTTAAAAATTAAAAATTAAAAACTGAAAGTTAAAAGAACCTGAAAACAGCTCATTCGGAATAAACCTTCGTTCGGAATAAATCACTCGTTCGGAATGTCACCTTCGTTCGGAATGATTCTTCTTCACTCGAAATAATGCTTCACCCGGAATAAATCCTTTATTCGGAATATGTCCCTTTATCCGGAATAAACTCTTTATTCGGAATATCACCTTGATCCGGAATATATTCCGAATAAACTCCTTTGGTTCGGAATAATTTCCTTGACTCGAAATGCTGTCCTTCACTCGGAATGTTCCGAATGAGCACCTTCACTCGGAATAATAAATTATTCCGAATAAAAGTCACTGATCCGGAATATCCTCTTGGTTCAGAATATATTCCGAATGAACACCAAATGAATCCTTCGTTCAAAATGTTTTGCTGATCCGGAACAATGTCTTGATTCGGAATGTTCCGAATCAAATCCTTCACTCGGAATATATTCTGGATGAACTTGCTGATCCGGAATGTCCTCTTCACACAACCTTGATCCGGAATCTTTAATATTCCGAATAAACGACTTTGGTTCGGAATATCCACAACACAATTCCTTCACTCGGAATAACCTGGGCCTTGATCCGGAATATACCTGGGAAACAGTAATCGCAAAGAACAAGGAGAAAGGAAAAAGCTACGGATCTAGATAAAAACTAATCAAAATCAACCACAAGATTAAATCAAACTAATCACAAATAATCTAATAACAAATACTAATCAAACCAAATCAATAACACTAACAATAATAATCAAAATAATCAAAACCCAATTTAATCAAATCAATAAAAACTTAAGAACATGAACATGAACAAATAAGCATAAAGATTAAAGATTAAAAAAGAAAGGTAGATAGGAGATTAACAAGAAAAAGTAAAGATTAACAAGAATTAAATGGAAACTTACTTGAAATTAAATGAACTTAAGGTGCAAGAAAAATATTTAAATGACATGTAATTAAAGAACAAGTAATTAAATGGTGGAAGACTAACTTTAACGACTTTGACTCGGGATTTCTACTCTCGTCTTGTGATTTCTTCAATAAATAAGACATGAGTTCTTCGGCTTTTAGTAAACTTCCGTCTTTTTTTTTCTTCGATAAATCTTCAGAATTGGTCTTGGACTTCCGTTCTTTTTGCACTCTTGACTTCTTGACTTCGTCTTTCGTCTTTTTCTTCGATAAAAGCCCCTGAATGCCCGTGTTTTCTCCCTTTTCCACATTTTCGTCCTAAATCACAACAAAAACACAAACCACGCATAATTCCGACATTTACAACATAAAATACACGTTTTGGCTTGGTTATTATTGTAGTTAAGTGGTAAAAAGGATGGGTGTTTACACACCTATCAAATCCCCTACACTTGACCATTGTAATGTCCTAATGCAATGCATTAGTTACAAAGCACGATTACACTTTTCATCATAATCAATCCATATTGGCCTTTATTAAAGAGATAAAAAATAACAAATCAAGTAAAGAAATCAAAAACTTACCTTATGGTTTTGAAAATGTCATGAATGATCATCATCCTCAAGTTTTCACTTTCTCCAAACCAAGCTTAAAAACGAGATCATTGTTATTATAAGTTAGCAAACTAACACAAACTCATGTGGGCCAATTATTCACTTAGACTCCCTTATTCCTAGGTGTATCTCTTATATTTTATTGTTGTCTTGAATGATCACGAGGATGCATTGTTGACTTATTTCGATAGTTTATTAGGCTAAAAATAAAGTGGGACGATTTAATCAATAGTTAGCTAAAGGACAAAATCTTTTAAAACTGCTTCTCGGGACCTCATAAAGTTCATATCTTGGCATAACTCGCTTCACGATTTGAGACCTTTCTCGGACCGATATTTGGCAGCGACTTTATACTTCAAATCTTGAGAGACGTTCATGAAATAATGGTCTTCTCTTCATAATGGGAATTTCTTTACTTGAAGTTTTGAGAGATTCTTCATATTTAGACCACGACTTCTTCATTTTTATCCAATCATTATTTTGGACTTTGATATACAACGATCCGCCTCCTTTTTGGACTTGGATCTATTTATCCTCATACCTTGTTAGGGCCTTTTCGGATAGACTTCTCCATGACTTTTAGGGAGTTTTTGCTTTTCGTCGTGTGTCTCGATCCTTCATATTGATTTTCGATAAATGATTCTTCACATCACTTGGGATCTTTAGCAACAAAATGTATCCCTCATGCCTTGTTAGGGCCTTTTCGGACTCGCCAATCTTCGCGTCCCGCTTCAATAAGTTATGCCTTGGCTATGAACTCTAATCCATACCGAGCAACTTTTAAACGATCTTGGGCTAGAAGCTAAGTAACTTTTCAAATCGTACAACCTTATTTATTGCAGACAAATTTATTAGCAAGCAATGGGAGAATAGGCTTATAATTAACTCACATAAATTCACAAAAGAATACCAAACTTATAACTGTCTCTATCATATCTCGTTCTCCCCAGTTTAAAATCTCAAGTAATGAGACTCGTGGATGCTTAGCCTATTAAATCAAAGTTTTGGGTGTTCGAGTCGCCTATAGGATCTTGCAAACTCTTAGACTTTTTCAAGTTTAGAAATCGCATTTTAAAGTTCCCTTGATAAACGACTCTCTAGGATCAATTATAGGAACTTGCAAAAAGTTCTTGTTCTTAACCCGTGAGAGTTAAGACTTTCGCGTTTTATAGCTCCCTATATAAAAGCCTAGCAAAACTTGACTTAAACACGTTAAGGATACTAGCTAGAGTAAACTTAGATAAGTAAACTCGGGTTGAGTCAAAAGATTCACAACGTTTGAAAATTAAAACCACTTTATTAAAATTTATTCTAATAAGGAAAGAAAATAATTATACAAAGGTAAAAACTAATTGGCCAAAATAGATCAAAAATTTTGAAAAATGTCGAAAAATTGATTTTCCGGTTAAAATGAGGACAAATACAAGGAAAAGACCACTTAACTTCGATAGAAGTCCCCCCTACACTTAATATAAACATTGTCCTCAATGTTTAAGCATGTGGGAGTAAACTCCCCTACACTTAGGACATTGTACACGTTGTTTAAATCTTGCTAAGGAAAAGACAACTAAAGAGATTCCTATTTAATATTGAGAAAATATAAAATAGAGAATAAAAAAGAGTTTAGGATAGAACCGGGAAGATGGGAATACGGAATCACGGGTCGTCAAAAATCATCAAGAGTGGATCATTGAGCGCTCGAATCCCTGAATAAGATAAGAGAGGAAATAGCAAACACCAACGGGTCTCCCCTACACTTAGGATAAAGAAAGCTAAAAGATAGATACATGGGTTGCCTCCCAAGAAGCGTTTGATTTTTGTTCACCGAGTCGTGAGCCTGACTCGACCTTGATTATCATAGGAAGAAGCATGAAACATATCCACCGGGATCAAAGACATAATTTTCGTCCATCAAATAGCACAAGCTTAAGGCGAACAAGGCAAGCCAAAGAAGAGTAGGCAAGGTTCCCTTAAGCAAAGATGGAGCACGGTGGGAGCAAGTATGGTGAGGTGCAAGCATATCTTCAGTAGTTCCAAAAATATTTCCTTTTATTTCATCAGACGGATACTGAGATGGCTGAAGAATATCGATACCGGGGTTGAACACCTTTTCCTTTAAGGGAAATAGCACTCAGGCTCAGCAGAATTTGAAGATGATCCGCGAAGAAGATGCACAACCTCGTCCTCAGAAGGTGGACAAAGAGGTGTTAACTCATACGTGCTGCGGATGTTGGTGTCGACCGGTTGCTTCTCCTTTGAAAGAATTTTCTTCAAATCCAAAGTAGGATCAAGACCATAATCATCAAATTCTAAAGGAGGAGCATCACTCTCATGAGGGAAGTAGGTATTAAGAAAAGTAGAGAAGTCTTCCTCATATGAGTAGTCATCCAAAGTAGGATTAAGTGATGGCGGAGGATCTTCATCATGAGAAGAATCACTCGAAAGAGTATCGGCCTCATCAAAATCATCATAAGTGGGCATGTCGGGATACTCGGAAGTAAAATCATCATAATCATCTGAATCTGAGCTAGAATCATCTTCATAAGCATCAAAGATCGGTGGAGAATCATATATGGGTGAAGGTTCCAAATTGGAGAGAGAATCATCTACATCATCTTGAAACAGTGGATTATCATTGCAAGACTCGAATAGAGGATTGTTGTAGACGATAAAATCATCAAGCACATTAATCATATTCGCTGATTCTCTTCCATAGGATTTGCTTGTAAGCTTCCCCATTTTGAACACTTGTTGTTCATTCCCGACCCTTAAAATTAATTCACCTTCGGCAACATCAACTAAAGCTCTTCCGGTTCACAAGAATGGCCGTCCAAGTATTAATGGAATACGAGGATCCATTTCATAATCAACAACGACGAAGTCGACCGGAAAAGTGAAGGTGCCAACTTTAATGAACACATCTTCGGCAATACCAACGGGGTAAGCGAGAGTGCGATTTGCAAGCTCAAGAGTCATCTTTGTTGGAGTAAGGTCGGGTAATGATAGTGCTGTCCAAACACTTAAAGGCATCAGATTTATACTGGCCCCGAGATCAGCTAGGGCAGTAAATTCTTCGGTTTTGTTAAAAATGCAAGGCAACACAAAACGACCGGGATCTCCAAGTTTTTCCGGAAGTTCTTTAAGAATAACTGCATAACAGTTTTCATTTAAGCGTGTGTTGGCGAGCTCAATCAGCTTCTCCTTCTTGTTAAGCAATTCCTTGAATGCTTTGACAAATTTCGGCATGTGGACAAGTGCTTCAACAAGGCTAATGTTAAAATTCATTTGAGAGATCATCTTCAAATAATTCGACACTTGAGTGTCATCCTTAGTGAGCAAGTTAGGCTTGTCCAAGCGAGAAGGATATGGGATGTTGGGTTTATAGATGGAAGGTGGGGTTGGTGAAGGTTGAGATGTTGAAGGATTCTTCTTGGGTACATCGTCATGGCGAGGCGGAGACGGTAATGGTGTACTAATACTAGGTGTGGGAGGAGTAGGGATAAATGGTGGTGGAGGAGGTGTAGATGATGGGGGCGGGATAGGTGGTCCTACTATGGTAACTCCACTACGGGTAGTAATAGCACTCACATTCGCTCGCGGATTGGTGACGGCGTTTGAAGGTAGAGAACTCGAGGTAGAGGGTTGAGTGGTGGGCAAGAACCTAGCCAGCATATTCTTTAAATCATTCGTTTGATTGTTGAAGGAGGATTGGATATTATCTCGAAGCTCGGATCTTATGTCATTTCCTTGCTTGGTGATATCTCCTTTCAAATTGATAATTTGGCTTTGCAGATTCTTGATTTGCTCACATTGGGTTCTCATCAAAGCTTCAACATCTTGATTGATGGGTGGGGCTTGTTGAGCGGGTGGGTGATAAGGATTAGAAGCTCTAGGTGGGATTTGGTTGCTTCTAGTATAGTTGTTGTTGGGGTTTTGGTTTTGAGGAGAAAAACCGGGGGAAAGGTAGTTTTTTGACCGGTAACTCAACAAATTTCTATCCCCTTGAGGCCGGGCTTGGTAATTTTCCGGTGAATAAGTACCATAAGCCGCATACACGTTTTCCGGATTTCCTTGAGTAGAAGGACAATCAGTGTATGAGTGTGGACCGCCGCATGTTTCACAAGGATTGGCTACTGCTTTAACTTGTTGTTGGTTTGTAGCGAGAAGCAAGATATTTTTGTTCATTTCGGTCATCATGCGGGTGAATTCGGTCATGTCGGGGTTTGCTTAAGTAGAAGAAACATTGACTCTCGGGTTGTTCCTTGAAGAAGCGGAGGAATCCCAGTTTTTATGATGAGTAGTCATGTTTTCAATAAGTTCTCTACACTCCTCGGGTCTCCTTTTCATAAATGTGCCACCGGCGGCTGCATTAATCGTGTCACGATCACGAAAAGTCAAACCGTTGTAGAAAGTATTAATTAAGGTCACAGGGAGCATGTTGTGGTTTGGACAACGATTGATCAAAACATTATATCTTTCCCAAGCATCAAAGAGAGATTCATCGGGTTCTTGCATGAAACCGCTGATTTTATTGCGAAGGCTCGTGACCATGGATGGTGGAAAGTAGCGCGACAAAAAGCGTTGAGTCATGTCATCCCAAGTATGAATTGAATTCTTCGGGAGATGATCAAACCATTTCTCGGCGTGGTGTGATAAACTATGTGGAAAGAGTTGAAGGCGAAGAACATCCATTGTGGCACCGGGCAACTTCATGCTTTGGGTAATAGTAATGAACTTGTCGAGGTTTTTGTTGGCATCATCATCAGGCATTCCTCGAAAAGGATTTGTTTGCACTTGCTGAATCATGTGGTGCTTCAACGAAAACTCCAGAGCCGTGATTTGCATCGGCGCAATCGGTCCTCCTCGTCCAAACATGGTAGGTTGACAAAGCTCCTCCATTGTCCGAAGGTCGGGCTGTGGAAGAACATTGTTGTTGTTATTATTGAGGTGCGGTGGATTATTGTTGTTGTTCACACCGGCCATACTTAAATCTTCACGAGTCTCGGGCTCTTGATAAGTAGAAGATCTAGTACGCATACACCTACAAAGGCAAAAGAAAAAGAAACCAAACACAAAGAGAATATATATACACAATAAAAATAAAATCTTTTTGGATTTTTTGAAATTTTTAAGGATTTTTAACAATTTAATTTTTTTGGTTTTTTGAAAATTTTTAAGCATGAAAATAACGCTCAAGAATGAACGGATCCCAAAAAGCAACGCGTCTCTCACAGAAAACCGTTAATCTTTACGAAAAGAGCCGGCAGCAGCGCCATTTGATAACTAAGATTTTACCTAGTTAAAAATATCGTTGTTCCAGTCTTTTCGAATTGAAAAATGGATTAACTATGCGAATCAGTTGTCTTTGGTGAAACAAATAGTTGTGTCGTTATAGTAATTAAAAAGTGTAGAACTTAAATAAAAAGGACGTTATTTAAATCTAACTCTAATTTAAAATAAATGGCGAGTAATTTAAAAGCTTGACGAAAATTAAAAGGCACTAAAAGTAAATAACGCAAACTTAAATCTATCTAAGGCAAACTTAAAACGCAACTAAAATTTAAACTAAGGCAAGGTTAAAATAAATCTAAGGCAATTAAACTTAAATTGCAACTGAGGAAAAAGGCGGGAAAAATAAAGTTTGAAAATTAAAAATTAAAAACTGAAAGTTAAAAGAACCTGAAAACAGCTCATTCGGAATAAACCTTCGTTCGGAATAAATCACTCGTTCAGAATGTCACCTTCGTTCGGAGTGATTCTTCTTCACTCGGAATAATGCTTCATCTGGAATAAATCCTTTATTCGGAATATGTCACTTTATCCGGAATAAACTCTTTATTCAGAATATCACCTTGATCCAGAATATATTCCGAATAAACTCCTTTGGTTCGGAATGATTTCCTTGACTCGGAATGCTGTCCTTCACTCGGAATGTTCCGAATGAGCACCCTCACTCGGAATAATAAATTATACCGAATAAAAGTCACTGATCCGGAATATCCTCTTGGTTCGGAATATATTCCGAATGAACACCAAATGAATCCTTCGTTCGGAATGTTTTTCTGATCCGGAACAATGTCTTGATTCGGAATGTTCCGAATCAAATCCTTCACTCGGAATATATTCCGGATGAACTTTAATATTCCGAATAAACGACTTTGGTTCGGAATATCCACAACACAATTCCTTCACTCGGAATAACCTGGGCCTTGATCCGAAAAATACCTGGGAAACAGTAATCGCGAAGAACAAGGAGAAAGGAAAAAGCTACGGATCTAGATAAAAACTAATCAAAATCAACCACAAGATTAAATCAAACTAATCACAAATAATCTAATAACAAATACTAATCAAACCAAATCAATAACACTAACAATAATAATCAAAATAATCAAAACCCAATTTAATCAAATCAATAAAAACTTAAGAACATGAACATGAACAAATAAGCATAAAGATTAAAGATTAAAGAAGAAAGGTAGATAGGAGATTAACAAGAAAAAGTAAAGATTGACAAGAATTAAATGGAAACTTACTTGAAATTAAATGAATTTAAGGTGCAAGACAAGTATTTAAATGACATGTAATTAAAGAACAAGTAATTAAATGGTGGAAGACTAATTGTCACTATTAGCCAACAAGAGAAAATGAAATCTAATCTAATCTATTTATAGGGGAGATTAGGGAGGTGCTTAAGAAGCTTCCTCCCTTCTTTCTTCTTTCCTTAATTGCATGATTATGTCCTTGTCTTCTTAATCTTTTGACTTTAACGACTTTGACTCGGGATTTATACTCTCGTCTTGTGATTTCTTCAATAAATAAGACTTGAGTTCGTCGACTTTCAGTAAACTTCCGTCTTTTGACTTTTTCTTCGATAAATCTTCAGAATTAGTCTTGGACTTCCGTTCTTTTTGCACTCTTGACTTCTTGACTTCGTCTTTCGTCTTTTTCTTCGATAAAAGCCCGTGAATGCCCGTGTTTACTCCCTTTTCCACATTTTCGTCCTAAATCACAACAAAAACACAAACCACGCATAATTCCGACATTTACGACATAAAATACACGTTTTGGCTTGGTTATTATTGTAGTTAAGTGGTAAAAAGGATGGGTGTTTACACACCTATCACATGTTTACGTTTCACGTATAAGAATTTCAAGTATTACGTACGTGTTAGAACACGATAAGTATTTATTACGTATGAACACACGATAATTATTCCAATAATGATTATAATCACGAACATGCGATCATGAAATCATGAACGTAATTTAATCACGAGCTAATATTAATTACGTATATATATATTTATCACGAACACGAATAAATATATTTAGTCACGATCAATAATTTATTTGAACACGATAAAACACGAGAACACACTAAAATATTTAGACATGAGAAAAGTACGGGATTACCCCATGTGGGGACCCTACCCGCGGCATACAAAGAAACATGGGCTTAGCCCATGCAAAGTTTACTAACTATGGAATTAGGGGTAAAACATGTTTCACTTTTCACAAAACAAGAAAATAATTAAAAACCCTAAATCTTTTCTTCCTTCTCTCTTTGGCCGCCGGATTCAAGGACACCAAAAGGGGTGTTCGGGTTGATTTTGATCCTGGAAATTGTGCAAGTATTCGTGTGTGTTCATCCTTATTTGATCCACGTATTCGGTATTGCTTTTAACCCTTTTCTTTTATGTTTTGATTGTGATAATCACATAAAATCATAATGTTTTTAATGAAACTAATTAAAAACAATTATTTTAAACATGCTAATAATCATGGGGTAAATCAAACACGGGTTTTAGGGGTGTTTTGTTTCTAGCCGACGCCTAACCGAGCCCCATGGGGGTCTCGGCTTGGCTTATTTAACACCACTGAGACCATATGGTCTCGGTATGGTGGTGGTGGTCCCACGGCAGCAGCAAAACCAAGGGGAAACCCGAAGTGGTTCGGGTTATGATGATAGTTACGGGATCCGGTTCATGATTTTTAGTCACGGGTCCGGTTCGTGAATCATTTTTTTTAAGTTTATGATTTTCACTAGTTATGTCGTAGACTTAAATTAAATTAATAAAACATGACATGGTTATAAATTTAATTAGTAAATCATGAATTTTAACCTAAGTATTTATATTCAATTAGACTTTATAATTAATTAATTATTTAAAACTATGACTATAATTAATTAATTAACATGACTTAGGTTATATTATTAATAGTTAATAATACATATTTTAACCTAAGTATTTTACTTTATTTAACTAAAATCATGTTATATTTAATTAAATACTTTTAACCTATAGTTTATTTAATTTACATGTAATAATTAATAAACTATACTTTATAATCACATGACTTAGAATAATAATCAGAAAACACTTAAGCTTATATAATTAGCTTATTTAACCAGCTTATATCTATTTATGGAAACTTTTTATTTTTAGAAACTTATTTATTTAAGGCAGCTAATCTTTTTATGAAAACTTTCTATTTTTAGAAACTTATCTATTTTAAGTAGTAATTCTATTTTTGGAAACTTTCTATTTTTGGAAACTTTCTATTTTTAGAAACTTTCTATTTTTGGAAACTTTCTATTTTTGGTAACTTTCTATTTTTAGAAACTTTCTATTTTAGGAAACTTGCTATTTTTAGAAAGTTACTTATTATTTCACAACAAGTATAATAATACATGAAATACAAGTAATACTTAATCAGAAAAGACAGAATATAAGATAAACACAGTATAAAGCTTAAAACAGTAAAACATGACATGAATATATAAAACAAGCCAAGACATAATACAAAACTAGTTACGTACTTAGTAATCAGATACTTATACACGTATGTATTTATGTAGCGTTAGTGATACTGAAGTAGGACTCTCTTCCGTTCGTCTTCTTCTTTCACTGGACATAAGGTACCGATTCCCGTCCTTTCAGTATGGACATTCTTTCCTTATTAGGATCCCCCGTATGCAGCCAACTGTTTTCCCATAGTATAAGTTTGTATGCTTGATTGCTTATGTTTAATTAGAATACCTAAAGCCATATACATGCATGACCAGTTTCACCTAGTTATGAAGGTATCATAACCATAACACTAGAGGCACTGGTGTTATGACTTCCCCACGGCGGAGTGATTGCTCGTGGCGTCCCTTCAGCTTTTGGCCATATTATTATATTTATCATGTGGGGCGTATGGGTGCATCCTAGTTACATGTTTTCAGCAGATTACTCAGTGTGAATGTGGTGTGTGCCTTGCATCCTGCACAAGGAGCTGATCCCTCCTACCCAAAAACCAGTATATTAAATTAGAGGCAACCCCTCTAATTTGCATAACGAGGTCACCCCTCCAAGTATTCTTGCATGTTAATTCTCATGACCTATATTGGCTAATGGTAAAATATGTTAAACAGTTTTTACAAGATAAACATAAGTCTTTTCAAACTATAAAACCAGTTTTACTAAGACTTAACCGGGTTATCCAGGACTTGGTTTCTTCCGCTGTTATATGCTTATATGATTATATTATTCATGCTTTATTGTACATCCGTGTACTGAGCGTATTGCTCAGCCGTTTTCCTTTTCATGTTCCCAAAACGGCAGGTACTCAGGGACGCTCGTAGACTTTAAGCGTACGTGCATATGGACTGGAAGCTTTCTAGCCTTTCTTTACTTTATGCATTATCTATACTTTGATACTCTTTCCATGGACATTGTTTAGTCCTTTCATTTACAGTACTTATGTTTGTGTGTGATGAGCTTTACTTTTGGACTACCGATGTTTGATTTCGGTATTTCCTTTTATGGTCATGTAATGTTTTAAACATTTATCCTTGTATACTTTGATGACACGCCATAATCATGCGTGACATTCCATTTATCAAAATGGGGTGTTACATTACATGGGATCAAAAACCGTCCCAGATCTCCAAGTTTAGTTGGTAAAGTCTTCAACAACACCGCGGAACAATTTTCGTTCATCCTTAAAAAGTTAGACACTTTAATGTCATCCTTGTTCTTAGGCTTCTCCTTTCTCAATCTAGAAGGATATGGAAGACTTGGTTTTGGTAAAGGTTGAGTGGTAGTTGTTAAAGGACTCACTTTGTTGGTTTCTTTATTGATAGGTGTAGAAGGTGAAGGAGTAGTAGGTTTAGGAGTCGAAGGTGTAGGCTTTGAAGTTGTAGAACTAGAAGGTGTAGGCTTTTCACAAGGAGGAACCGTTGTAGGAGTTACCAAAGGAGGTGTAGGAGGAATTGAAGGATCAGTGGTTATTTTCCCACTCCTTGTAGTGATTGCATTTACATTTGCCTTTAGATTGGTTTGAGTGTTGGAGGGTAAAGCACCTTGTGGTCTTTGATTTAAAAGCATCATAAACCTCTTGTTTGTCTCCTCTTGCATAGCTCTTAATTGATCTTGAGTTCTCTTCTCACTCTCACGGATCCTTCTTTCATTATCTTGATATCTCCTTTCATTGTATTGGTTCATCTTATGAAGAAGCTCATTAGTGTGAAAATCATTTGGCCCATTTCCTTGAAATCCTTGTTGTTGGAAAGGTGGAGGTTGATTGTAAAACCCTTGGTTATTGCCATGAAAGTTGTTCCCTTGGTTTTGAAAGTTGTTAGGCCCTCTATTGTTGTTGTTCCCTTGGTAATTTCCCCTTTGCCCTTGGTTTCTATTAAGCAATTGTAGAGGGTTTGTTTGGTTTTGGGTGGGTTGTTGGTGAGGGAAACCGGGTGGAGCAAGGTAATTATTAGACTTGTAAGAGAGTTTATTATGGTTGATGTTGGGTTTAAAGTGATCTCTTTGTTCATCATGATAAGCATAGCATTCACCTTGAAAGTTTTAAACTTTATCACATTGTAAGTAAGAATTGGGGCCTCCACATGTCTCACAAGATAGGGTGATGGCATTAACATTGTTGGTAGAAGAATTGTTCAAGGAAACCTTAATAAAATCTTGAATCATTGCTTGATGCATCTTTTGCCTTTGGTTAAGTTCTTGAAGTTGTGAAAGGAGTTGACTCTCAAATGGTCTAGAAGCACCCTCTTGAACAACATGTACCATCTCATCTCTTTTCCTATTAGTTTGAACCATGGATTTTGTTTCAATGATATCCCATGCATCTTGTGTGGATTTTGAAAGAATGTTCCCACCCGCGGCCGAGTTAAGGGAATCTTGATGGTGAGGTCTCAAAGCATTATAGAAGGTGTTAATTTGGTGAGCTTGGTTAAAACCATGGTTTGGGCACTTTCTCAACAACTCTTTAAACTCTTCCCAAGCCTCACTAAAGTTTTGGTCTTTCTTTTATTGAAAACCTATGATTTGGTTTCTCAAGGCGGTGGTTCGTGAAGGAGGAAAGAACTTATTCACAAATTTCTTCTTCAAATCACCCTCTAAGGAGAAAGGGAATAAGATCATCTTAATTGCATCATGAGGGACCCCATTATAATTAAGTGTATTGCAAAGTGACATAAATCTCTTGATATGGTCGTGGGGGGTCATCTATAGGTCTCCCTAGGAAGGGGATAGAAGAAACCATAGTAATCATGCATGTCTTAAGCTCAAAAGTGTTTGCGGGTATCTCAGGAATAACAATAGCATCCGCATTTCCCTCCACGTTTGATTGGAGAATCTCAATCAATGGTCTATTATCAACGACGACCCTGACTTCTTGTGAGTTGTTGAAAGCACGATGCTCGGGATCGGCTTGATGGACGGTGTTGTTCTTGTTCTTTTTTTCCTTTTTGGAGGAAAGGGTTGTACACCAATTGGTATATGTGTACGCGCTCGAGTGCGCATGTAACTCAACTCGAAGAATGAAAGAGGAGCTCTCGGTCGACTTTTGAGAAAGAATAGATTATCTCTCTCGAGGTGTAATAATTAATATCCACAAGAAAATATATAGATATGTATTAATAATTTGGTGGCACACCACTCACTACTATCACCTTTGAAAGACCCACAAGGAAGCGGAGAAACGCGGCGGTACGTAGCACTTAAGAGTCTGCTTCTTTAGAATGTGAAATACACTCGCCTTATACCCCTCACACAGTGGCCTCTTCCTCAAGTTCAAGTAGATTGTTGTATTTATCTATTGTTCCTTAATTATGTTTGATTGATACACGTAAATGGGACCGGAACACCCCCAATTACGGTGTATTGCCAAGGCAATACTTATGGAAGTAGGTGGATTGGTTGTTCCTATCTATGTATACTTATTCACATATAATAATATAGAGAAAATGTTTTTGTATTTATTTATTTTGTATGAAAGTATAGTATGTACGTAAAAACGAGTGAAACCAATATATACAATATATTATTGGTGTAATCTTTTAGGAAAAAGATTACTTTTTGATTTTTTTTATTTTTTTGGTTCAATTCTTAGGAAAGAATTGATTTTTGTGGTTTTTTACTTTTTATAATTTTATCTTTTTGATTTTTTATAGTTTTTTTATTTATGATACGTAAAAGAAACGTTCATAAGTGAACGGATCCCAAAATCCAGTCGTGACCGTCAATCAATCGTCAATCTCCACGTAATAAACCGGCAGCGACGCCATTTAATATTTGTCTTTTTAAGTTCGTTATTCCCAACTCAATACGAATTGATTGTCCAATAGAAATCAAGTTAACTAATTGTTTTTGGTGTTAGATTTTATAAAATTTTGGGTAATCTTGGTCTAATTATCACAAAGCACGTAAAAATGTAAAAATATGATCTCTACGTATCCGTACTAAGCTAAAACAAAGTGCACATACCACATTTAATACCAAAAGTACAAGTAATCAATGCACAAGATATTAAATTGCTCAAAATGTAAGTGCTACAAAAGTATAAGGACTAGAAATGTAAATTCTAAAACTTAAAGTACTGAAAATGAAACAATAACAAACTTGTAACCAAAATGTAACAAACATGTAAACCAGTAAACTGATTGTGCAACTAACAACTAATTCCAGGGACTTATAGTGCAAACCCTAGAAAATTAAACTATTAAAAACAGATTATACTAACTCCTAAAAACAAGGGACCTATTTGCAATTAAAACTAATGGTTAAGCAAAAACGGGCACACTAAGTTCAATAAGCTAGAACTAGAGCAATAAGCCACCAATTAAGCTGAGGTTTGTTTCAAAAGACTTATAATCCAAATATACCTAGTCAGTTTCAAGAATTTCAACTGAAATGAGCTATAAGCCAAATAAGCAATATCTATAATAATCACTTTTAAGAGATCTACTTATTTAGATAAGCACTATAGCTGATTTGCTCAAACTATGTTCTACAGGCCAAATAAGGAATACCTATCTAAAAAATCTCAAAAAGCTCCAAAGAATAAGCCAGAAAATCAAATAAGCTATATTGGGCTTATGTTGACCAAACATTGACTAGAGTTGACCAAGTTTCACCTTGGTGAAATCTTAATTTCTCAGCTTATGCAACTGATATGTGGAAGAAAATCACAACTTTTATGAAAGAAATAAGCTGGTAATGAAAATCTGATAAGGTCTTATCACATAAACTTGCATTTGCTATGAGGCTCATTTACAATGATGATTTCTAGCTTATTAGTGAATACTGTATGGTCTACTTAATATCTCTAGAAAGCTTATATGACAAGCTATACTTAGAAACCAAAATCACTTCCTAACTCCCAGTGTTAAAGATTTGGCATGAGATTGAAAATGACATGTTTAAGTTGTTGAATTTGACCCAAAGTGTTTGTAGGACTAATTGCCTGTTTGACTATCAATTGACTCGTATGGGTGCATCCTAGTTACATGTTTTTCAGCAGATTACTCAGTGTGAATGTGGTGTGTGCCTTGCATCCTTCACAAGGAGCTGATCCCTCCTACCCAAAAACGAGTATATTAAATTAGAGGCAGCCCATCTAATTTGCATAACGAGGTCACCCCTCCAAGTATTCATGCACGTTGATTTTCATGACCTATATTGGCTAATGGTAAAATATGTTAAACAGTTTTTACAAGATAAACATAAGTCTTTTCAAACTAGAAAACCAGTTTTACTAAGACTTAATCGGGTTATCCATGACTTGGTTTCTTCCGCTGTTATATGCTTATATGATTATATTATTCATGCTTTATTGTACATCCGTGCACTGAGCATATTGCTCAGCCGTTTTCCTTTTCATGTTCCCAAAACGGCAGGTACTCAGGGACGCTCGTAGACTTTAAGCGTACGTGCATATGGACTGGAAGCTTTCTAGCCTTTCTTTACTTTATGCATTATCTATACTTTGATACTCTTTCCATGGACATTGTTTAGTCCTTTCATTTACAGTACTTATGTTTGTGTGTGATGAGCTTTACTTTTAGACTACTGATGTTTGATTTCGGTATTTCCTTTTATGGTCATGTAATGTTTTAAACATTTATCCTTGTATGCTTTGATTACACGCCATAATCATGCGTGACATTCCATTTATCAAAATGGGGTGTTACATTACATGGGATCAAAAACCGTCCCGGATCTCCAAGTTTAGTTGGTAAAGTCTTCAACAACACCGCGGAACAATTTTCGTTCAATGAAGTGTTTGGCATATCAACCAACGTTTCTTTGTTTGAGAGAAGGTCTTTGAACATTTTGGCAAACTTAGGCATGTAAGATAAAGCCTCCTCAAAGGATATGTTGATATTCCTTTGCTTAAACATCCTTAAAAAGTTAGACACTTGAATGTCATCCTTGTTCTTAGGCTTCTCCTTTCTCAATCTAGAAGGATATGGAAGACTTGGTTTTGGTAAAGGTTGAGTGGTAGTTGTTGAAGGACTCTCTTTGTTGGTTTCTTTATTGATAGGTGTAGAAGGTGAAGGAGTAGTAGGTTTAGGAGTCGAAGGTGTAGGCTTTGAAGTTGTAGAACTAGAAGGTGTAGGCTTTTCACAAGGAGGAACCGTTATAGGAGTTACCAAAGGAGGTGTAGGAGGAATTGAAGGATCAGTGGTTATTTTCCCACTCCTTGTAGTGATTGCATTTACATTTGCCTTTAGATTGGTTTGAGTGTTGGAGGGTAAAGCACCTTGTGGTCTTTGATTTAAAAGCATCATAAACCTCTTGTTTGTCTCCTCTTGCATAGCTCTTAATTGATCTTGAGTTCTCTTCTCACTCTCACGGATCCTTCTTTCATTATCTTGATATCTCCTTTCATTGTCTTGGTTCATCTTATAAAGAAGCTCATTAATGCGAAAATCACTTGGCCCATTTCCTTGAAATCCTTGTTGTTGGAAAGGTGGAGGTTGATTGTAAAACCCTTGGTTATTGCCATGAAAGTTGTTCCCTTTTTTTTGAAAGTTGTTAGGCCCTCTATTGTTGTTGTTCCCTTGGTAATTTCCCCTTTGCCCTTGGTTTCTATTAAGCAATTGTAGAGGGTTTGTTTGGTTTTGGGTGGGTTGTTGGGGAGGGAAACCGGGTGGAGCAAGGTAATTATTAGACTTGTAAGAGAGTTTATTATGGTTGATGTTGGGTTTAAAGTGATCTCTTTGTTCATCATGATAAGCATAGCATTCACCTTGAAAGTTTTAAACTTTATCACATTGTAAGTAAGAATTAGGGCCTCCACATGTCTCACAAGATAGGGTGATGGCATTAACATTGTTGGTAGAAGAATTGTTCAAGGAAACCTTAATAAAATCTTGAATCATTTCTTGATGCATCTTTTGACTTTGGTTAAGTTCTTGAAGTTGTGAAAGGAGTTGACTCTCAAATGGTCTAGAAGCATCCTCTTGAACAACATGTACCATCTCATCTCTTTTCCTATTAGTTTGAACCAAGGATTTTGTTTCAATGATATCCCATGCATCTTGTGTGGACTTAAAAAGAATGTTCCCACCCGCGGCCGAGTTAAGGGAATCTTGATGGAGAGGTCTCAAAGCATTATAGAAGGTGTTAATTTGGTGAACTTGGTTAAAACCATGGTTTGGGAACTTTCTCAACAACTCTTTAAACTCTTCCCAAGCCTCACTAAAGTTTTGGTCTTGCTTTTATTGAAAACCTATGATTTGGTTTCTCAAGGCGGTGGTTCGTGAAGGAGGAAAGAACTTATTCACAAATTTCTTCTTCAAATCACCCTCTAAGGAGAAAGGGAATAAGATCATCATAATTGCATCATGAGGGACCCCATTATACTTAAGTGTATTGCAAAGTGACATAAATCTCTTGATATGGTCGTGGGGGGTCATCCATAGGTCTCCCTAGGAAGGGGATAGAAGAAACCGTAGTAATTGTAAAACCTGCATGCTTTTACCATGAATAGTACCCTTAAGATCGTACGTACTAGATTAAAACTTTCTTATTATAGCATGATTACGATTACGTGTTAGGATTTTACGTATTACGTACGTGTTAGAACACGATAAGTATTTACTACGCACGAACACGCAATAATTATTTGAAAATAATTAATCATGAAAACGCGATCATGAAATCATGAACGTAATTAAATCACGAACTATTATTAATTACGTATATATATTTATTACGAACACGAATAAATATATTAAGTCACGGTCGATAACTAATTAAAACACGTAAATTACGAACACGAGAACACACTATAATATTTAGACTCGGGAAATGTATGGGTTACCCCATGTGGGCCCCATACCATGAAATTAGGGAGGGAAGATGGGCTTAGCCCATCAATTTTCACTAAAAGGGGGTTAAGGGAGAAACACTACTCATTTTTAACTTTACAGAGGATTTTCACAAAAACCTAAAAAGTTCTTCCTCATCCTTCTTTTTCTTTTTTTTGGCCGCCACCCTCAAACACACCAAAGGGGTGTTATTTGATCTTTGATCTTGGAATTGTTGCTAGTGTTCGTGTTTGTTCATCATTGTTTAGATCCACGCATTCGGTAATTCTTTTAACCCTTTTCTTTTGATTTAATCTTTTAAATAATTAAGAACATGATATGTTTTCTTAAAAACCTAATTAAATCATAGATCTAACATGAAATTGGTTTTGGTATAAATCAAAAGGGATGTTTAAGGGGTGTTTGTTCTTGGCCGCCGACTAAACCAAACCCGAGAGGGTCTCGGTGTGGCTATTTGACCACCACCAAGACCATATGGTCCCGGTTGGTTGGTGTGGGTCCCACGGCAGCAACAAGACAAGGGTAACCCCGAAGTGGTTCGGGGTATGGTGTCGATTTCATGTCCGGTTCATGGTTCTTAGTCAAGATCCGGTTCACGGTGTATGTTAAGATTATTTTTCTTTTATAATCTTATGTTAAAATTAAATTAATGAACATGACATGATTAATTTAATAACATGACTTAGGTTATATTAATTATTAGAATCATGAAATTATTAACCTAAGTATTTTATATTTTTAAGACTTATAATTAATTAATTATTTAAAAACCATGGTTATAATTAAATAATTTACATGACTTAGGTTATATTATTAATAAATAATAATACATGTTTTAACCTAAGTATTTAATTTTCTTTAATTAAAAACATGTTATACTTTAATTAAATATTCTAACCCATAGTTTATTTTAGTTACATGAAATAATTAATAAACTATACATTATATCATATGACTTAGAAAATAATCATGAAAACACTTAGGCTTATATACTTATCTTATTTAACCAGCTTATTTCTAATTATGGAAACTTTCTATTTTTAGAAACTTAATTAAATAAGGCAGCTAATCTATTTATGGAAACTTTCTATTTTTAGAAACTTATTTATTTCAGGCAACTAATCTATTTATGGAAACTTATTTAATTAAGGCAGCTGATCTATTTATGGAAACTTATCTAACTTAAGCAGTAATTCTATTTTTGAAAACTTTCTATTTTTGGAAACTTTCTTATTTTGGAAACTTTCTAATTTTGGTAACTTTCTATTTTTGGAAACTTTCTATTTTTGGAAACTTTCTATTTTAGGAAACCTGCTATTTTTGGAAAGTTACTTATTATTACACAGTAAGTATAATAATACATGAAATACCAGAAATATTTAATCAGAGTAAATATAATATAAGATAAACACAGTTTAAGGCTTTAAACAGTAAAAAACATAATAAGAACATATAAAATAAGCTAAGACATGACATAAAACCAGCTACGTATTTAGTAAGCAGATACTTATTCATGTATGTATTTATGTAGCATTAGTGATACGGAAGTAGGATTCCTCTCAGTTCATCTTCTTCGTTCAGTGGACATAAGGTACGGATTCCCGTCCTTTTAGTATGGACATTCTTTCCTTATAAGGGTTCCCCGTATGCAGCCAAATGTTTTCCCGTAGTATAAGTATGTGTTTGAATTGCTTATGTTTAATTTAGAATACCTATAGCCATATACATGCATGACCAGTTTCACCTAGTTATGGAGGTACCATAACCATAACATTAGAGGCACTGATGTTATGACTTCACCACGGCGGAGTGATTGCTCGTGGCATCCCTTCAGCTTTTGGCCATTTATATTATATTTATCATGTGGGGCGTATGGGTGCATCCTAGTTACATGTTTCAGTCAGGATTTCATGGTAAATATGGTGTTTGCCTTGCATCCTTCACAAGGAGCTGATCCCTCCTACCCATAACCAGTATATTAAATTAGAGGCATCCCCTCTAATTTGCATGATGAGATCACCCCTCCAAGTATTCATGCACGGTGGATTTTCATGACCTATATTGGCTAATGGTAAAATATGCTAAACAGTTTTCATAAGATAAACATAAGGATTTTCAAACTATAAAACAAGTTTTATGAACATGTTCCGGGTTTTCCAGGACTTATACATTTCCGCTGCTATTAAGTCTTTACTATGTTTTAGTCATTCATACTATGTCTATATCCGTGCAGTGAGCGTTTTGCTCAGCCGTTACTTTCCTTTCCATGTCCCAAAACGGCAGGTACCCTAGGAAAGACTCGAGCATTTGGAGGACGTGTATAGGATGGAAGCTGCTAGAGACTTCTTTTCCTTTTTGCCTTCATATACTTGTGCTTGTGTAGTCTTTCTTTCATTTCTTTTGCTTTATTATGTTTTGGGCTTATGTTTGGGAACCGATGTTTGATTCCGGTTACCCCTATGGTCATGTAATGTTTTTGACATTTATCCTTGTATGCTTTGATGACACGCCATAATTACGCGTGACATTCCATTATCAAAATGGGGTGTTACAATTATGGTATCAGAGCCAAGGCTTCGACCTGTAGGCTCTAAAACTCGACATGTGACTAGTGGGTAGTCAACAGGAGCTTCATAAGCCAACGTTTGTTATTCTACGTATTGATGTTTTCAGCACATTGTTGTTTTAACCATGACGTTTTCAGCACCTTGAGGTTTTAACCTTGATGTTTTCATCGATATTGTTTTACTAATATGGATGGACAACCGTCATTCATATTTAGTTATGTGTCATTGTTTCATGCATAATGTTCCTCGTGAACTGTGACTATGTGGACTGAACCCCAGTAGTTCATAATTAGTCACATAAATTTTTTTTTTCTGATAAGTTTTGACAGATAAGTTTCAATTATTTATGTTTCATGTATCATTGTTGCAGGGATTATGACTAAGTAATGGTTGGTACAGGACTTGCCCTATTTAGTCGCATGTGCTTTTATCGAAAATTTTTAACTTTGGGACCGACCCATAGGCGTCGCCTCGCCATGTCTTTTGTTTTGGGACCGACCCATAGTCGTCCCCTCGCACATATAAAGGTTTTTATAAACTACATTACGCATTCATGCATTGTTTTTCATGCATAAAATTTTTCTCATAATTTATTGGCATAAATTTTTTTTATGTTCCCTCATAAGTTACTATATTTTTATGTCAAGTATGTTTTCATACTGTCATGGTTAAACTCAGTTTCATGCTGATTATGTTATACACTCCTTCATGTTAAATCGTTTCATGTTTCTTCATGATAATTCCGTCTTCATGTGGATTACGTCTTACGCCTCATTTGTTATTATGCCTTCATGCAAGACATAGTTGGATTTCATTGAATTCTACTTTCATGATAGTCATGGTTGGTTTTCATTGATCATGCTGTCAGGCAAATCATCGTTGAATTTTGTGTTACCACACTTTAACGTTTCTCGATATAACCAAAATGATGTCTATGCAAATACTGCCAGGTTATCATGATGGTTCTCCTAACCGTTTAACCGATATACTTTCCTTAAATCATAATAAATGATCGACCCCATACCGATCATTTCATGTGCATTCCACGTGTACTCCACGTACCGTATTTCATGTGTATTACACGTACCTTAATCCATGTGTATTCCACTTGCAATACTTCACGAGTGTTCGCTAGTCGATTCTGAATCATCTCAGGCGTATTCTCAATTGCTGATATTCTACAACATTGCTGATGCCGCCCATAACTTGGAGATGTTACTAAAGGTTGATGCCGCTGACGTTCGGAGACGCTACGAGATGCGGATGCTGTTCACAACCTGGATATCCTACAAGACGAAGACAAAGGCGTCAGAGCAGAGCAATTGTACGAGAAGATGCTTCACCATCAGACGATTTTCATCAATCATTGTCCCAAATTCTTAGTTACATATCACACGTCATTCAATTGTCATTTCAGCCATATGAGTGCAAACCGGTACCAGCCGGCCACTCAGCTGAATAGTTACATGAATCACGGTCATGAGAATGACCATCATGGAATTGACAGACAGGACGATAGTAACCACTACTATGACAGCAACTATCCTAGAAATCGCAACCGAGGCTCCGGCCGCGGACGTGATCAGACATACAAATGATCAGTAGTCCAACCGATCAGCCAATTCTAGCATAATAACCTAATATTTGTAGTTCTATTTGTTTCACATCTAGAGACACATGTCAAGACATCAGTCAAGACAAATGTCTCACGTACACTTTCTGAAGACACATGTCAAGACACCAGTCAAGACATATGTCACGCTTACATTTCTCAAGACACGAGTCAAGACACATGACTCACGTCTAATTATGGAACATTCTAAGGAATTCAAGGTACCCTCCAAGGGTATATCCATCTTGTTGTGCCATGTATTAATCAGGCCACAAGAATTTCAATACCATTACCGACACATCAGTGAGAACTGTCACGCTGCCGATGTCACTTTCATTTCTTTCACCATATTTCATATATTCATGACCATGAAGACGCCTTTCGTATTCCCACATATACGAAGGTTACCTTCAGCTTAATGATGAGATCCAAGCTGCTAACGCATTTCCTCGGACAGACACGAGATGAATGTTATCCTAATTATGGACTATGAACAACACACCATGCTACGATTCATAATTATGTATAGTAATGTTCAGACTCCTGAATACTTTCAGCTTGATTTTCCATCGGAAAATCTGTACAAATTATCTATGCTTACAAGCATGTGCGTTGTTAGCCACGGTCGCTAAAATTTTCTGGTTGTCAGTAAGACACGACCACTTAATTCTTTTACGCATAGCCAGTTGATTATTCCAAAGTCTTCCTATACATTCCAGAAGAACCTACAAGGAGAAGGATGGTACCACGAGATTATGTGTCGACTACCGTCGACTTAAACAAATCACCATTCATGACCGTTATTCTTCTTCACGTATTGACGACATGTCCAATCAACCTTATAGTGTTAATCACTTTTCCAAGATCGAACTCATGATCATGCTGCCAACAGTGACGAGTGAAAAAGTAGGACATGTTCATGACTGCTATTCGTACACGACTCGGTCATGCTAGATTTATGATTTTGAATTAGTCTCATCAATGCTCCAACGGCATTATAAGAATGAGTTTCCATGAACTCATAGCAAATTCATCAGTGTTTTCATTAAGGATAACCTGATTTCCTTTAAGCCTAGAAGAGAACAGGAAGACCATATCTACACTATGTTGCAAATTCTATGACAAGAGAAATTTTACCCTAGAAAATTTTCCAATATCAATTCTGTTTGATTATAGTGACACGCTGAATCACATGGGTTTTTATAGTTAATCTTACTATGACTCAGCTTATGCGTAAAGGAGAGAACCCTACACCACATGAGGTGATCTAGAAAATCCTACGCTAGGAGAAGTCTAGATTCAAAGACTCAGAGTTTCGCAAACTCCTATGTATCAAGTTCTACGAAGCAAGATACAGTTACGTTCATATCTAAGTACCTGACATACCAACAGGTTACGATAGGACACCAACAAACTGGGATGTTTTCATCATCTGAGATGGTAATTTGAAATGGGACAAGATCTCCACGGATTTTGGTTATCACATTAACGCAAACTCAGAAGAAGCATGATGTTATCTGGGTTATTGCGAACAGTTTGATCAAATCTGCAGAATCCTTACATCCGCAAGGATTTCAGAACCAACAGATTGATCGGACATGTTCCAGCCAAGGCTCATCCGATCACTTGGAAATCCCTCAGTTATCGGGTCAGACAAATATTCATAATTGTGCTCCTTATTTACTTCACGTCCTTGTTCAAATTTCACGACTTGCTTTCGCGCTCGCGTTCAGGACACTATTCATGTTCATGATCGTATCTGGGCTTACGATTTTACGTTCATTTCGTTCTCGGAAGTTTTGCAAGAACTTGAGAGACCAGACCCAAGTTTAGTATAACTCTCCATCATCAGATAGACGTTTCACGTCATATTCCACGACTCACCTTGTAGCGTTTGGCGTTACCGCAATTATATTCTATGTTCACGATATGTTCCACATGTCATGTTCATTCCACGTTCCTCATATCATGATCAAGATATGTTACACGTATCATGGATCACGATATGTTTACTCATACTACACTCGCCATATCTCCACGTAGCACGTTCAAAAATTTTCACGTATCACGTTCAAAAATTTTCACGTACTACGTTTCTTTATGTCTCGCGCATCGTTTCTAATTATCAGTTAAGTCAGATTGTCTTGCATCGTAACGTTTCAGTTACCCTAGCACGTTAACTCTTATTTTTCTCGATCGAATTTAGGGGATCTACCTTCCGTTGATAACTAAGAATTTCTTCGTATTCCAAGTCAAGGTCAGGAGGACCAAGAGTTATCACTAGTGTCAAGATCTTCTGAAGGAACCGTTCCAAGAGGAAGGCCACTTGGAAACGGACAAGTTCATCCGGACTTTTATCCGTTTTCTCTCATCAATTAGATATGTCCTTTCAGTCACGTCACGTTCCATGTCCTTTCATGACATGTCACGTTCCACGTTCCTTCTACCATGTCACCTGTACGTTCATTAATCTTACATACCCTCTCAGTTTGATTCGGGTATGTTTCTCTTTCAGTTACGTTATCTATAATTCGGGGACGAATTATTCTTTTTAGGGGGGAAGAGTTGTAAAACCCGCATGCTTTTACCATGAATAGTACCCTTAAGATCGTACGTACTAGATTAAAACTTTCCTATTATACCATGATTACGATTACGTGTTAGGATTTTACGTATTACGTACGTGTTAGAACACGATAAGTATATACTACGCACGAACACGCAATAATTATTTGACAATAATTAATCACGAACATGCGATCATGAAATCATGAACGTAATTAAATCACGAACTATTATTAATTACGTATATATACATTTATTACGAACACGAATAAATATATTAAGTCACGATCGATAACTAATTAAAACACGTAAATTACGAACACGAGAACACACGAGAACACACTAAAATATTTAGACTCGGGAAATGTATGGGTTACCCCATGTGGGCCCCATACCACGAAATTAGGGAGGGAAGATGGTCTTAGCCTATCAATTTTCACTAAAAGGGGGTTAAGGGAAAAACACTACTCATTTTTCACTTTACAGAGGATTTTCACAAAAACCTAAAAAGTTCTTCCTCCTCCTTCTTTTTCTTTTTTTTGGCCGCCACCCTCAAACACACCAAAGGGGTGTTATTTGATCTTTGATCTTGGAATTGTTGCTAGTGTTCGTGTTTGTTCATCATTGTTTAGATCCACGCATTCGGTAATTCTTTTAACCCTTTTCTTTTGATTTAATCTTTTAAATAATTAAGAACATGATATGTTTTCTTAAAAACCTAATTAAATCATAGATCTAACATGAAATTGGTTTTGGTATAAATCAAAAGGGATGTTTAAGGGGTGTTTGTTCTTGGCCGCCGCCTAAACCGAACCCGAGAGGGTCTCGGTGTGGCTATTTGACCACCACCGAGACCATATGGTCCCGGTTGGTTGGTGTGGGTCCCACGGCAGCAACAAGACAAGGGTAACCCCGAAGTGGTTCGAGGTATGGTGTCGATTTCATGTCCGGTTCATGGTTCTTAGTCAAGATCCGGTTCACGGTGTATGTTAAGATTATTTTTCTTTTATAATCTTATGTTAAAATTAAATTAATGAACATGACATGATTAATTTTATAACATGACTTAGGTTATATTAATTATTAAAATCATGAAATTATTAACCTAAGTATTTTATATTTTTAAGACTTATAATTAATTAATTATTTAAAAACCATGGTTATAATTAAATAATTTACATGACTTAGGTTATATTATTAATAAATAATAATACATGTTTTAACCTAAGTATTTAATTTTCTTTAATTAAAAACATGTTATACTTTAATTAAATATTCTAACCTATAGTTTATTTTAGTTACATGAAATAATTAATAAACTATACATTATATCATATGACTTATAAAATAATCATGAAAACACTTAGGCTTATATACTTAGCTTATTTAACCAGCTTATTTCTAATTATGGAAACTTTCTATTTTTAGAAACTTAATTAAATAAGGCAGCTAATCTATTTATGGAAACTTTCTATTTTTAGAAACTTATTTATTTCAGGCAACTAATCTATTTATGGAAACTTATTTAATTAAGGCAGCTGATCTATTTATGGAAACTTTCTATTTTTTTTAGAAACTTATCTAATTTAAGCAGTAATTCTATTTTTGGAAACTTTCTATTTTTGGAAACTTTCTATTTTTGGAAATTTTCTATTTTTGGAAAGTTACTTATTATTACACAGTAAGTATAATAATACATGTAATACCAGAAATATTTAATCAGATTAAACAGAATATAAGATAAACACAGTTTAAGGCTTTAAACAGTAAAACATGATAAGAACATATAAAATAAGCTAAGACATGACTTAAAACCAGCTACGTATTTAGTAAGCAGATACTTATTCATGTATGTATTTATGTACCATTAGTGATACGGAAGTAGGATTCCTCTCAGTTCATCTTCTTCGTTCACTGGACATAAGGTACGGATTCCCGTCCTTTCAGTATGGACATTTTTTCCTTATTATGATTCCCCGTATGTAGCCAAATGTTTTCCCGTAGTATAAGTATGTGTTTGAATTGCTTATGTTTAATTTAGAATACCTATAGCCATATACATGTATGACTAGTTTCACCTAGTTATAGAGGTACCATAACCATAACATTAGAGGCACTGATGTTATGACTTCACCACGGCGGAGTGATTGCTCGTGTTGTCCCTTCAGCTTTTAGCCATTTATATTATATTTATCATGTGGGGCGTATGGGTGCATCCTAGTTACATGTTTCAGTCAGGATTTCATGGTGAATGTGGTGTGTGCCTTGCATCCTTCACAAGGAGCTGATCCATCCTACCCAGAACCAGTATATTAAATTAGAGGCAGCCCCTCTAATTTGCATGATGAGGTCACCCCTCAAAGTATTCATGCACGGTGGATTTTCATGACCTATATTGGCTAATGGTAAAATATGCTAAACAGTTTTCATAAGATAAACATAAGGCTTTTCAAACTATAAAACCAGTTTTATGAACATGTTCCAGGTTTTCCAGGACTTATACATTTCCGCTGCTATTAAGTCTTTACTATGTTGTAGTCATTCATACTATGTCTATATCCGTGCACTGAGCGTTTTGCTCAGCCGTTACTTTCCTTTCCATGTCCCAAAACGGCAGGTACCCTAGGAAAGACTCGAGCATTTGGAGGACGTGCATAGGATGGAAGCTGTTAGAGACTTCTTTTCCTTTTTGCCTTCATATACTTGTGCTTGTGTAGTCTTTCATTCATTTCTTTTGCTTTATTATGTTTTGGGCTTATGTTTGGGAACCGATGTTTGATTCCGGTTACCCCTATGGTCATGTAATTTTTTTGACATTTATCCTTGTATGCTTTGATGACACGCCATAATTACGCGTGACATTCCATTATCAAAATGGGGTGTTACAGTAATCATGCATGTCTTAAGCTCAAAAGTGTTTGCGGGTATCTCAGGAATAACAATTGCATCCGCATTTCCCTCCACGTTTGATTGGAGAATCTCAATCAATGGTCTATTATCAACGGCGACCATGACTTCTTGTGAGTTGTTGAAAGCACGATGCTCGGGATCGGCTTAATGGACGGTGTTGTTCTTGTTTTTTTTCTTCCTTTTGGGAGGAAAGGGTTGTACACCAATTGGTATATGTGTACGCGCTCGTGTGCGCATGCAACTCAACTCGAAGAATGAGAGAGGAGCTCTCGGTCGACTTTTAAGAAAGAATAGATTATCTCTCTCGAGGTGTAATAATTAATATCCACAAGAAAATATATAGATATGTATTAATAATTTGGTGGCACATCATTCACTACTATCACCTTTGAAAGACCCACAAGGAAGCGGAGAAACGAGGCGGTACGTAGCACTTAAGAGTCTGTTTCTTTAGAATGTGAAATACACTCGCCTTATACCCCTCACACAGTGGCCTCTTCCTCAAGTTCAAGTAGATTGTAGTATTTATCTATTGTTCCTTAATTATGTTTGATTGATACACGTAAATTGGACCGGAACACCCCCAATAACGGTGTATTGCCAAGGCAATACTTATGGAAGTAGGTGGATTGGTTGTTCGTATCTATGTATACTTATTTACATATAATAATATAGAGAAAATGTTTTTGTATTTATTTTTTTTGTATGAAAGTATAGTATGTACGTAAAAACGAGTGAAACCAATATATACAATATATTATTGGTGTAATCTTTTAGGAAAAAGATTACTTTTTGATTTTTTTTATTTTTTTGGTTCAATTCTTAGGAAAGAATTGATTTTTGTGGTTTTTTACTTTTTGTAATTTTATCTTTTTGATTTTTTTATAGTTTTTTTATTTATGATACGTAAAAGAAACGTTCACAAGTGAACGGATCCCAAAATCCAGTCGTGACCGTCAATCAATCGTCAATCTCCACGTAATAAATCGGCAGCGGCGCCATTTAATATTTGTCTTTTTAAGTTCGTTATTCCCAACTCAATACGAATTGATTGTCCAATAGAAATCAAGTTAACTAATTGTTTTTGGTGTTAGATTTTATAAAATTTTGGGTAATCTAGGTCTAATTATCACAAAGCACGTAAAAATGTAAAAATATGATCTCTACGTATCCGTACTAAGCTAAAACAAAGTGCACATACCACATTTAATACCAAAAGTACAAGTAATCAATGCACAAGATATTAAATTGCTCAATATGTAAGTGTTACAAAAGTATAAGGACTAGAAATGTAAATTCTAAAACTTAAAGTACTGAAAATGAAACAATAACAAACTTGTAACCAAAATGTAACAAACATGTAAACTACTAAACTGATTGTGCAACTAACAACTAATTCCAGGGACTTATAGTGCAAACCCTAGAAAATTAAACTATTAAAAACAGATTATACTAACTCCTAAAAACAAGGGACCTATTTGCAATTAAAACTAATGGTTAAGCAAAAACGGGCACACTAAGTTCAATAAGCTAGAACTAGAGCAATAAGCCACCAATTAAGCTGAGGTTTGTTTCAAAAGACTTATAATCCAAATATACCTAGTCAGTTTCAAGAATTTCAACTAAAATGAGCTATAAGCCAAATAAGCAATTTCTATAATAAGCACTTTTAAGAAATCTACTTATTTAGATAAGCACTATAGCTTATTTACTCAAACTATGTTCTACAGGCCAAATAAGGAATAACTATCCAAAAAATCTCAAAAAGCTCCAAAGAATAAGCCAGAAAATCAAATAAGCTATATTGGGCTTATGTTGACCAAACGTTGACTAGAGTTGACCAAGTTTGACCTTGGTGAAATCTTAATTTCTCAGCTTATGCAACTGATATGTGGAAGAAAATCACAACTTTTATGAAAGAAATAAGCTAGTAATGAAAATCTGACAAGGTCTTATCACAGAAACTTGCATTTGCTATGAGGCTTATTCTAGGGATGATTTCTAGCTTATTAGTGAAGACTGCATAGTCTACTTAATATCTCTAGAAAGCTTATATGATAAGCTACACTCAGAAACCAAAATCACTTCCTTACTCCCAGTATTAAAGATTTGGCATGAGATTGAAAAAGGCATGTTTAAGTTGTTGAATTTGATCCAAAGTGTTTATAGGACTAATTGCCTGTTTGACTATCAATTGACTCTAAAACTACACACACTTACTAGTAACCAGCTAGTGAGTGAAAACTAACTTCTATTAGCAACTTTCAACAACTGATTCAAGTTGATGATCTAATCTAAACACTACTTATCTGATAAGCACAAGAATTAACTATGAGAACTATGGGAATCTAACAAATAAAGCTAACAAACACTCAAAACATATCAAATAGCCAAGATAGAACATGTAGCATACATCAACAAGTAATTTTATACTAAAGAAGCAAATTCTAGCATGCAGACTAAATCTTTAGGGGAACTGTGTAAAGTAAGCTTATAGGAACTTATTGAAGGGCTCTTTGATGCAGAAGTGAGCGCTAAGCTCACTTTTGACTCTATCAACCCCGAATCAACTTATCTACTCAGCTACAACCCTCATCAATCATCATCATCTATAAATCTGCTCTGCTACAATGTTTGATCAAAGAATTGGCTATGGTTGTGCTAGGTATATGAACTGTAAATGCTGAGTACTTGTACAAAGCTTCCAAATCACTCAACAAACTCCATTGTTCAATGAGAACAACAGAATCAAAGTAGGATAGTAAGAGAGTGCAAGTGAATTGAGAATGAGAGTGAATTTAGGTAAATATGAATTTCATTAATGGCGTGAATCAGTTACAAGTGATCTAACAGACTAACTAACTCTTTCAAAGTGTTTGTCAGGCACTTTGAGAGGTTATAACTGCTAACTGCTAACAAGATTGAGAGAAAGGGGAAAAGTATGTGTTTTTACACACTTAAGCTACATGTTACAAATGAACAATACAAGAGGTATTTATAGACTGAAATTAGGTGCTGGGGAGGTCTAGTGACGTGTTATAGCCAATCATAAACTGCCAGGTGTCCTCATCTTCTCAATTGCAAAATCGTGTTCTTGAGCCAAACTGGGGGAAAATTATTCAGTGGATGAATTGTTGATTAGCCAAGTGGGTTGAGTTCGTCTCTCCGTTTAGATCATTTTTAATGTTCAAAGTTCTTCATGAAAGTGTATAAATCGTTCTATGCGATCTGGGAATAAGAGTGACACGTGGCTTGTTGTTATTTGTCCATTAACTTTCACTCGGATCGTTATCCATAAGCACAGTGATAGTATATTGCATGGCGCCTTGTGATTGGTTTAAAAGGAGTAAGTGGCTTCTACTGTTGAGATTTGGTTATTAATAACAGCCACTTCTCTCTTCATTTATAACAGCTCAGTTAACAATCCTCCACTCAAGAATAATAGCTTGTGATTGGTCCATTCCCTTGTCACACGGATCATGTTAGAAACTTCTTTCATATTTGGCAAAATAAGTCCCTCTTGTTATCAACTTAATAACTTGAACTTCAAACTTCATTATCTTGTCATTTTAGGTCCTTATAACTTTGATCTTGGACAATAATGATCCCTTGACTTGTTGACTTGAACTTTGACCAGATTTGACTTTCTTCTTAATTTTTCTAACTTGTCACTTTTAGTCCCTCTACTTTCAAAGTTGTCAAGAAAGGTCCTTTGACTTCTTTTGACTTGTCATCTTTTGTCCTTCTTTTTTCTTTTATTCATAAATAATGACTTGATTTCCATGTTTGCTTCAAATTTGTATCTTTTTACCTACACAAGCACAAAAAACAAAGTATACCCATAATACTGCTTTTTCACATTAAAATCAGGTATTTTACTTTGTGTTTTAGGGTTAAATATGGTATAATTGATATGAGATTTCACTCATATCATTGTCGAAGAGTATCATATGTTTTAAAACCTAATCAATCATCGATAAGATCTATTGTTAAAGAAAGAAAGAGAACGAATTATGAAGGTATGTATTGAGATCTCTCTTTAGAGAAAGAAGAGATGTGTGATTTTTATTGGTTTAATTTGATGATAAATAAAGCCACGTATCCTACGTATGTAGCTATTTTATCTTTCAATATTTAGAGCATCCATTATGGTGGTTTAAGAATAGGTCCAAAAATTATGAAAAGGCTTAAACATTTGTGTACCATAGTGAGGAACCATTATAGTCTATATATAATGAAACGGTATAAGATCTTTAAGAGGTTAATAGATTAATGTATTGCATGATTTGAAAATTTTATATACATTGGTAATAGGTTTATAGTATGATTAAGGTTTGTAAACTAATGACGTCTAAAGATGTGTCATATTATAAACCTCTTAAAAAGTTCATCATTGTGGATGCCATTAGTAAACAATGCCCATAATACACATTTTCCATAGGGTTTTATTTACGTGACATTTTTCTCTTTCTATATTTAGTAGATAATGCCCAATGTACGCATTCTCAATTTCGTATTCTGGTTTTATTGAAGGTATTAATATATATAGACCAAGTAAAACATACAAAACAATAAATAAATATAAAAAAGTATGTGGTAAAATAAGTAGAGTTTCACATTGAATTATAAGTTTAAAATGTCATTATATTATATATATTCTACTAAAAACAGAGTGGTTGTGAGTGATAGCCATGATTCATAAAACTCATTTAATTTATCGTAGCATCAATGAAAGTTATTACATACATTCAAATATTACGTATTCAAGTGCAGTTATAAATTATGACACAAGACGTCATAATCCATGAAAATATCACCCCCTTAAAGTCTATATATATTTTTGCAAATTAATATTGATTTAAAAGACTTTCAAAACAACTCATGTAAACAGCAAACATCAACTTATAATATAACATAATATAATATAATACAATGTAATATAACATGTGTTACAATAATAAAATATGATAATATAGCATAAGATAATATTGATATAAATTTTTCTATATTATAAATACCAAATCTTTAAACTGAAAGAAAACATAATAACTCGTATGCATAAAGAGAGTTATTTATAATGTATAATTTTGCAATTAAGAAAACATTCATATGTTTTATCTACTTCTATATATTGCTCAGCAAATCAATAACCGTTATCGCGCTACCAGAAGAACTTTGTGAAGGAGATGGTAATGTCTTATCGAGTCTCTTTTTTTTTCTCTTAGGCAATGCATATTTTATTGAGATAAAACACATTGCATATAAATTCATGAATATGTGTGTATTCTGATATAGTTTTATGTGGTTGTCAAACAGCTGGTTTAAGATCTTATGCTTTTGATTATGATCCAATCCCTTGCACAATACAATTATGTCGTCAAGCATGCTTAGATCACGTGCCTCCAGGGGAAGGAGTAATATCACATGATATATGTTATAAGACTCTTTGCGTATGTTGTATGAGTAATGCATGTTAGGTTCTCTTTAATATATGTGTACCTTTCAATGTAAGATTATAACCATACTTGTAAGAAAAAAGTTGTACGAATATGATCATCTGTTGAAAAAAACTATAATACACATTGGCACCTCTTTACGTTTACCGAATGCTAGTCACGAACCTTGTACCGAACTTTTACTGAGTTGATGGTACAATTTTTCCTGAGCATAAGAAAAAGTTATAGGTACCGTACCGAGTGAAACTCGGATACCGAGTAATCCGCACCTATACGATTTTTTCCTGTTTTTATCAAACAAAAAAAATATTTAATTGCTAGTATGAGTAACTTTTAGTAACACCCAACAAAAAAATGACAAAAATACATTTTTGAGTGATTTCGAAGTACAACGTGTTAGAAAACGCAACAAACAATTAAAAGAAACATATCACCAAGATAATAGCTACTTACAAACGTTTCAAATATATAAAACTCCACCAAAATCATGTGAAATTGTTCAAAATAAACAAATTAAACCATTTTCAACAAAATGAATTAATATTGCATAATTGTCTTCTTTTTTCTTCAACGTATTGTTATGCAGTCTCATCTTTTATATCTGCACATAAAAAAACGAGTTAATAAATTAATACATACTAGAAATTAGTTTATGATTAGAGTTGTAGCTACTGACACTGTACAAATACTTTTGTGGAAAAACTTCTGTAATAATTATGTCTTAATTATGTAAGTGAAATGATATGTTTATCATTAATGGTCAAGGATATGGAGGTCCACTTTGATATGACTTTGAGGCAGAAAGCGGTTTTTGAGAGTTTACGCGCGTCACATGCTCAGGATTTCCTACTAGCTATCCCTATAGACGGGCTTGGTCAACATATGTCACCAGTGGAATACCGTTCTATTCTTAAGTATCGGCTCATGATCCCATTATTTCCGGCTGATACAATGTGCCCTGTTTGTCGCAAGGCATGTTTGGATTCTTTTGGTGAACATGCGGTTCATTGTAAAGAGCTCCCGGGCTTCAAGTATCGACACGATATGGTTAGAGACGTTCTTTTTGACATATGTAGACGTGCTGGTATCTCCGCCAAGAAAGAAGCACCTGTGAACTTCTTGACTGACCCGGTAGATGGAAGATCCACACTCAGACCGGCGGACATTCTGGTTTTTGGATGGATTCGAGGAAAACATGCATGTGTGGATCTGACTGGGGTTTCTCCTCTTGTGGGGATGAGTAGTCGGGGTTTTACAGCGGGTCAGGCTGCTTTGAAAGCCGCCTCATGCAAAGTGACAAAACACGAAAAAGCATGCATTGAAAATCAACACGTGTTTATTTCTTTTGCATTTGATACCTTCGGTTTTCTTGCACCTGAAGCGGTGGAGTTTCTGAATAGAGTTCAGCGCGTTATGAATAGCAACGTTATGACACCTAAATCCACAAATGTGGTTTTTACTAGAATTAGCTTTGCAATTCAAAAAGGGCTTGCGGTGCAGCTTATTGCTCGCTTGCCTTCTACAGTTATGTAATTAAACTTTTAAAAGTTATAAATAAGAGACAGTTTATGTATTATCCGTTTTAACTCATTATACTTTATGAATTTTTTATTAACATTATATATAGTGAAACTTGCATTAGCAGGTAATAATTGACTTGGCTTTAAATCGTTAGTTCATTTAACAAAAAGAGAAGCCTATCAGTAGTATTAAATATAGATTGGAACGTTATCCCTTTAGTTTTTTAAAATTTATTTTCTAATCGTTTTTAGAAAGTTAAACTTGAAATAAAATAGTTATTATTAAGAAAACATGAAAATATTTAAAATTGTTTTAAAAATTGAAAATTTAAATAAAAAACGTAAAAAATTATATAAATTTGTTTTAATTTTAAAAAATGTTAATTTTGTTTGAAAAACTTAGTCTTTTTTTTCGAGAAAAACAATTAAATATTTTTTTCTAAAAATTGGACTTTTTTGGAAAAGAATATATAAAAAAAAACTTAATAGGGCATTTAATGCAGTGAATTAATCAACTAAAGTGGATTTATCAATCGAATGATAATTGAAGTGAATTCCTCTCGATTGAATTGGGATTGGATTCATCAATTGAATGCCATAAGCTTGAAGTGGATTGGAATCATCAATCGAATGCCATAAGCGTGAAGTGGATTCATCTATCGAATGCGTTATTGTAGCATATTCAACTCATTTAATGTGGATATTTTCTTTGGGTTTGATTGAAAAAATATCTACACTCAATGGGATTTTAGTATAAATTGTTAAACTTTTTATGAAAAAGTTTTTTTTTTTTAAAATATAATTTTCTTAATTAAAAAAATTTTCAAAAAAAAAATCTGCATTTACTTTTAATAGGTTGCAAACATTCGTTAGCCAGAATACTGATATTCGTTAAATAAAAGCGTAATATTTTTTATAAAAAGGTTGTTAAGAAGTTTGACCAACAAAAAGTAAAAGTAATAAGTCATAATGATGATGTGGCAATCGGTATAATGTCAATGAAGAAATTCGGAAAGCATAATGAGTTAAAACCGATAGTATATAAAGTATTTATAGAATTTACCTTTTTTTATTAAAATGATCATCATTATTATAAAGTGCATTCGCATTATATTGTCATTAAAAAGAAGTTAAATCAACAAAGTTTATCCCAAACCAAACTATTACATATCCAAATTAAAACAAAATCAAAAACATCACCAAAGACCTTGAATCTTTCTCATCCGAAGAAAATATGCTTGCCATTGTCGTGATTGATTGGGGGCAGTAACATATATCCATAGATGAAAACGGTGATGCCTACAAAAGAAATCAACAAACACAACCAACCAAAACCGAACTCCCAAACCCAAGAAAATATGCTTGTCATTGTCGTGGTTGATAGGGGGCAGTAACATAGATCCATAGATATAGGTACGGAGGTGGAAACGACCATGTAGGTGGGAGTCACTTTGTAGGAATATCCACCATTGTGGAAAAGAAAACTAGATCTGAGAAATGGATTTGATTTGTTATTGGAATTGAACATGATAATTGAAGGAGGTTTAAGTTTATTTACCTTTAGAATTATCCATTGAACAAACGTTTTAATTATGTAAGACAAAGTCTTTCAAGGAAATAAAAGTGGACACTAAGTTTTCTCTCAGTGAAAAGAGGGATTAAGGGTGAGTTTGGTTTGACAACATGAATCACAATCACTATGTATATGATTAAGGATCGATATCTAATTAGATATATGATTATCATTACTCTTATTTGATATGTCTTAGATGAATATAGGAATCACAAATAAAATTTTTACATTTCTCTAATTCATTCACCAATCTTTAGAAAGAATGAAGTGTTTAAAGAAAAAGATATTTGACCAAAACTAAAGGAAAATTCACAAATGAGCACATTGATTACTTCTTGTGAAGAAGGGATGAAACAAACCAACCAACCAACTAAGACAATGGAATATGATTCTTGGATAGATATGCATGCCTACATGTTGTGCAAATATGTTAGCCTTGTGACAAAAGAAAAAACTCAAAACTAAAAAAACTTACAATATTGATTGAATGGGAGAGAAAAATCATCTTCAAACTTTTTTGAAGATGAACTTGTAAAAGCTCATGACTGTATATTTGGGTGAGAATGGCAAGAGGATGGGATGAATCAACCCATAAATAAGCACAACGGGTGCTATGGAGTACAAAACATATTCATCTTTCAATCAAATATATGAAAGATGTACATCCTCTCAACCAAACACTTGCAATTATTTTCATTATCATTCCATAATTCCGATATGGGCCAACCAAACACACCCCTAAGTTTTGCATGTAATGTCACATTTTGGTTTGATTTTACAATGCTTGGTTTTTTTGCATGGTTAATTATATGATTTTGTGTCGAGAGTAAAGAGCAACGCAGGTTTAGAGAACTATGTTCTGACTATGACTTATTAAATAAACTCTACAAGAACGTACGTATTTACACCCAGGTTTAGCTTTCGCGGTAACCTTTGATGAAAATGTGACAAGAGAAGGACTTGGACTTGGCCATGTCAAAACTCGCGTTCTCCCTCTCTAGGAGGCTTCCCCGTCAAAGTAGAGATCGTGGTACACAAACTGTTATCCACCTAAACTTTTTTCCGTATGAATATATTCATGTACATTAGTTTCACAATTTTTGTAAAAAGCATGCACACTTGGGTAACTCACGATTTATTTGATATGCCAAATGCACTCGGATGTCTACGTACATCTACATTTTGAAATATCACAACATCTATATGTATTCTAAAATCAACATATTACTATCTTGACCAACTATTGAACTCGTTCTACAAAAAATTTGGCCGAGTTAATTGGGTAAATATAATTCTGCGAATGATTGATCTTTACTTTTTACGAGTCTGTTACAAATAACGAAAGATGGTCGAGCTGGTAGAAGAAGCAACTCACCACTACAAGAAAAAGAATGTCATGGGATCAATTTTAGAGAGGACATATATGTCATACTAAAGACTCCTAAATGAGAAAAAATTATCTTTTCAAACTTTGACCGAGTCTGAAATGTTACAATTTTTATTACCATGACACATAGGTTTCAATCTATTTTGGACCATTTTAAGTGGTTGTGATTAGTCGGATATCCGCGCGATGCGGCTGCGGGTACCCTGTAACCAGGGGCGGAGCCAGAATTTTTAACAGGGTGTTGCACAAACTTTTGTTTAGGCTAATTGAATTTATACGACAATATATTAAGGTAGCACAAAATTTTTTGGGGGTTGCACAAACCATAAAAACAATATTTTTGAAGATTTTTTGCAATTCGTGACATCAAAATGGGTGTTGCCCTTGCCACACCCGACACCTATGTAGCTCCGCCCCTGCCTGTAACAAAATTCGGTCAACAATATGTTAACTTTACGTTTTTAAACAACAACATCTCAAAAGGCGAAATTTAAGGTTTATGTAGCTTTACTTAATTGTCTAACCGAATCGATGGTGGCTCTGGTTCTCGGTTGAACAAGTTAATCAGGCTTGATATTGAAAATTGTAAATATATATGTTTTGAATTGTTATGTAATGTGAATATAAATTTGTATATTTGAGTAATGAAGTGTATTATTATTTATTAATTGTTATTAATTGATTTTGAAAAATAAGATGTACTGAAATTTATACAATATGTTGTTTTATTTGTAAATTGTGGTAATGGGTGTTTTAATTATGATATTAATTACATTTACTTGATAGTTTTAAATGTAATGTGTTATAAAAGTTCTTATGCTTGTTGTGGTTGTACATAAGAATTAATCGGTTTTATTACTCAATTCTTAGTTTGTTATTTGCATTAATAAGTTGTACATTATGCTTTATTTGTTAGACTACTTAAATTTCTTTGCATTTATTGAAAAGAGAGATAACAATTTGTTTTATAAAGAGTATAGATAAATAGAATGTTTTACAACATTTATAAAAATTAGCGGTTAAAAAAACGTGATTATAAAATATAGTGTTTGAATTTGATTATTGTTTGATATGAAATAATCAGTTTTTCTGTGTTTTTAGTAAATTTGATTATTTAATAACTAATGGTTAAAATTACTAAAATTTACATACAAGTAGTCATACTAGCGTTTTGCAAAAGTAAGTAGTCATCAACTTATTCAAAACTGCGTTTTGTCCTATTTATAACGCAAATAAGTGATTATATACACAAACAAACAATAGCTTATTTACTTTTTCAAAACGCAATAAGTGAGATCCAAACACACACTAAAGTCAGTATATGATTAAATGCGTACGTACACTATCCAGTGGTTGGTTTTTCATATACGCTTATAACATTCCATAAGAAGTCTATTATAACAATACTCATTCGCCATCCCGATCCTCCCTATTTGTCATCAGAATTCTGAAGGTGATCATATGTTAAAACAGTTGTTTGGAAGATATTGAGTTACAAAATACAAGAACAAGAACACATACATAGATCAGAATCAATTTGTATGATTACACTTAAGATCTATAGTCTAGATGCTCAAGAAAGGACTTCACTCGAGTTTAAGCTTAGCAAAGCGAATTATCAATTGATTATCACATTCGAACGATGACGTGAAAGGGGAAGAGATTTAACCATACGAATTCTAACATTACTGGAAATAGGTTGTAGTTCACTTTCAAAATTATTACGTAATGCAACTCTAATCCATAGAACTATTTTAAAAACGTAAGTGAACTTAATACGTAATGTAACTTAATCAGTATGTATATACAGCCACTGCAAATTCATTTGGTTAATTAACTTCGATCCCTACTTACAATTTCAACTTCCCGTTTTTTTCACTTGAATCATTATGGAATTTGCAATTGAATACGCGATGGAGACGTATTTCCGATTTTTTCCCGACAACCGCCAAGTACGATCTTTTCACTTGAATAATTACATATATATTGTCATTGTTTTGCTTATACAGATGTTACATTTTGGTTGCAAATGACCCAAACCATGTATTAAAAAGTACAATTGGCTAAAACTATACAAACTTGATGGTTAAAAACACATTAAAAAGTACTCTATAGGGCTAAAGGCTGCTCAATTATCTTGAATTGTAAGTTGTAGCTTGGTTATGAACTTCTGATATTTTGATCTTGTTTTAAAGCAATAGTCAAATTTGAACTTTTTTTCTTTGATACAGATGAGGGCGAGAAATGCTGGGCGTCACTGGCACGGAATTAACCGAGACAGAATTGACCGGGTGCGTTTCACACGCCTAATTTTGCAATTCGGTTTAAGACTGTTGGTTTATATAGTTCATAACAATTATTTAAAACCCTAATATGGATCAAAGAACGCATAGCGGAAGCGATTAACAAGATCAATTAATTTAACACAATTATATTAATCAAGATTAGGGTTACATACCTTTATCCCAGCAAGATCCACAAGACGACGGAACGGACGGCAACTAGGGTTTATCACGAACACCACCAAGAATATAATCTAAAGGAAGATTATATCACGCTCTTGTACACACGTAATACAACGAGTTAACCGTGAGTCTAGCACGATCAAACCGAGCTTCAACGCTTATGGATTATCTACCCAATAACCCTAGAGAGGGATTAGGACTAGATAAAATAGAAGAACGAAAGTCAACGAAAAAACCCTTGTGGGGTATGTGTTGCGATCGCAGGGCAAGAGAAGAAGGGGGGAGACAAAAAATAATGAAGGCCTTGGGGTGTTTATATAGGCTTGGCATTCCTTGGGCTCCAAGTAATAAACATGGATTAGGAAACAAAAAGTTTCCCTCTCCCCCCTTTGGTTTGGCCGACGGCTACACAACCCCCAAGGGGTGTTTGTGTAGTTTTCCTACTCCTTCTTTTAACTTCTATTTAGTTTCCATAACGGTCGTTATAACTTAACTTTTATTTATCAACGATCGTTAGTTAAGCTTAGGTTTGATTTAATAAATATATATAAAATATATTTAATAAATAAATTAACTCTTTACGTTATGTGTGCAATCCCGTGATCCCGAGTTCGATCTCATCTCACGACTATTAATTTTAAGTCCATAAACTTTCAGCTCCCACTTGGACAAAATTCTAATATCGTGATCACATTGACTAGCGTCTAGTTACACTAGCAATGTCACTAGTACAAACCGGGTAAGGTCTCCTGGACAAGAACCTTTTAATGATTACATCATTATTATTATCCTTTCATTTCAAATACATCGTTAATAAGGATATGGATCTCAGTCATTCCTTCATTAACTATTCTGTTTCTCGTTTACGGATATAGCAAGATTACCAAAACACATTTGGGTGTGGCCACACAAACATCTTACTACTCCCCCGAGGGGCCCAGTTGTATTTATACTTCAAAATAAATTTTGAAGGAAACGAATCCCATTTCGACTACAAGCAAAACACATGAACTTCGCAACACTTCTGAAAATAACCCTTATGACTACCAGTTACGTTTAGCGTTAGGTTACCTTACAGAAATGCACTACATTCAATGCAGTTTTCTGGTATCTCAGGTCTAAGGATAACTATTTATGATTTACTTAATGACAAATATCCATAAAGTAAAATCACATAGTTGGGATAAGTCCAATATTTGATCCATCAAATATCTTCCAAAATTGACCAATATACTTTCAAGTATACTCTGTCACTATTTTGAATTGTCTTAGTTAAATAATACTCCCATATTATTAATCGACAACGGACATTTAGAAACATCAAAATGCTCATGGATTAAAACATGTAAAATAGGATACAAAATTAAATAACAGAAAAATAAACGAAACCCAATCTTTATTTCATCAATTTAATAATGTCTTAAATCCTTTATCCAAATACTAATCAACAGATTTATTGCATGAATTCGCTAGCTAGTTGCAGCCCAATTGCCTTGGCATGCTTAACTACCTTTGGCCTAGATAAAGCCTTAGTAAAAGGATCAGCTACGTTATCATCTGTGTGAACTTTTATTAATTTTATTTCTCGAGCTTCCACTTGTTCTCGAACGTAGTGATATCTACGTTTAAAGTGTCTGGCGCCCTTCATGACTCCAGGGTCATTGGCGAATATTATTGCCGCAGAATTGTCGCAATATATATCAATAGGTTCTTTAATTGAAGGCATCACTCCAAGATCTCCAATAAACTTCCTAATCCAAACAGCTTCCATTGCAGCTTCTGAAGCGGCCATGTACTCAGATTGAGTCGCATGCATAGCAATGGTTTTCTGCTTACTGCTCTTCCAGTCAACTGCTCCTCCATTGATGACAAACACGTAACCCGTCTGAGACTTCGTATCGTCTTTATCACATTGCCAGGACGCATCACAGAACCCTGTTACATTCAGTTCTGTGTCTGGTTTACCCCCGAATACCAAAAACATATCTTTCGTACTCCTCAAATACTTTAGAATATGCTTAACAGCAGTCCAGTGGAACTTTCCTGGATTCTGTTGGTATCTACTGACTAAGTTCTGAGCAAACACCACATCAGGCCTTGTGCATCTTACAGCATACATAATAGATCCTACTGCCGAAGCATAAGGCACCTTCTTCATGTAAGCCACCTCTTCAGGTGATGATGCATCTTTCTCATGACTTAACTCATGCTTAACCTCCATCGGTAAGAAACCTTTCTTAGAGTTATGCATGTTGTATTTCTTCAATATCTTATCAATATAAGCATCTTGGCTAAGACCAATCAACCGTCTACTCCTATCTCGATAGATTTTAATTCCCAGAATATATGCAGCATCTCCCAAATCTTTCATAGAAAAACATTTACCAAGATAATCCTTAACTTCCTTAAGTCTTGGAATGTTACTTCCCATGATTAATATGTCATCGACATATAGAATTAGGAACACTACATTACTCCCACTAGCTTTGCGGTATACACATGGCTCATCACGATTTTGAATAAATCCGAACTTTTTGATTTCTTCATCAAATCGCTTATTCCATTGACGTGATGCTTGCTTCAAACCATAAATAGATCTTTGAAGTTTGCACACGCGCTTTGGATATTTAGGATCAACATACCCTTCTGGTTGTTGCATATAGATGTCTTCATCTAAGCGACCGTTCAAGAAGGCAGTTTTAACATCCATTTGCCATATCTCATAGTCATAGTATGCTGCTATAGCTATGAGAATCCTAACAGCTCGTAAGTCTGCTACAGGAGAAAATGTCTCCTCGTAGTCTATGCCAAAGGTTTGAGTAAAACCTTTAGCCACTAAACGTGCTTTGTAGGATTGTACATCACCATCCATGTCAGTTTTCTTCTTATAGATCCACCTATTTTTCACTACTTTAGCATTTTTAGGTGCGTCTACAAGAATCCAAACATCATTGATTTCCATGGATTTCATTTCCTCATTCATCGCAACTATCCATTTTGACTTTTCTGGATCAGACATTGCGGATCGATAGTTAGCAGGTTCACCAAGATTCCCTACTTCCTCCTCATCATCCTCTATGTAAAGACATAGTTTGTCCGGCGCACGTATAGTCCTTTGAGACCTACGTGGAGGAATTAATTCCGGTGGAACACTCAGACTTTCTGGTTGTACAGGAATTTCATCGCTAGTATTTTCAGAAGGCAATGTATCTTCTTGAATTTCTTCAAGATCATAATTTCTCCCACTGATTTCTTGATTTACAAGATCATTTTCAAGGAAGTCTCCATACCGAGCCACAACTAATTTGTTCTCAGCCGGATAATAGAAGTAGTAACCCATAGTTTCCTTAGGGTAACCTACAAAGATACATTTAACTGAGCGTTGTTGGAGTTTATCTCCAGAGTCACGTTTCACATACGCCTCACAACCCCAGACTTTTAAATAAGACAAATATGGCTTCTTGCCATGCCATCGTTCATATGGTGTCTTATCTACCTTCTTTGTGGGAACCATATTTAGAATACGAACAGCAGATTCAAGAGCATAATCCTAAAAAGATAATGGTAAAGTTGTTAGATTAAACATAGATCGTACCATATCCAATAATGTACGATTTCTCCTTTCGGATACACCATTTTGTTGTGGAGTATACGGAGAAGTAAGTTTCTGAACAATTCCATTCTCACTTAAATAATCTTTAAACTCTTGACTTAAATATTCACCACCACGGTCAGAACGAAGAGCTTTAATCTTCTTTCCTAGTTGTAACTCTACTTCGGCTTTAAACGTTTTGAATGTTTCAAATACCTCATGTTTATGCTTAAGTAAATAAACACAACCATAACGGCTATAATCATCCGTAAACGTTAAGAAGTAGCTAGCACCTTTCCTTGACACATGTCTAAGTGGTCCACACACATCAGTATGTATCAAACCAAGTAGTTCAGTAGCCCTTTCAATATTGCTATTAAAAGGTTTCTTGGTCATCTTTCCAGAGATACAAGATTCACATTTATCAAATGATTCATCATTGATACTTTCCAAAAGCCCATCATGTTGCAGCTTTTGTATGCGAGTCTTCCCAATATGGGCAAGCCTACAATGCCAAAGATAAGAAGAATTCTTGTCTAACTTCCTCTTCTTATTCATGCTAAAAACAGAATTATTTTTTCTCTTGGAATTTTCATCATGCATGTTAATTTCAAAAATACCATTCACAGAAATTGCATCAAAATAGAATAGACCATCTTTGAAAACAGAAATTCTATTATTATCAATCGTGTGAGTAAATCCAAGATCCAACATACAAGAAAAGGAAATAACACCCCTAACAATTGTAGGTGCATAATGACAATTATTTAAAAACAGTACTAAACCCGAAGGTAAAACTAATTTAAATATTCCTATAGCTTCAACCGGTGCTTGTGCGCCATTGCCCACTTCCAGAGATTGTTCCCCATAGGATAGTCTCCTCTTCAACTCAAATCCCTGCAGGGTATTACAAATGTTAATACCACATCCCGTATCATATACCCAGGAGTTTGATTTGTATGAAAGATTAAATAACTCTATCATAAATAAGTTACCTGAAGATGGTGCTGCAGCAACTTGCTCAGCCTTCTTCTTGTGTTCTGCCATTTCATGGAGATAGAGAGAGCAATTCCTCTTCCAGTGTCCAGTCATTTTGCAGTAGTGGCAAGTCTCATCTTTCTGAGATTTCTTAGCAAAGTTCTGCTTCGGCTTAGATGTAGTCGCAACTTGCTTGCTCTTATCAGCCTTGCCTTTGCCTTTCTGCTTCTTATTCCCTTGCGGTTTAGGTTTAGACACTCTACCCTTTTGTACATAAAGTACTTGAGGCGTAGCAGTGGATGCCTTATCTTTCAAACCCTTTTCGAAGTCAATGAGCATTGCATGCAAATCATTCACTGTCTTCCCCGTGCAATGCATATTATAGTTACGAACAAAATCACCAAAGTCCTTATTAAGGGACCTATTGATCAAGTTAATAGCCATATTATGATCGAAGGGTTGTCCTAGTGCGATGAGTTGTTCCATATAACCCCTCATCTCCATGTAATGTGCACTTACGGACTTTCCAGGAGCTTGCTTGCAGCTATGTAGAGCATCAACTAGATCATAGATCTCTACAGCTTGTGGCGTTTCATACACTGCCTTAAGTTCCTCAAGCATTGCCTGAGGTGGAAATAGCTCATACTTCCTTTGAAGTGCTGGATCCATTCTCCCTAACATTACAGCAGCCACCTCATGGTGCTTCTTAACGTTAGCAGCGTGTTGAAGCCTTTCCGCATCAGATGCATCTTCAGCAAGATCCTCCGGAAAAGGAGTTTCCAAGATATTGATAGTACCCGCTGCTCTCAGAACAATTCTTAGTGAGCGGTACCAATCATTGAAATTAGGACCAGTAAGTTCAGGCCGTTCAAAGAAAGCTTTGAACGCCGAGCTTATTGTCAGATTGCTTTCGGGTTGAGCCATTTCTACAGAAATAAGTTCAAACATTAGTATTTTCGATAATACAATTCAAGAAAATAAAATTACCCCGGTAATAAAACCATAGTATTTCCTTGAAAAACTAGAACCCATATTGACATAGATTCATCACATCAGTTGATCTGCTAGTGATAAATGTATTCAACATAGTAACTTGTCGAACAATGATTGCCCAAATCAAATTGCAATTTCTAGATATGTTAGGGATTTACATTGCCAAAATCATTTGCATTGTAAACATGTTTTATCCCTACTTTATGCCTTAAGTTTCCAGTTCTCACTGAGTAACTTAATTAAGTCGACTAATCTAAAGAACGTAAAACCTTCATGTGCAATCTTATTCAGTCATGAAGTTTTCTTTCCATTACAACATCGTCCGATATCTTATATGACGACAATTGTAACTTCAAGTATTCGTCAATTAGAGGGCATATGACTTAAATTTAGGGTATAGATTTTGGTGTCAAAATCATGTACGGAGAAGCATGCATACATCTCCATAACATAAGTTTAATAAAACGTTTAGTAAACCTTTTGGTGAGACTAAAAGTTCATCATATACTTGCTAGTTGAGGTATTGGTTAAACCAATTAAAGATTTTACACACAACTAAATTCACACCGTACTTTTTCTAGAACGTTAGTTATAGCATAAAGCAATAACTTTATTCATTGTGTTTCGGATGTGAATTAATGTAGTTAAATCAACCTTAAAGAATTGTACCAATAACAACCGTAGGTAATTCCAATTTTTGACGCACAGGCGAGCCGGGAATTTGGTCAGCGTAAAAGCATAGCACCTCCTTCCTTAACCGGGTACGTGACCAGCGGTGCGTTATACCCACTTTATAGTTTGCCAAAATTGAGTAGGCCGTTAAGTTGTTATTGCAATTCTAATCAACGCAAATCATATGAATTTTACATCTCAAAACAATTCATTAATTTTGATAAGATTTAGTCCATATTATTTTTCTTGGAAAAAATTACCCTTGTTTACAACATACAATAAAAAAAACGTATGAAAACAAGTAGTACAAAAAAAATTAAATCAAAAAGCCACATGCAAACCAATTTATTCAAAGAACATCAAATCTAGGGTTTTTATAAACATAAAAAGTCTTCCCTAATTTTAAAACTTTGAATCAAATAAAGCAAATAGCAATCAAAATTATGTGATCCGTAAAAAAACATGCATGTTCATTACGGATCTCCCACGTTCTCTTAACAATTAAAAACTACGGATCGTAACCACACATGACATAACAATTAATTCATGCAAACATCTAAAGTCAATTACCATGTAATTTTAGGGTTTACAAAAAAAAAATTTTTTTTTATGAAAATTCGACATAAGTCGATTTTAATAATAATAAAAAACAAAACCCTAATTTTTCATAAAACCTAAAAAACAACATGTAATTTTTAACACAAATCATTATTAGTTAAAAAAACTTTAGATCTTGATAATTATAATCATGTTAAAACGGCTCTCGATGCCACTGTTGGTTTATATAGTTCATAACAATTATTTAAAACCATAATATGGATCAAAGAACGCATAGCGGAAGCGATTAACAAGATCAATTAATTTAACACAATTATATTAATCAAGATTAGGGTTACATACCTTTATCCCAGCAAGATCCACAAGACGACGGAACGGACGGCAACTAGGGTTTATCACGAACACCACCAAGAATATAATCTAAAGGAAGATTATATCACGCTCTTGTACACACGTAATACAACGAGTTAACCGTGAGTCTAGCACGATCAAACCGAGCTTCAACGCTTATGGATTATCTACCCAATAACCCTAGAGAGGGATTAGGACTAGATAAAATAGAAGAACGAAAGTCAACGAAAAAACCCTTGTGGGGTATGTGTTGCGATCGCAGGGCAAGAGAAGAAGGGGAGAGACAAAAAATAATGAAGGCCTTGGGGTGTTTATATAGGCTTGACATTCCTTGGGCTCCAAGTAATAAACATGGATTAGGAAACAAAAAGTTTCCCTCTCCCCCCTTTGGTTTGGCCGACGGCTACACAACCCCCAAGGGGTGTTTGTGTAGTTTTCCTACTCCTTCTTTTAACTTCTATTTAGTTTCCATAACGGTCGTTATAACTTAACTTTTATTTATCAACGATCGTTAGTTAAGCTTAGGTTTGATTTAATAAATATATATAAAATATATTTAATAAATAAATTAACTCTTTACGTTATGTGTGCAATCCCGTGATCCCGAGTTCGATCCCATCTCACGACTATTAATTTTAAGTCCATAAACTTTCAGCTTACATGGTGTATTTGTTTATCGCTAAACTCTGCCTGAGTGCGACTTAGGTAGAGGTGGCAAAATATGACATTCGGTCTATGTATATCCAGTACGAGATACTAGATTTCAAAACCGTCAGACTTGGTGGGAACGCTACCGTTGGTACTATTTTACAACTGAACGGTGATTTTACGCCTACCCCGGACTTGGGTGTTTTCAACTTGAGTATAATTAGTAAAAGTCACCCAATTAGTACTTTCGCTAATGGCAAATTTAAAATTTCGGGAAAGGAACAACTTCTGGAGCTCAAATTCAATCCACAAGAGACTCAGTTACCACATGCGAAAGTTATACGTCTCAGAAGGGAATTGGAGAAAGGGGAAGCCTGGACTTGAAACCAGGTTCGAGTGGCACCTTAACAAAAATTGGTTTTTAGTGTTTCCGATTCATCGCAAGCATACAAACTTCCGTTGTGATTATATCCGTTACGAAGATTTGCCGATTGATGGGAGACAGCCACTTATATGCAAATGAGGAATTGAAGATCAAGTTTTTTTTTTTTTTTGAACGGGATTGAGAGTCAAGTTAAATGAGTTCGAATCTGCTATAATATGGCATTTGATTATAAAAAAAATGAACCAGTGAACCACATATTGGTCATGGCGTGAGCTAAATAAATTATGTTTTATAAGTATATTTTATTGACATTTCCTTTTCTATTGTCGACGGAGCAAAGAGAAAAAAAGATGACGTGTCATCAGTTCTTAGCCATTCGATTGACATCAAAATAGATCTAAACCGTATAAAATAGATTTTGTCCTGATTTGTAGCATGTAGTTATAACTTGAGAAAATGAAGTGCATATTTCAAAATGTTAGCTAACTAAAATAGTATGAAACTAACTTTCCTTCATTGTTGGCTTTATCTAAATAGTATGAAACTAACTTCCATTCATTTACGTAACTCACTCTAATAAACTTAAAAAGACAAATGAACAAGTTCAAAACATATATATCATGCGACATAAAATGATCTTAATTCAAAAAATGTATATCATACTTTAACATAAGTCTCGTTAATAGTAAATAGTTTAAAATTGAGTTAATTATACTTATTATTATTATTTAACATTATTTAAAACCGGACGAATACCCATGTAATACGACGGTATCTAACGACAACTAATTAAACTTGTGTATTTTTGGTTTGGTGTGACCCTTAATGAACCACTTAAAGGTTCAATTTTTAATCATTGCAATAAAATATTTTTGGCAATAAAATGATAAATGTTGAAAATTAAAGATTAAAAAATATAGTTAAAATTAATAGTAAATTTTGTTATAATATTTCATTTTTCCAAATTTCCAAATTTTTAAGTTTTAAAAAAACACTATAACATACTTTATATATAGCATAGATAAAAGATTACATTTTGTGATAATAAATCATATATTATTATATGATTTGTTGAGTTAAAGCATCAATTCACAAAATATTTTGTAATACTAAGTTAGAGCGTTATTTTACATGCATGCACAAGTTTGTATGGTATTATTTGGATACATCTTTGTTTTCTGCCGCAAGTCATGCATGTATAACTATAAATGTTAGAGTGAGTTACGTAAATGAATGGAAGTTAGTTTCATACTATTTGGATAAAGCCAACAATGAAGGGAAGTTAGTTTCATACTATTTTAGTTAGCTAACGTTTTGAAATATGCAGTTCATTTTCTCAAGTTATAACTACATGCTAGGATGATGTGATATTCAATCGAGAACTTCATAAAAAAGATGTATGTACGTTATTTTCTGTATATAAAATGGGTCATACATATAACTAGTGGCGGACGCAGGAATTTGAAAAGTGGGGGGCAATTTTTTTTTTTGACGATATTAAAGCGAAAAACTAAAATTCAAAAAAAAATCTAGTATTTTAACATCAAAATGGAGCATTTTTAAGTTTTAGAGTGTTAAATGTTAGACTTTAGCATGTGAGTGGGGGGCAATTTCAATTTCGAGTGGGGGCATTTTAAAAAAACACTCACAATTAAAGAAAAACTACATTATAATCTCGTCGTTTTGGTTTAGCCATGGGGGGCGCTGCCCCCCCCGAAGTTAAGCTGTATGTCCGCCACTGCATATAACATATGTTACTGTAAGTATATGTTATTAATTGTTACCATGGCAATAAAGTTTCACCTTGAAAATGGGTAAAACATAGGTTGTTTGGTTATGCAATAAAATAGGTATAAACATAAGTTGTTTTAATTCTGCAATAAAAAAATTTCAAAACATAGGGTGTTTGGTTCTACAATAATATGGATCATATATTAGTCATGCAATAATCTCCATTGACGACTCTTATGTGTCCGTTCGTAAGTCTTCCATTTGATTATGAAACAAACGAGAGTATTTTCTCAGCAACACACCCCACCCACCTTATTAGTTAACAGAATATAAATTATGTTCCATTTGTTAACAACTACATACTTTACACATTATGCACTTTTCAACTTGCTATATAGAGTATACTGACCCCCATGATTTACGTCACCTTGATAGTGATTCAAATAAGCACTGTATGTCTGTATATGTTGAGCATGAGCATAGCAAATGGATTGTAAAAATAAAATAACAATGTTTCAATTTTAATGGATTTTGACCCGTTTGACTATATCGACCCATTTGATTCCATTTTTAAGAGTGAAAATCTCTTTAGGACTAATGGGCTAGCCGGGTAAAAAGGGACATTTCTCAATATAAATACTTTTTGTTTTGTTAAAAATTTATAAACAATTAAATATCAATAGCGACAAATTAATTAGTACAAAGTAATTTAGTCAAATTTATTAGACACATTTTTGTTAAAGACTTAACATGTTTACTCGGTTAAATTATGATCTTTTTTATATTTATGTAGATAGATGATAATATATGTTGTTCACGGAATCACAGTATTGGGTTATCATAAAGAAAATACTCCGTGTGACCCGTGTAACGCACGAGTATTGCACTAGTTATCCTAGTTGTCACGTCAACATTTTGACTTATTACTTTTACTTTTTGTTGATCAAACCTGTTGACATCTATTTATTTGCAAAAATGTTAGTCTTTTATTTAATGGATGTTAATCTTTTGATTAAAATGTTTGATTGATGAATCCACTTCAAGCTTATGGCATCCCAAATTAATGAGTTCGAATCCATTGCATTCCATTGATGAATCAAATCCCATTATTTAACAAATACTACCTTATAACTTATGGCATTTGATTGATGAATCCAATTTAGAGCACAAGGAGTCATCACTCCAAGTGAGTGTATTTTGAGGTGTCACGTCAGGAAAACTCACTCACTCACTCACATGAAAAAAACAGGGGAGTCATCACTCAAGTGATTTCCAGTTTTTCAGAATTTTACAAAACACTCCCTAAACAAACTTAAATATTTCATTAAACATAACCAACATTACAATACTTTTAAAATAAAACGAACATAATAAACAAACATACGAAAATTAAAAAAGCATACGTTTATTGATGGGTAAATGGGCTAAAACATAAAACATAGTAGTTATATATATAATGGATTATTGGTGGAAGCCGACTAAGTTATTGGGCTTTGAAAGCCCATATGGCCGACCTAATTCCCAATATAATACCATTGATTCATTCATTCATTCTAACAAAAAAACCTAACTTAACCCTAGCAGCATTGCAGCAGCCGCCAACAAAAAAAAAACAAACACGATTCGATCGATGGCTCTAAAGAAGAAGATTGGTGAAGTTGTTGAAGTATTCGTCCGTTGTACTAGAGGAGAAGGGGGTAAAATAATTTTTTTTTTTAAAAGCACACCCACGCGACATAGGTTTACCCACGCAGGGCTCCCGCGCCGCGGTTTTTCTCCCTGCTCGGAATCATCACGCCGGCCACGCCGTGGGTTTGAGCCCCCACGACGCCATGACTCCTAGTGCTCTTAAGATCTTTGTACGTGTTTTTTCTCAAATTTCACTCATAAACTCGTATCCAATTAAAAAAAAAAGAAGCTTTTGGATGTGAGGTCTTTAGGGTTTTTGAGGTTATTTCTTTTGAATTTGGTAACGAAAACTGGGGGTTTTGGATTTTCAGAATTGGAATTAAGTAAATTGAAATAGGTTGTGTTTTGAATTTGATGATTTTGATTGCGGATTGTGAATTGTGGGTGTTGAATTTAAAGGTTTGAATGATTATTATTTTTTTTCAGAAAAGAAATTAACTTATTTTTTTTAATTTTTTTATTTGTTTTTTAACTATAAAGAAGTTTTTCAATTTTATTTTTTCAAACTTTTTTTGTTTTTATTCATTTTCTAGACAAAATTTTAATCTTTTAAAAAAATATATTTATTTGTTCTCCTCGAAAAAAATAAATACTTTCAAACAAAATTAAAAAGTTTTACAGTTAAAACAAATTTAAATATCCTTTTACGTTTTTAATTAAATTTTCAATTTTTTAAAACCTTTAAAAATATTTTTATGTTTTCTTAAGTTTAAAGATTATTATCTTATTTCAAATTTAAATTTTTAAAAAATGATTAGAAATAAATTTTAAGCAAAAATTAGAGGACTAACCTTTCAATCTATATTTGATACTGTTGAAATGCTTTTTTTTTATTAAATAAACTAACGATGCAAAAACAAGTCAACTGTTACATGCTAATGCAAGTTTTACTAAGTATAATGTCAATAAAAAATTTCATAACGAATTTAAAACCGATAGTATTTATAGCTTTTATCCTAATTCTGAACATTAATGCTAAACATGTTATTTCACTTGCATAATTATTACAGAACTTCATTCCACAAAACTGTATTTATATAGTTGCTACAATTCAAAACATAAACTAATTTCTAGCATGTGTTAATTTATTAACTGGTTTTTTTATATGCAGATATGAAAAATGAGATTCCCTAACAAAACATTACGATAGGGAAGACAATTACACAATATTAATTGGTTTTTTTTTTGTTGAAAATGGTTTAGTTTGTTTATTTTGAATAATTTCATATGATTTTGGTGGAATTTTATATATTGAAACGTTTATAAGTTGCGATTATCTTGGTGATATGTTTCTTTTTAATTGTTTGTTGCGGTTTCTAACACGTTGTGTTTCGAAATCACTAAAAATGTATGTGTGTCATTTTTTTTGTTGGGTGTTATTAAAAGTACCTAGCAATTAAATATATTTTTTTGTTTACAGTAATAAAAAAAGGAAAGAATCGTGTTGATCCTAAAATTATATCAGATTCCCATAGCTTGTAAGGTAGTGTTAGCAAGGATGAATCCAAACTAACATAAGAGAAACTTTATGTGAATGATAAAGTAAGTATTATGCGGAAAGTAACACTTAGCACAAGAACAATGGTTTAAACGATTCAGAAGCTTTAATATATTCAAGTATGAATAACATGAGGACTCTTAATAGTACTAGGGCTTACAACCTTAAAGATATGAAATGAAATGAAAGAAGCTATACTAACTTCTAAACCTAAGGTCTCCTTTTATACACTTAAGGAGCATGCACAAGATAACTACTAACACATAAGGAAGATATACTACAAATTAAAACTGAAACGCGTCATTATCTCTTCCATAGTTAATTCTCAACAGGGGAATCTTCAACATACAGTGGGGACAAATCCCACTGTCTTCATTAAGCTTGGCAGGGGGAACACTGACCAACAGGGGGAACCATGACCAATAACAGTGGGAATGACTTAGTCATTTTTTATTCCCAACAATTCTCCCTAAACTTGTGATCACCCATGCTCACAAGTTTCTTGAATAAAAACTAAGGACTATGAGAGGATGCTTAGAAAACTACTTCACTTTAAAATCTGACTATGCAAAAACTTGAGAATTGGCAAGGTCTATGGTTAAGATCATCAACCTGCAGCTTAGTACTCAACATTTTCTTCAGAGTTTCCTGTGTAAAAGGATATTACCTATCTATCGATAAATGTACAATCCGTCTAGGCATTACTAAGTCATACAACCCAGATGAGGTAAACAGTTTCCAAAAATCATTTGTGAATTCTGCTGACCCTTAAACGCAACATCACCAAGTTCAGTCTCATACATCCTTTGTGTAGTAGTCCACAACTCAAAATCTCTACCATCAGTCTCTACAGGTGGACTGGAGCCAAATTTGGCCTTCAGAAATCTCAAAGTTCATTCAGATCCTCTCTGTCCAATGACTGAAACATCTTGCTAAAATACTGATAGGCTTATGTATGTCCTTCAACCATGTATAGCTTCCACCAGCTCATCCCTATGTCATAATAGACCTCATACTTATAAATTGGATATTTGATTTGATAGGCTATGGATTGAAATCCTCGGACACAACTAATTATAAGCATTTATTCGGTTTTTCCTCTAATGGTCCTACATCATCAGCCATAAACTTACCAAGCTTCTCTATTCTTTTCATTCTTTTGGCCACCCTTTGTTTAGTTAAGGTAGCAGCAGCTGAAACATCTTTTGATTGAGAAGCATAACCTTGAATCTCATTTGTCACTTTTTTCTCTTAAGCAACATTGATTCCCTTCTCTTTTTGCAATCTTTTTCATACTTCCTTTCAGCTTTAGAGTTCATAGGAATGAAACTTTCCATTGATCTCATAATTGGGATTACTGCTACCTCAATTTGTTCAAAAGACATACCCTTGAAGTCCTTTTGCTTGTAATTCTTTTAACCTCCGAGGATTATCGTGTAATAAGTTCTACCAACTTTGAAATTCAAAGCCTTCTCCTATTTTGCTTGAGCTTCCAAAACCCTAGTTTTGTCCTTCTGATAGTTAAGTGTCATTTTTACCAGCTCAAACCTATCTTCAAGTGAAAGAGTATCCTTGTAACTTTTATACTCTTCCAAGAACTTTTCAATCAAAGGATAGGATCAATCCAGCTGTTTGATCATCTTGGACAGTTTTGCTTATAAGTGTTCTTGTTGATCACCGGCTTCTTCCTCCTCAAAAGTCCTATCAATCTCCGGTTCGATTAAATATTCTACAAAGCTTTTAGCTAACTCAGCATCATATTGAACCTGTGCAGACGTTGGAGATAGCTTTGCCTCCTTTACCAATACACTTTTCCCTTTGTCTTTTGGATCAATTTTGGGAAGAGAAGACTCTGAGGTGCTAGATCTTGAATTACCACCCCTTTTTGTCTTTGCCTCCTAGTAACAAATCTAGCAGGGGAAACTATCACATTAGTAAGGGAATGGAAACACTTACAAGGGGAACAATAGTGAAAGCATGGGTGATTTTGGTTGCAAGGGAAACACTTGTAGTCAATGCAGCATCCCCCGATTTGCCTAGAATATCTGCAATCTCTTATGTCCTATCACTCCCTTTATCAGCACCAGCTTATTCCTCCTCAAACTCCTCCCTTGTTATTTTGTACCATATGGAACAATTATCACCAGATACTTCTTCCCCTTTGGAAGCATCCTTATCATTCCCACCTTCATCTAAGGAAACCACTAAGCCTTTCCTCCGCTCTCCTTCCACCTTAGAAAGTCTAGTCTTCAAGGTATCAATTTTCAGACCTTGCTGTTTGACCTAGTGTACAAAGTTATGTATTTTACTCTCGCTGTCTCATACACAAATCCGTAAATTCCACATTTGTCAAAGGTTTCAGACTGCCCTCACCTCTATTCGTAGAGCTTCATTGAGCATAGGTAGGTACTTAGCAATGGTGCCACTGTCCTGAACTGCCTCAAAGCTAGGCTTAGTAGTGACAGCTTCACCTATCCTGCTCCTACCCTTTTGGTAACAACCTTCTGTACTACATGTGAAGGACCACTAGGCGAAGGAACCTTGGCAGTCCTAGTTCTCTTTCTTGGAGTATAAATTTTGGAAACTGTGGTTGAAGGGGAATGTAAAACCCGCATTCCATTAAATTAAAACTATTAATATTTAATTAATCCACGACAAGTAATAACGCATATTAAATACGACATGACAAGATATAACACGAAATAAAAATCCAAGAATTTATGAACACATAGGAACACGAGTTATGATGCGAAATTAAGAAACCGAACATAAGGCATAAGCCTTATAAGTTTAATCATGGCCCAAGGCCCGGCCCATTAAGAAAAATTAACTAACAAATCAATACTATCATTTCATTTGTACAAGTTAGAAAAAATAAACAAAACCCTAGTTGTGTGGGTGCCACCGGCCATAGGGAACCAAAAGGAGGTGGAGAAACTTTGTTTTGATCTCGATTCTTTAGTGTGTGTTCGTGTTCATCGTTCAATGATTTTACCTCTTTCTGTATTTTCCCAAACCTTATTTCTTATTTTATTTTTCATAAAATCATATATGAATTTAATTGATTAAGAAATGAAATGAACACATATTGTCAAGAACAAAATCGTGTTGTGGTGGAGCCTTTGGCTCGGGGGTGTTGGTTCGGCCAACCGAGAGCCACAAGGGCCTTAGTTTGGTTTGGTTTGCTCGGCAACCGAGAGCCAAAAGGTCTTGGTTTGGTTTGGGTGTTTTAGACTCGGAAACCGAGAGCCTCAAGGGGGGAGTCGTCACGGTTGTGTTTTGGCCCGTTAAACCGAGAACCACAAAGGTGGTCTAGGTGGTGTTTGTTGCTCGGAAACCGAAAGCCACAAAGGGGTGTTTCGGTGGTGGTTTTCTCGGTAAACGAGAACCACACAAGGGGGGGGGGGTGTTTGGTTTATTTTAATTCGGCTGATTTACAATTTGCTTATCAATTTTGGCTTAATTAAAATTGGTTTAATTATTATTGGGCTTATATTAAAATGGGATTAATTAATACTGACTTATTAATTCATGACTTATTAAAATTACTTATTAAGTTTAGACTTAATTAATATTGGCTTATTAATTCATGACTTATTAAAAATTGGCTTATTAAGTTTAGAGTTCATTAATATTGGCTTACCAATTCATGACAGATAAAAATTTGCTTATTAAGTAATCGGCTTATTAATATCGGCTTATTGATTTCAACTTATTTAATTAAAACCGTTATATAATGAAACAAGTTAAATTACCTACGTAAATTAAAACGAGCTAAGTTGCTATTTATGGAAACCTGTAATATTTAGAAAGTTAATATATATGGAAACCTACTATTTTTGGAAAGTTACTATTTATGGAAACCTGCTATTTTTGGAAAGTTACTTATATGGAAACCAACTATTTTTGAAAAGTTACTATTTATGGAGACTCACTGTTTTTTTAATGTTACTAATTATGAAAATACCAAGTATAACAATACACGAATCATGAAATACGCTAACCAGGAAAAACATGAACATATAACATTAAGGAAATCTACTAAAATTAGAAAACTACTAAAGAAGGAAAGACACGTTAAACCATGAACAAGTGACTCATACCATAAACAAGTAACTTATACCATGAACAAGTAACTCATACACGTCCTTTAACATGTAGATCACGTGAAGTTGGAGTAGTTCATTTCCGTTATCCATCTCTCTCATTGCTTACTAAACATAAGGTACGAATATTCCATCCTTTCAGTAGGGACATTCATATCTTTGAATGATTAGGATTTCCCGATTGCTATGCCACTTGTTCTCCCCATTTTCATGTTATAGATCTTTTCATGACTGCTATAATTTCCCCTAGTGTTATTTCATGACCCACATACTGTCCGAGCTATTTACATGCATGACCATGATATACATGATTTACCACCTAGTCATGGAGGTACCATGACCATGACATATGAGGCACCTATGTTATGACTTTCCCGCGACGAGAGTGATTTCTCGCGGTGTCCATTCATGTTACATGCTATATTTATCAGTTGTCCATTATTATTATTACGGGGCGTATGGGTGCATCCTAGTTTACATAGGTTATCACTTTCCCGCGACGAGGCACCTATGTTATGAGGCACCTATGTACCTATGTAGCATGACATATGAGGCACCTATGTTATGACTTTCCCGCGACGAGAGTGATTTCTCGCGGCGTCCATTCATGTAACATGTTATATTTATCAGTTGGCCATTATTATTATTACGGGGCGTATGGGTGCATCCTAGTTTACATGTTTTACACGTACAGGGTGATTGGTTTGGTGTGTGCTCTACACCCCATCACATTGGAGTTGATCCCTCCATCCAGGTTACAATTATTAGAGGTCACCCCTCTATTGCATGTTGAGGCAGCCCCTCTACTTATCATGCACAGGTTACGATATTATTATGCATGACATGTTATGACCTAAATGAGCTTGTGGGTGTTTATTTGTATTACTTATACCATTCATGACATTTCAGTTACCCTATATTCTTCATGACTTATCTCCCAGGTTTTCCTCAGGACATGGATGTTCTTTCCGCTGCTTTCATATTCATTATTCATGTTACATTCATATTTATCTTGTCTTTATATCCGTTCACTAAGCGTATTGCTCAGCCGTATTTTATTTTCATGTCTCGTACGGCAGGTACCTAAAGACGGGATTTGGGCATGAGAGTGTGTGCTTAGAATGAGAGCTACCCATAGACTTCTCTCCTTGATAAATTGTTGATACTTATGCATTGTTGGACACATGTTTCTTCCTTTAGATTTCCTTTACTTTTATTCATGTTGAGCTTATGATGGGAGCCGATGTTTGATTCTGACTTTCCTGTTGGTCTTTTATGTCTTTATGACTTGATGCCTTCATTATGCTTTGATGACACGCCATGATTATGACATAACGACGTTCTTGTCAAAGTGGGTCGTTACAGGGAATGTATATTAGGAATGGTTATAGTCGGTTGAGTAGATTGAGGTTCTTCTTGTGTGGGTATGTGACGTGCTTCTTTTGGGTTTGCAGAGCCTTCACCCTGAATGTGATTTAACATATGTTGTGTTAGAGAATTTACAATGCACAAGTCATTGAAAGACTTGGTGCATTAAATGCAATCAATGCATTATACACTTCACAACTAAAGCTTTTATAAAAGACTTAAAGTATGTGAAGTTTATGTAAAAAGTTGTTTAAAAAGCATTTAACACAATGGGGAAAACACTTACAAAACACTTTTTGGAATAATGAAAATCTTTTCATGGCTTTGCACATTGTGGGTGCTCTTAAAGTTATAAATCACCCAAAAAATGTTGGTGTGTCTCCCATCAAAGTATTAAAAAGTTTTGAAGAATGTTTGTTCATGGTATAAACCTTTTTGGGTCGAATTTTCCCATGTTGTCCCATGTTCAAAATAACAGCCAAAAACCTTGGATACATACAAAACTTCTTTTTGTAGTTAACATTCTTCATCATACCATCAAAAATCATTTGAGAAAAATATTTTCGCAGTGTTGCCAAGCACACCAAAGTAGTGGAAATATTGATCCCAAATTCATTTAAAAAAGGATGTTTTAGCACTTTAATATTGTTGGATGGTATGAATAAAAAAATTTCAATGAACGGCAAACTGGCCTCTTTATAAAATTTTGATTTTTGGTTTTCAACAATAGTATGCCCTAACAAAGAAAGGTTTTCAAAGAGCTCAGTTTCAGGCATGATGCTTAAACCATCCCCATCATTTAGGAAAAGAGATTCTCAAATTGGTGACACAGTTATGGACTTACTCTTACCATCCACTTTACTCTGAATGTAGGCTTCTTCATTAGCCGTTTTGGCCTTAACATTAGACCAAAACTGTATAACGTGTGAAGCGTAGATAGAAGGATTAACAAGAATTGCTAACTTGAAGTAGCAAGCACGTAAATGGTCCACAATCTCATGAAAGGTACAATTAGCCTCAGTTTTCTCCAAGTTGGCAATCATATTATGATAGTCGCTGAAGTCAAGATTCGCTATTGATGATATAAAAAATTTAATTTTAAGAGGGTAATTTAGTAGGTGGGTTATGATCAATTGACAGTGTTGACACTGTAGGCAGAGGGAATTAAGAATATATAGCCAAAATAATGAAATCCTATTGGACTGACTAAGAAAACTGAAACGTATTTAAGAAAAAATATTTTAAGAACCTAAAATTATCTCAAAGAAGTAAAATAAGAAACCTAATGACGAATAATTTTGCTTAAATATTTCAACAAATAATAAAATAATCATAACATATTTTTCCACCCAACAGTGCCAAAGACTTTAAAAACAAGGGCATAATAGTCAAACAGGGGGGAAATTTTGTTAAACAGGGGGAAATCTGTACAAACGGAGGGAACTTTCCTAGATGTATTAATTATTCTCCAATAAGCAAAAAGTGACAAACACTGTCCAAACATGCACACTTGCACAAGCAAGATAGACATGAATGGACTCTAGAGTCCTTTGCACACTTGCACAACAAATCGTATAGGTACCGATTACTCGATATTCGAGTCCCACTCGGTATATTACGATAATCTTTTTTATACTCGGGAAAACAATTGTACCATCAACTCAGTACAAGTTCGGTACGAGGCTCGTCACTAGCATTTGGTAAACATTAAGAGGTGCCAGTGTGTGTTATAGTATTTTCAACTAGCAATAATACTCACTCAAATGTTTTCTTACAAACATGGTTATGATATTACATTGAAAGAAACATAGGCGTATTTAAGAAAACCTAACATGCATTACTCATGCAACATACGCAAAGGGTCTTATAGCATATATCATATGCTATTACTCCTTCCCCCGGAGGCACGTGATCTGAGCATGCTTGACGACATAATTCTATTGTGCAAGGGATTGGATCATAATCAAAAGAATATGATCTTAAACCAGCTATTTGACAACCACAAAAAACTATATTAGAATACACTCAAATTCATGAATTTATATGAAAATGTGTTTTAACTTTATAAAGTATGCATTGCTTGAGACAAAAAATAGAGATTCCATAAGACATTACCATCCCCTTCACAAAGTTCTTCTTTCAGAGCAATAACGTTCATTGATTTGTTGAGCAATGTATAAAAGTAGATAAAACACATGAAATTTTTCTCCATTTCCAACTTATTCATTATGGATAACTCTCTTTAGGCATACGAGTTATTATGTTTTCCTTCAATTTAAGATTTAGCCTTTATAAGGCATTTATCGAATACATTGCTGAAAATTTACATCAATATTATCTTATGTAATATTATCATATCTTAGTTGTAATAAATGATATATTACATTACATCGCATTATATTACATTATGTTATCTTATAAATTGATGTTTGCTATTTACACGAGTTATTTATAAAATCTTCTATACCACTATTAATTTGCATGAATTTATATTGACTTCAAGGAGATGAATTCTTCATGGATATGTATTGTGTTATTATTATAAATGCACTTACATACGCAAGATCTGAATATATGTAACAACTTTTATTGATGCTACAATAAATTAAACGAGTTTTATGAATCATGGCTATCACTCACAACCACTTTGTTTTTAGTAACATTTTAAACTTATAATTTAATGTGAAACTCTACTTATTTTAATACATATTTTTTTGATATTTTGTTACTGTTTGTTTATTTTACTAGCAATATATATATATATATATATATATATATATATATATATATATATATATATATATATATATATATATATATATATATATATATATATATATATATATATATATATATTAATACCTTCAAAACCTGAGTAAGCAATTGAACATGTGTACTTTGAGCATTGTCTACTAAATATAAAATGAGAAAAATGTCACGTAAATAAAACTGTAGGAAATGTGTATTATGGGCATTGTTCACTAAGGGCATTCACTACGATGAATCTCTTAAGAGGTCTATAATATTAACACATCTTCAAATATTGTTAATTTATAAATCTTTATCATACTATAAACCTATTACCACTATATATAAACCTTTTAGTTGGTTTAAAAAAATTTCAAGTCATGCAATACATTAATTTATAAACATATTCAAGATCTCATACCTTTTCATGTCACATAAACTTGAAATGGTTCCTCACTATGGTACACAAGTGTTTTTTCACCTATTCTTAAACCACCATAGTAGATGCTCCAAATATAGAAAGAGAAAAAATCTACATACGTAGGATAAGTGTTCTTTTGTATCATCAAATCAAACAAATAAAAATCACACACCTCTTATTTCTCTAATGACAGATCTTAAAACATACTTTCTTAAATCTTTCGTGCTCTCTCAAAAACCAGATCTCATTGATCTTTCCTACACACACACACACACACTCTCTCTCTCTTTCTCTCTAACAATAGATCTCAATGATTGATTAGGTTTTAGAACATATGATTCTCTTTGTTGCTAAGTTGAATCTAATGGAATTGGTCTTAATTGTGGTATGTTCTTTGTTACTTCGTCAATAACATAAGGGCGTTTATTTAGTGTTGGTTTCGATGGTACAATTATTGTTGGGTGGTTTATTACTGATACTTTTGGTAACTCTTTTTTGCCTATTAAGATTGAAATAAAGAAGGTATATGACCTATGTGAGATTCTTTATGCAAATTATGCGATTGGATATTTGACATATGTAAGATTCTCCTTGGCCTATACGATGAGGTACAGGAACTGAGCACTGGAAACTTTCGAAATGAAGGTATTTTGGTTGGTTGGAAAAAGTTCTAATTATATGGTATACTAAGATCACCCTTTTTATAATAATTATACTTAAAATGAAAGAAACCTAACAATAGAGTTTGAATAACAAGTTCTAAAGGTAGTTATGGTTCAATCAGTGTTAACGGTCTACTTTGTTAGAAGAGACTGCCTTAACTGGGATCTAGATGACATATGACATGAAAGAACAACAAATTTGGATACGTTGATATCATGACCATGATACAATAGTAACTAGGCACTGCGCTTTACACCTTATCACGACTAATTAAAAATTAAATAACTAGAATGATACTTTTTCTCATATTGATCTTTTATCTATCTTTGATTTCTTGTCTTTCATTTTATTGTCTTTAGTTTATATATTTATAAAATCCAATTTTTTTTTCAACTTTATATCGCGAATTTACTCTATCTTTTGGGACTATCCCGAATTCATCAACTATACCACAAACAATTGGGTTCTCTTCTTGTGAGTACATGATAGGTATATCAGGTTATATAAAATTATAACCTGATTCTTTTAATCAAAAGAATATACGCATCAACGACGTGGAACACCCTTTTCCAGCTTAGAGTATTTGCCCCAATTATCTTTTATCAAGAATTTAGAAAAGAAAAAAAGAATTCTTATAGTTTTTTATGTCTAACTTTATCCAAGTTTAAGACAGTACTCTTGACTAGGTTTCGTTTTTTCTTTCAGAAAAGGTCTCAACAACCTCTAATGTTTGAATCGGTAAGACATTTTGTCATTTTGGTTGCTTGTTTTGGTTAGAGGTAAAGAAGTTCAAAGGTCTAAATATCTTTTTTGTGTCAAAGGTTGGACAACCTCTTATTAACTCTGAAAACCCGTGTAATAGAAACTACCGATGACAAGCTCCCACACCTCTATCTTCTTGATCTGCTCATCTTGATGATTTGTTGTTTTATCTTCAAATCAATTTTGTTTTCCCCGGGTTCATTAATCCTATCAAAAATCACATATTCTAACATTAATTTCATTTTTTCCCATTGTGTTTGATTGATTTTATGGATGTTTATTTTCAAGAAAAGAGACAATATGATGAGATGGTTATGGATGCTCAAAATCGTAAGCAGAAAAGAGAAGAAAAAATATTAGAAGAAACACATATATCGCGTATGTTAGACTACAGAAGAAGATAATACTTTTGTTTTTTATTTATATTAATTTTGGACCATTTTATTCTATGTTATTATTATTTGTTTCAAAATAGGTTCTAGTATAATATGCGGTTAACATAAAACAGATATGCATTTTATTTTATATTTGTTACAAACAAAGTTTAATTATTTATAATCTATATCAAAATTACGATCTAGGTGCTTTATTTCACGTATAAACGAATTTATTTCTTCGTAATAACTAATTTGTTCTATACTTAAATCATTCATACACTAAAAAACAAACATCAGTAATTTGATTTCGAATCAGACTTTTCTACCGAACATTTAAATTCAAATGTGTAAATCAGAATTAGACTCAATACAAATTAATATACAAAGAGCACCTACGAAAATTAGCTTGTATCAAAGCATAGAGTGGAACCGAGAATAAGGCCTAATAGGGTGAAAGTCCAAGGTAATTGCAATCGGTAAATAAAAACATGTATCATTCTGTATTATGTATATTTTCAACAAGTAATACCATTTAGTCAACTTTTTCTTACATATTTCCTTCTGATATTACATTAAAGGTACATATATTAAATACAAAGTTAGCACACATTACTCATGCAACATACGCAAAGGGTTTTATAGCATACATCGTATGCTATTACTCCTCCAGGAGGCACATGATCTAAGCACGATTGACCACATATGTGTATTGTGCACGGAGTTGGAAAAAAGTCATAAGCATAAGATCGTAAACCAGCTGTTTGACAACCACAAGAAATTGGATTAGAATACAAATAAATTCATGGATTTATACGCAATATGTTTCTTCTCGAAAAATATGCATTGCATAAGAGCAAAAAATAAAGAATCGACAAAACATTACCATCTCCTTCACAAAGTTCTTCGGGTAGAGCAATAACGTTCATTGATTTGGTGAACAGTATATAAAAGTAAATAAAACATATGAAATTTTTCTTCATTTCAAACTTTACTTTCTAGATAACTCTTTCTTTCTCTTTCTCTTTCTACGTATACAAATTATGTTGATTTCTTTAGTGACTCGGTATTTATAATAAATTTATCAAATATAGTACTGGAACGTCTGTATTTATATCATCTTAATTTATAACAACATATCTTATTATAGATATCTTATTATCGTAATACATGTTATATATTATTAAAACATCTATATTTATATCATCTTATGTTATATTAACATAGTAATACATGTTATATTACATTATGTTATATTATAAATTAGTATTAATTCACATCAATTTACAAAGACTTTAGTGTTAGCATTATATTTTATATAGTCAAACAAGAGTGTAATAGATCATTTTAGTTGTTATCGGTCTTGTATTGTAATAGGCTAGTCGGGTTAAACAAGTTTGGTGTTTAAAATAATATTGTCCATGTTACAGGCTCTTAAGCTCAATAGAAAGCAAGCCCGATCCAAGAATAAAGCCCACGAGCCCATGAGCCGTGGTTAGTATAAATTTCCTCCCTAGCATGTTAGGGAGGAGTTGTTGCTTCATTTTACTTTCTCTCTCTTGTAATCAATCGACCATTCTTTCTCTATGTTTTTTCTCTCTAGTTCTTTCTTCTGCTCTCTAAGTTTACTTTCTATTGTGTTTGGATTAACTTTTATTTGGGATAACATTTAAGAAATCAATTGATACCAAAAACATCGCCGTTAAAAAGTTTTAGCGGAGAAGTAACTTGGCCATTGCGGCAGCTACGACTGTTGGTAACTGTTGGAGATACAGAACACTCGACAACAACCTGGATGAACTTCATGGTGATACAGTCACCATCATTGTACAATGGCATTATAGGAAGACCATGCATATTAGCAATCCAAGCCATGCCATCCATAACCCATATAATGTTGAAATTCCTAGTGGAAAGCAGTATTTTTACGATCTACGATATCGTAATACCACAAGAAGAATGAAGAACCGTGATTGAAACCCCAAAGTTAGTCGCAACACAGACAGCGGCACGTCTAGCTAACCTAAAAGTGGTGATTCACCCAGACTTCCCAGAGAAAGTAATCATGATCAGGGGGCACTATCAAAAAACGGGAGAGCAGCTATGTGCTCTCTCTTAAAAGAGAACCTCGATATCTTTGCCTGGGAGCTAAAGGATATGACCGGAGTCCCTCTGTTAATCACGGAACACTAACTGAAAATAGGCGACGGATTCCCTCCTGTAAGACAGAAGAAACGGGGGCACGACCCCAAGCGTAGCAAGGCTAACTAGAGGACGTCAAGAAACTGGTTAAGGCGGACATTATGCGGGAAGTGTACTACCATGATTGGTTCTAATCCAGTCATGGTAAAAAAACATGACGCCAGTTGGAGGATGTGCTTAGACTTCACGTACCTAAACAAGGAATGCCCCCAAGACTATTAGCCGCTTCCAGAAAATGATTGGAAGGTCGAATCCCTATGTGGATATCCTTTCAAGTGCTTCATGGACGCGTACAAAGTATATCATCAAATCGAGATGGCGAAACAGGATGAGAAGAAAACAATGTTCCACACAAGCCAAGGCGTTTATTGCTACATAAAAAATGTCGGGGCTACCTATTGGTGGCTCGTGGATAAGATGATTGATAGCCAAATAGGGCGAAACCTTAAGGTATACATTGATGATCTGGTTATTAAGAGACATACTAAGGACGAACTCATCCGTGACATCAAGAAAATATTTGGGATGTTTAGGAAGATCAGCATGAAGTTAAATCCCAAGAAGTGTACTTTCGGCCCTACTAAAGGTGTATTCGTGGGTTACATGATAGATCCCAATGGCATTAAACTGTGCCCGGATAGAACAAAAGTTGTGATACAACTTTCATCTCAATGAACCATCAAAGAAGTGCAAAGACTCAACGGAAAGCTTGGAGGATTGAATCATTTTTTATCCAAATCTGTTGAGAAGTCACTTCCTCTCTTCAAAACACTTAATAAATGCATGAAGAAGGGAGACTTCCGATGGAAAACGAAAACAGAAGAAGCTTTCGACGAACTAAGAAGTAGTTGGCAGCGCTCCCCATGTTGGTCGCACCACGACCAAAAGAAGAGTTGATCGTATACCTATCCGCTATGTATGGAGCGACCAGCTTGGTGTTAATGACAGTATAAAAAATAGTTTAGACACCAATTTACTTTGTCAGTCGTGCGCTACAGGGCTAAAAACTGAATTACAGCTCGATGGAAAATTTGGTTTTGGCATTGGTATGATGCTCGACGGATAAATCGATCAAAAATATAATATCTAAAACAGACGACTAGAAAAATGGAGTGCGCTGCTAGGGAGCACAATATCTCTTACAAACCGCGAACCGCGATCAAAGGGCAAAGTTTGGTTGACTTCATCACTGGGAAACTGGAGGATCCAGAAACGATGACCCAAAAGGAAGTGCTACCCTAGGAACCGTGAGTACTTTTTACGGATGGAACCTCATGCGTCTTGGATCGGGCTTAGGTCTCATTCTCGCAAATCCAGAAGGTATGGAATTCATTACACTTTGCACTTCGAGTTCACAGTCACTAACAACGAGGTTGAGTACGAAGCACTAATCTCCGGACTCCGGATAGCGACACGCATAGGTATCCGCAACCAGGAGGCAAATGTAGATTCACGCCTGGTCGTGAACAAGATTTTGGGAGAATATGTGGCCAAGGAGGACAACGTGATCCACTACTTAGAGACGACCAAGTCACTGATAAAGGATTTCGAAAATTTCTCCATAAGGGTAGTCCCTAGGGGTGAAAATAAGAAGAACGACGCTCTCAGCAAGATCGCGTCTACCAGCTTTGCACATCTATCTAAGTAAACACTGGTAGAAACCCTGAAGGACAAATCTATCCCGGAAGAAGAGGTAGACGCGATCATATAGAATGAAGGCCCTACTTGGATAACGCCTATCATGAAGTTCCTGACAGACGGAACCCTTCCACAAGATGAAAAGGAAGCCAGACCGATGCGGGGGAAATCATACTAGTTTGAAGTCAGGAATGGTGTGTTTTATAGGGAGTTGTTCTTACAGCCGTGGCTCATATGCGTAGGACCTATTCAAGCAAATTATATGATGAGTCAGATCCACGAGGGATCTTACAGTATGCATACAGGACCCAGATGTGGTGACTGTTATGATGTACTTAAGATATACGATATAATATGGTTATATTTATTGTATAATCTTAATTTGGTAAAAGTGTATACTTATGGATAATTAATTAATAAGTAAACATTTTTAACGAACATTAGTTAATAAGACTTAATACTCTATGGTAATTAATGTAATTACATAACAAGTATTATAGAAAGTAAAAAAAAGTCAAACTAAATCGCTCTAGGGGAATATTCGGCAGACTATAAGCAAGAGAAGGAAAGAAAAGATTTTTATTCTAGATGGATTAATTACTTGAAGGTTAAGATGAGATATTTACCATAGTTAGTCCAAGGTTTTAGTATATAAACACATGAATGTGATTCATTTTTAATAACTTTAAACCAAACTTTTTCTCCTCTTTTTCTATGGTGGACCATGGCAAGAATACCCCAATGTGTTTTCAGGTTTTGATCTTTACTAAGTATAGCTTAATCAAGATCTAGCAATCGAATGTGGTTGACTGAAGTGTCGTGTGGACTATCGTGGAGAAGATATAACTTGATCTTTGTGTTATTGGTGAAACAGAATATGGGTATACGAATTAGGGTTGCGTTTGGTTTGGCGATTTAAGTGTTCTTGATCATCGTTCTTAGAGAAAGGTATGAATTCTTTATCTTTATGTTAATTACATTATGTGCATAGTTATATGATCCTATCCGTGGCGTTTATTCTTGATGCATGTATAGTAGATACATTAGGTTGTTAAGTTACAATAGTGGTATCACGAGCCAAATCTATGTCAAGTAATTACATAAAAAACGACTAAAGTTGGTGTAAAAACAATTTTTTTTGAATAGTTAATTATGATTTAATTAGATATCCTTAAATTGGTTAATTAGATATAATTAGATCCATAATTTTCTAAAAAAATAAGTTTTCATGTATTTAAGTTGATAACAAAATGTTAACTACAACTACGTGTGCAATTTACGTATTTTCCGGTATGTTATGCATGTTTAAATCATATAACCACGATTTCTAATTGTTATGATCCATGATTTAGTTGTTTAACATGCTTAGATTTCTATTATATCTACAAAATGCTAATTTGATTGGTGTATGCATGCTAAAGAGGTGTTTTATAAAAATGTTTTAGGGTTGAAATTGTGACACTGAACAAAAAAAATTTTTTATGAAATAATCTGTAAGGTTTACGACTCTGATTTATCCTTGGACACTAAAAACTCGATTCTACACAACTTTTTAGTTTTAGTCGAAAGCTGAAAAAATCGTCTTCCTGTCGATATTTGCGTTACAAAATATAATCAGAATAAAATCTTAAAATTGGATTTAGTATATTTTCCCAAATTTAGTGCCTAAATCTTGTTATTTAATTGGTAAATAGCATGTGTTTATTTATATTTGATATTCTTGGTATCTTAGTCTTATTTTGCTTGATTTATATATTATTTTGATTTTTCTTTCCTAAATTATTTGGCTTTATTATAAATGCAAAATTTTCCTTCTAAATATAAAACGGACTAAATATGGTAAGTAAATATTGGATCTTTTGATCTAATATTTATTTAATCTAGAACTATATAAAAACAAGGTTCTATTTGATTTCTAATATTTTAGTTAGACTACACTAGAAAGGTATAGGCGGTTCGCTCTGCGTTTCTAAAGAAGGATGTGCTTAACTAGCTACGCACTGACCAACACTCTGGGTCCTCTTTGTATCTCTTCCAAGACCCAATAGAATTAAATGTGACCATATCAAGGTTTCATTGATTTTTTCGTTGGTACTCGTTAGATGTGTAAGGAAAACCCGACGAAACAAACCTATGACACGTTGATGAAACTTGTACAACATTTTTGAAACAATGGGTATCTCGGTTTTGGATTACCGGCGGATTCATGAAACTGAGGCATACGTTTTGTTTAAGGAAAGTTTAAAAATATGAAAAATTCATTGTTTTAAAAACTCATTATAAAAGGAAGTTTTACATGTTTCCTTTTACACAAATTTTGTCATGGTTTTTTAAAAATTTTATTTAATACCCACTAAAGTAAGTTTTGTACTACCAAATGTATTAATATCTTAGTTATGTCATCAAAGACAATATGAAGGCTTAACCAAGACAAAGAAATATAATAACCATATGGTCAGATCTGAGGCTATAAAATTGTAGACTAAGTATGGGAAGACTTATGTCGTGTGTTTTGGTCAGACCTCAAGCACGAAGTACTAGATGAGGCAAACATGATGTGACTATGTTTATGCTAGATATTGTAGTCATGACCTCATTATGTCTAAGATTTGCACCAGTGGCAATTATCATTCGATGATTACCTTTTGAATTATTTTATCTCTAGTAGATCAACTGTATTGATAGAATAAGTTAAAGTTGGATCTTATTCTCTTGAGAAAAAAAATTGCTTAAATTCCATAAACATGGGTAGTCAATTCCATAAGAGATTTATTATCGAAAATACTAATAATTTAATTCTACAAGTTCTTTTAATGTACAAATGCAACGTAAACTAATAACATGGATTTGGTCATTACTTGGGAATGACAAACCGTGTCCATTTTTTATGAGAAAATTTAAAGGTTCGTACCTATACTTTATACAAGTGGAAAAGCTATATAATGAATAACGCAATTATCCTATTTCGAATCAAACATATTAAATACCTAAATGGTAAGTTAAATTTCATATCTTGTTGGATAACTAGAGAAATTGTGTCTTTAGCTACCAAAGGTAAATATCTTGATATGATCAAGATATATATTTAATGGGTTTGATTACAACGACGTGAATATCACCACACAAATGGTAAAAGCAAAACCTAGATAACTGGTTGTCTTTAGTTGTTTGTTTTGTCCAAGTATAAGACGCTACACACCGACAAGGTATATTGTAGGCGTGCTACATTAAGGGAGGAGAAATTGTGTGCCAATTTTTCAAGTTAAATCATATATGTATATATGGAAAGTCCAAGATCGGTATACATATATAGAAATTAACAAACGACTTTGAATATCTAAGTAACTGTACTAGTCAATGTAACTGACACTAGGCAATGGAAAGATAAAATGTCACTTAACTTCACTAGTAGTGAAACACTTCAAGTGTTGTCAAAACAAGTGGGAGTAATACATTTTATACAAATGGCATACTTGAAATGTTGTCAATTTCAGTGGGAGCTATAAGCTGCTCAGTTTATTTCTTGTTGGACTTGAAATAATAAATTACTTTCCAAGTGTGAAGCATCTTCATTTAATATGAATAACCGTGTAGTATCTCAGATAACTTGTTGCCTTTAGAGTTGTAGCTTCTGTTGTAGAAGTTATCTACAAGATAGTTATGCACGATTTGTTATAAATACGATGGAATTTCTTCATATACTAAGCTATGATTTTCACTAGACTTAATTCTATATGTGACACTATCATATTGTTGATACAAACAAACTAACTGGAGTAATATTATTTTATGCAATAAGTAGTTCCCTACCCAAGTGGGAGAAATCTTTATTATGGTCATGGAACGACTTTACCAATATGATTAATGGTTTCTTTGACTTGATAAGTAAGGAAACTATTTCTATATTAGGACTACTACACATTTGTGGTAGGTTGCCTTGTTGGATATAAAATTTCAAGATAGAAAGATAAACTGCATGATTAGATTTTTCTAGAGAATGATAAACATGGTAAGTTTGTGATTAACTTGAAAGTTACTATTGAGACCATGAATGCTACTTGATTTTACTTTAGTTTAATGTTATGTCTACCTATTAATACACTAACATTAAGTCTTCTACTTGTGAAAAGACTTGAACTTAAAGTGAGATTTGTTAACTTGTACTGCTTATTGATTAAGACATGTACATGAAGTCATTGAATTAATCAAAGACTAATAACAAATAGTGAGAATTAGATTAGATGTCTACTAGTTGAGACATACACTTTAAGTTTTGATTGGAACAAAGACTTATAATTAATAATATTCAATTGGCTTAATGAGCTATTGATGCTGTTAAGTTTTGAGCTTAAGTTTACGTAATAGACAAAGCCCTAAAGTATATTTCATCAAATAAGTTATGAGAGTATCTCACGAATTTGATCTTACTGAAACACTACGAATGATATGTTCAATAAGACAAACCAAAATATATAAGTAGATATATTTGGTTGGTGATAAATTTAACTTATTACTCCTAAATGTTATCATTGTTAGGATATTGAGTGCATTTGGAATACTACTCAACATAACTCCAAAAGTGGAAGGTCAATTAAGACATTATTCTTATAATAATAAGATGGGATGAATCCCATAGAGTCTTAATTAGAGTTTGGATTTTTTTTATAAATCTTGGAGATTATATTAACAAACATCTAGTGCTACTTAATGTATTTTGTAGGAGGCCCAAAGGAAACAATCAGATATTGCTCCTACATAATCCCACACATAAGAACAAAATATTTGTTGCTCATTAAGCTGAATTCTTTTGAGAAAGTCCCACTTTACAAGAAGAGAGTGGGAGTACCACGCTTGCTCGAAGAAAGTGGGAGTCTTGAGTTATTCCAAGGACATAATATACGAGCCTTCCAAGCAAACTTGTTGAAGTAAACTAAGGTTAAACATGAAGATGTGAAACCTTATACTGATGTTACTAACATATATAGATCCGCATAGATTCCTCAAGATATGTTACTGATATCGATATTGAAGTTTATGAGTTAAAATATCATTGTGAAATTGCTAACCATAAGCGATGTATTATCAAACTTGGAATTTGATGGATAAATGAAACTATGAATGGAAATATGTGTCCATAAAAAGATAATTATAATTTGAATTTTGAATGATCTTTCACCTATCAATTATTTGATGAGGTCTAAAATGATTTTCCTTGTTAGGAAGATTCATTAGGACAAAGTTGTATATTTATTTATTGCTAGATAAATGTGATGTTTTAAGTCACATTTAAGGAATTAACTATGAATAAAGTTTTACATTTGTAAACAATAAATGTGTAAAGATGTTTAATTGTCACTCTTGAATTAAATGTTAGAGTTATAACAAATTATATTACAAACTCTTCGATGAATGATCACCTTGCAAGATATGTGATCATAAGAACATTTTATGAATCCATAAACAATCTTTAAAAGATATATGCTAGAATCTACATGTGGATTAAAAGCATGCATCTAAATGAGATATGTCTTAAGTTTAATTATAAAGTCAATCACTTGTGGATTTGATTTATAATTATAAATAAAATTACTCTTGAGTAAATTTCAAAGACAGTGTGAGTACTTTATTTTATTTCTCTAAATTGAATATATTATTAAACATATTGGAAACAATATTTCATCAAAGTGTCCTTTAGAGTAAAGTAAATTATCTTATAAGCATTTTAGAAAATGAAAACTACAACCCTAGAAATATGTTATGACTTAACATATGTGGTGAGTTAAGTCTAAAGATAATATAAATAATCATTGAGTGAATCTCAAATGATGGATCTTACATAGTAAGATTAAATGCATCAATGAATGCCTTAAGATCCACTAAAGGATTCATTAAGGGCATTTTATTGTACATGGAATAAGTTGTGTCATTTGCATGAATTCAAATTTGATTTAACAACTTTAAGACCTAATTGAAAGATATTAGAAATAATGTTAGTGATAGTAAAGACTAATTGGCAGACATTAGAAGGAATGTTTTAAACATTGAAATTTAATTGAAAGACATTAGTAGTCAAATAAGTGTTAGATTAGGAAATTTTTTCCCAGAACCAATAATGAACATACTACATATGTACTTTGTGATAATCATAGTATATCATTATGGTTGACAAACTTGGAGTTTGTTTAAAAATCCTAGTCATTGCTAAGGAATGTTGAAGTTTTACAAACTAGGAGCATAGTTATATGGTATGCACTAATGCTAGTTTAAGTTGAGATGATACTCATTTTCAATTTTAGAAAGTCTTTGTTATGGATAACATCATTGCTAGAAACTAACATGCTTAAAAGCATAGTTGCATTATACACTAAAGAGTTAGAATACTTTGTAGTTTTGGAAACTATAGTGACGAACATTTTCAATAAATGTTGTATGCATCTTATGAAAAGTAGTGTGACAATTAATATGATATTTTCATATCATAGTACACTATTTCATCCCATTATTCATAACTTGTAATTTTGAATAAGTATTCTCAAAGTTCCACGTGATCAATAATCTAGTCTGTAGGAATTTATGCCTTATTAACAATTAGATTGTTGTGACTAGTAAACTAGTATTCAAACTATAATTATCATGTAGTGATCTTAATTGGTATTTGGATAAGGGAAAATTAAACAATTGTATTAGAAAATAAATTGACATACGAGGTATTATCATTTTCATTAGATACTAATATGTATATTTTCATGTTTAATCCATGGATGTTATATCGGCATATTTCTATGTATTATATTCATTTTAAATTTCTATTGTCAATCATTAATATGAATATTATTGAACAAAGACAAATATGAGGGTTGGTTGTATCTTTAGAAGATACATAAATGTGATTCTTCCAAACCCATAGGTTATTCACCGTGGTTGAATAATTGGATTACCCCAACCGTGTAAATCTTCTTTATGTTTCGTCGTCATTAAGATATTACACTAATAGTAAGCATTGTTATCCTTAGACTTGGGATGCAAGTGGATCTTTGCATGGATAGATATCATTTCTTGATTTTTTTAAACGTTGTGTCAGTAAAATGGACAGTTATAAAACTTCTTTCAGAAGTGTTTTATTACATGTGTAAAAGCCTAAAAGGTACTTGTAATCAAAAGAAGATATTGTTCCTCTGTGAATGGTGTATGATACATAATGGGCCCTTCGTAGGGATGATCGGATGTTTGTGTGGCCGCACCTAAAGTGTAGTTAAGAAGTTTCTTATTACATTTGGTAATCTTGATCTATTACGGAAACGAGAAATAAAGTCGTTAATACATGAAATGACTTTCGATCCATATTCATGATTAACAGTATCAGAAACAAAAAGGAAAGAGTAATCTATACCATGAGGTTGAGCTTGTTTGCTAGAAACCAAACTCAGGTTCTTTTGGGAGCATTGATGGTGTTGCTAGACTATCCATCAATATTAGTATTAAAATACATTATGATGGAGACTTCCACAAGTGGGAGCTGTTGGGATGTGAGCAAGTCATAGATAGTAATTTATACGGCCGGGAGTATGTGGGCCTAAGGGGTCACAAAATTAGACATGTAGATCATCTTTTATTAAGATATACGATATAATATTGCTATATTTATTGTATAATCTTATTTTGATAAAAGTGTATACTTATCGATAATTAATTAATAAGTTAAAAGGTTTAACGATGATTAATTAATAAGACTTAGTACTTTAAGGTAATTAATGTAATTACATAACAAGTATTATGGAAACTAAAAAAAGTCAAACCAAATCCCTCTAGGGGAATATTCGATCGACTACAAGCAAGATAAGGGAAGAAAAGATTTTTATTCTTGAAAGATTAAGCACTTGGAGATTAAGATGAGATATTTACCATAATTAGTCCCAAGGCTCTAGTATATGTTAGGAATTATTTGTAAAAGTACCAAATATCGGTAGTTATGTTCTAAGTACCGTTAGTTATAGTAAGTACTGTAAGTGTTAGCGTGGTACATGCTAAGTACTATTAAGCTAAATGTAAGTACTGCTAGTTTAGATAAGGACTGAAATATCTTTAGTAAAGATATGTTCTAAATATATTGAGAGTATATCGTCTCTGATACCACTTGTTGGTCCCTTTGAGTAGATCGAGATCCTGTTAAGGATTGGACAATAGCTTGCAAACAAATTAGAGCACTTGAGAGACTCTTACTAAACTCTAATAAGTTATGCGGAATCTAACTTATGAAAGCAAATAAGAACAACAATATACTCTAACTATTCGATTCTTATTAATCGATTATGGAAAAGGTACAATAAACTCAATGTACCTCTGTTCCTTTTATAATGCAAGGAACCCTAGAATATTTTATTTAGATAAGTATATCACAGACGATATACTCTCAATATACTTAGAACATATCTTTACTAAAGATATTTCATTCCTTATCTATACTAGCGGTACTTACATTTAGCTTAATAGTACTTAGCATGTACCGCGCTAACACTAACAATACTTACTATAACTAACGGTACTTAGTACATAACTAACGGTACTTGGTACTTTTATATATAATTCCTAACAGTATATAAACACATGAATGTGATTTATTGTTTAATAACATTAAACCAAACTTTTTCGCCTCTTTTTCTATGGTGGTCGATGAAAAGAATACCCCAAGGTGTTTTCGGGTTTTGATTTTGATTTATATTAAGTACAATTTAATCAAGATTTAACAATCGAAGGTGGTTGATTGAAGTGTCGTGTGGACTATATTAGAGAAGATCTAACTTGATCTTTGGGTTCTTGGTCAATCTAAATATGGGTATACGAGTTAGGGTTTAATTTGGTTTTGTGATTTAAGGGTTATTGATCATCGTTCTTGGAGAAAAGGCATGCATTCTTTATTTTCATGTTAAATACATAATGTGCATAGTTATATGATCCTATCCATTGCGTTTAGTCTTGATGCATGTATATTAGATACATTAGGTTGTTAAATTTACAGCAACAGCTTTTCGGTCTGGGTACTATTGGCCAACTATGCACCGCGATGTGTAGGAAATTATCCAAAACTGCAATGAGTTCCAGATACACATGCTAGTGTCGAGGGGCCATCACCATCACATCTCCATGGTCGTTCTATAAGTGGGGTATTGATATATCCGTTCCTTTTTCCCATGGCAGCGAGGGGGGGGGGGGGGAATTAAGTTCCTTAGTGCGGGTATGGATTACTTCACCAAATGGATAGAAGCTAAGGCAGTAGGAACGTTAACCGAGAAAAATGTGAAGAAATTTGTCTGGGATAATATAGTGTGTTGCTTCAGACTACCAAGAGAATAGTCTCTGAAAACGAGAAACCTTTCCGAGATAATCCCTTCAGAAATTGGTGCGAAAAACTAAATATCACACAACAGTTTGCATCTACGAAACATCCACAGACCATTGAACTGGTAGAAAGGGATAATCACAATCTTGGAGAAGGGAAAAAAGTGTGTCTTGATAAAAAGAGCCAGAAATGTGTCGAGGAACTTGCTCACGCCTTGTGGCCGTGTGAAACCCTAGAACCGAGGTCACTTACGTCACCCTAAATTACGCTTATTTTTGAAATTTTTAATAAATTTTATTTGCTATATGTTTTATTATTTTGGTGGAAACCGATATTCGAGGTTATAATTGTGACGATTGACGATTTAAGAAGGACGATGACGAATACGATCCCGATGGATGCCCAAATTTCTATAATTATTGTCGTTTTATCGATATTATAATTTTTCGATAATTTTACTTACGATTCGTGTTAAGTCGAGTCGGGTGAGTTTTATTGCTTTCCGAGTACATTTAAAGTGTCCTAAAAATATTTTGGAGTGTTCGGGATGATCCCCGACTCCCGTAAAAAATTTCTAAAATGACTAGTGAGTCAATCCCGTAAACTTATAGGGTCATTTTTGCTTAAGGACAAAAGAAAGCCTAAATTGCACCCTAGGTCCCTCCCATTTTACAAAAAGGAAAAGTGAGCACACACACTTCACATTTCACTTCAAAAAAAAAACCCATCCTTCCCTTTTGCTCTCTCTAGGCCGACGGCCAAACACCAAACCACCACCACCACTTCAATTTTTCTTGGTTTTTGATTAATTCCAATTAAAGACTACTTCCTAAAAACCTTTTGTAAGTGTTAATCCATGGTTAATTCCAACATGCATTAACATGAATTTTTCCAAAAATTAAAGATTTTTCAAAAGTTTATTTGGATGTTAATTAGCCATTTGCATGTTTAATTCATGGTAGAATGATGTTAAATCACCAAACAAATCAACCAAAATCAATTTGGTTGATGGGTTTGGATCACCCAAACCCCACGGCTCAAAGGGGGGGTGTTTGGGGATCATGGTGGTTGTTGTTTTGATGTTAGATTATGTGTTTAATCCTATTTTTACATGTTTTTGGATGGGTAAATCCATTTGCATGTTTATTTTTTTTATTGGGTTTTATGAGGATATTGGTTAATAGGGGTTTAGGACTGATAATGGTGTTTAGGTATGATTAGGAATGCTTAGGATGATGTCTAATGTTGATAAATGGGTTTGAAAACGAGCGTTGGTATGATTTTGGTATAGTTGATTTTAGTTAGAAAGTTTGAGCTGTTTTCGTAAAAATTATTTGTAAACAGGTCTTGTGGTTAGGATAGAGTTGTAGAGCATCTTCTTAGCTTCGATTTGGTATAAGATAGAGCTTACGACTCCTAACGAGTCAAAAGTTACGACGTTTTGAAATTCGTGTACCGGGAGATGAAAACCGTCATAATCCGAAATTATGCTTGGTTTTAGGTCAAATCCCGGGGACTATAGGTTTAAGTTTGATAAATGGTCAAGGGTTGATTTTTTTGTCTCAAACCTGCATATTTGAGTCTATTATAAGACTTAGGTGTCAAATGGGTCAATGGAGTATTTTAAACGGGTCAAATGAGTCCGAATTGGTCAAAGTACAATTTCAGTCCGGAAAACGTAGTTTTGGAAAAGTGTTGAGTAACGGGTTGTGAAAGCGAAAAATTTTAATGGGATTAAATATGTGTTTTCTACAGGTCTTAAAGTATTTTTGAGAATTTTCTTAATTTTTATAAAAAGGTTTAAGTCTAGTAAAACAGTCCGTACGTTTGGTAAGTATCGGCAAAAAATGCGTAAAAATGAATAACGTTAATAATATGGACAAATGGTATAAAACGAGTAACACTTGTTTGTTTGTTTTGGCGTGAGTTGTAATTATCACAAGTGACTAATATGTATGTATTATATACAGTACCTTAAGGTTTATAAATGAGATTACTCATTACGCGTTATTGGTTTGATAGGTGTTGATTTACCCGGGCATCCTCATCGTCGTCAGTGACCGTCACTCGAACTATCGACTACTTGTTATATAAGGTGTGAATTTATAGCCTCGCTTATTATTATTTCAAATTGCTTTACCCGCGAGGGAAATGCATGCTAGTTTTCAAAATGAACATATGTCATGAATGATTGTTGGACCCGAATGTTGCCTTGAAATTGTGTTGAGTACCTAGTTGCAAAAGGCCCTAATTTCATGAACTATTAACTATTGTTTAGTCCTAGCGTGGATTAGAAATAGCCGCTTATACAAAGTGATAGTACTATGGGGTTGACTACCCTATCCGAGACGAGGGCTAGTACGTTGATACCCCCTGCGGACGGATAATTTGTGATAAGAGATAAGGTATAATTGCAACTGATGCCTTAGTAGGGGCACTGGTTTCATCTGAATCACGCCGGTAATTATTACGCGGGTGATTGAGTTAACGGTTTAGTGTCATGAGCTTAAACACAATTGTCAGTACCTTGAATATAGATTGTTTGATCGACAAGTCTATGAATGATCGTGAATGGTTTTTATTTCACATATGTTCAAAATGAATTGTAAAACCTATGAATTCCACTCAACGTTTTCGTTCACCAAATTTAGCATGTGTTTCAGGTAACCGTTGAAGTGTAGCATGGAGCATGCATTGGATGGAAGTTGTGTGTGGAGCTTGGAGTCTACTTGTTTTTCCGCCCAGTATTACTTAAACATTTTTAACTTTGATGTCATGTTGTTGTGAAAACTGTAACTTTTGGGGTTGAGATTCATGGGGACCGAAACGCAAAACTCTGTTGTATCATTTGGGGATTGGAAAACCGTAGACATGTAACTTTTTAACAATTTTTAACTTAAGTTTAAATTTGACGTCTCTTTGGAGTCGTTCGATATATCCTGTGTGCGATGATAACTGCCTAGCACCCAAATGTTGTAGTTCCGCTGCGCATAGCATTTGGTGGGGTGTTAGAGATTGGTATTAGAGCCACTCCTGAGCCGTTCGGGATGGTGGGGCAAACCTCATCGAGGACGATGAGTCCCGAAGGGGGGGGGGGGGGTGATTGTGACACCCCAGGCAAATCCCACATCGGTTGTGGCCAGGAGAGATCCATGGTTCATAAGATAACAGTCGCCTTCTCATGACACAACGCGTTTTGTGGTCTACTGCAAGTGGGGTTCTTAGGAAATGGTAGTTAAGCGTGCTCATGTCAGAGTAGTACTAGGTTGGGTGACCAGCCGGGAAGTACATACAAGAGGGCCACAAAGCAAAGCCGTGAGCCTGCGGGCAAAGCGGACAATATTGTGGTCTGAGTAGGCGGGATGTTACAAGTGGTATCAGAGCCATGAGTTATAGAGAACTAGGTCGTTTTGAAAATTCCTAAACTATAACTTTTGGTGTCGTAAGAAATTGTCCAAGCGCACACAACTATCCTGCATGGCTCCGGTAAGGTTTATTTTTGTATTCATGGCATTTAACGTATACTTTTGAGTTGAAGTATATATGTGGGTATTTATTATGTAAATATGGAAATTACTATATGTAAACGTTGAAATTATACGTGGAATACCCGATACCGTAATTCTTGTATTACGTATGCATGAGCATCATATTATCGCATTTTGGGCATGTGTACCACCTTTGTATTGCATTTGCATGCATGTATTTATAAATATTGCATAGTAATCTTACGTACCCTCCAAAATTCTCTGTTATTGTAGGAATGGCCGAGGTACCGCCTAATGGAAATGGAGACGAGTATGTCGTAGGTCACGAAGGGGGACCGTTTCCTCCGAACCCACCGAATAATGAAAATGGATGGATCGCTCCAGAAGAAGCAATAGAGCCGGGAAATGACAGTGACAAAAGTGACGTGGACAACTTCAGTATCAGTAGCGATGGTAGTGAGGATTCTGAGGAAGAGCCCGAGGAACCGGTGGATGATGGAATTCCCGAGAATGCTGTCGGTCAGACCGAACCTGATTTATTTCAATCTCCAAATTCGCCAAAGGGTTATGAAGTGCCTCCGACCGACCGATATGAGCAGCAACCCTTTCGTCACCCGATGGACAATTGTAAGGACTACCTAAGGACAGTGCCAGGGTTTATTCGAGTAAGTGATGGGAGTGGTGCAGAATCCAGCAATACATCTAAATCACAATCTATTCATGAGAATATCGCGAGGGTCTACTTTCCGAGACCAAGACACTACTGGGATCCCGAGGGTCGTTTGAGGAGGATGGACAGGTTGATGTATGAGCGTTTTGTGGTGGAGACCAGGGTAATTAAGAGGTTTGATAAGAATGAGAGGGAACACCAAAGATTATTGGCAAGAACTTCAAGAATTGAGTATGATGGAAATGCAAACAAGAGTGATATCAACAGTCTGAGATCGATGATTGCGAACTTGAGCGCCAGTCTTGATCGAGTTAGGGAAGATCAAGCGAGATTGACTAGGATGCAGAGTTGAGAGCATCGAGTGAGAGCATCCTTGCCCCCAGATTGGAGATTTGTGGACGACTTGGAAATGGAAGCTAATGACTTCATGATCCAGCCACCTGCCATAGGTGTTTGTATCACTGTGGGAAATCATGTAGCGGTTGAGTATGGGTCTACGTCAGGGACGAAGAAGGCGACTAAATGTGGGCCGAACGACAAAGGAAAGAGGAAGATGGATGAAGTGGACGAGGAAGATAGCGACGAGGAACCCGAGGAATATGATGATGAACCGCCATCCAAGAGGCCGTGTGGATCACCACATGCCTAGTTGCTTGTCTTGTATTTTATCTTTGATCGTTGTAATAGAACTATTTTAGACTTTTGTATGATGGCATTGTGACGAAAAACTTGAGGACTTAAGTTTTATGGTGAATGGTTGTAGTGGCAATACTTGTCACAATTTTGGTTGATTATCAATACAATCCATGTTTACCTTTCATGATCTGTGATATGTCTTTAATTTGATCTTTTGTGATGTGAATTGATGAATATTAGTAACTCTGTAGCGATGTGTCGTTGTATTTATATTATGTCTTGAAAGAGAAATCCATCTTAATCTTGATGTGTATACTTACATTGTTTTTCTATTTTCCCTGTCTTTGCAGAGAGGTGTATTTGATAACGCGCCATGCCTCTAAAACTAACAGCCGACCGTGTGAACACGATGATTCAGGAAGCCATTGCGAATGCGCTAGAAGCAGATCGAGTAGGGAGAAACCCAGACCAAGGCAGAAATGTGGGGAGACAGCAAGCCCCAAGAGAGTGTACTTACTCTAGTTTTATGAAATGCGGTCCCACGCAATTTCGTGGAACTGGTGGAGCTCTAGAACTCAGGAGATGGTTAGAAAAGGTCGAGAGTACTTTTGAGATTAGTGGTTGCTCAGAGGCGAACAAGGTCAAGTTTGCGGCTGCTACTTTTCTTGACGACGCATTGAGTTGGTGGAACACCCAAGTAGCCACTGTTGGGTTAGCAGTAGCGAATACAAGAACATGGACTGCTACTAAAGCTCTTTTGACCAAGAAATTCTGTCCTGAAGAGGAGCTGGGTCAATTGGAAGATGAGTTGAGACACCTGATTTTGAGAAACAATGATATCACTGCTTACACCAGGAGGTTTAATGAATTAAGCCTCTTGTGTCCCGATACCTTTGCCGATGATAGCAAGAAGATGAAACAGTACATCAAAGGTCTGTCCAGTAATATCAAGGGTGAAACGACTTCGTCTAAGCCTGGGTCGTTTGATGAAGCGGTCCAGATGGCTCACGCGTTGATGGATGTCAAACTCCAAGACAAGAAGAACTTCATTGCTGAAGGAAATAAGAGGAAGTGGGAGGCGGCTCAGAGCAATCAATCCCAGGGTCAAAGCCGAGGTGGAAACCGTAATAATCCGGGTCAGAACCGCAATCAGCAGTTCAACCAGCGCAGGAATGAAGGGATGAGAGCTGTGACAAACCCCAGAGGAGCAAAGGTGAATCCCCACTGTGGTCGATGCAACTTGTACCATGTAGGGAGTTGCCCACCTGCGTGCGGCAAATGTGGAAAAGCGGGCCATAGGATGTCTGATTGCCTAACAAAGGGGGTAGCCACTGGGGCGAATGCTACGAGAGTGATGGGTTGTTTTGGATGTGGAGAAAGAGGCCATAAGCAAGGAAATTGCCCGAAGGTTGGGAACAAGCAAGGAGGTAACAATGTTGCTGTCGTGTATCAAGTAGGGACGGTTGATAAACCACAAGGTCCTAACGTGGTTACCGGTACGTTTTTGCTAGACGCTTGTTATGCTAGTATTTTGTTTGATTCTGGTTCCGACAAGAGTTTCGTAGATGTTAAATTTAGTCGTCATATCGATAGAAAACCGGTATTGTTAACGACTAGTTACAACGTGGAGTTAGCCGATGGGAAAATCGTTAGTACGAATTCTATACTGAAAGGGTGTACCTTGAAGTTAGGAAATTACGCTTTTTATATCGACTTAATTGAACCTTGTAATTGATCTGTTCTTGTGTATACTCAAAGATCGACTTGAGGTCAGGGTATCATCAACTGCGTGTGAGAGAGGAGGATATTCCTGTAACTGCCTTTCATACGCGGTATGGACACTTCGAATTTCGAGTGATGCCATTTGGGTTGACAAACGCGCCTGCTGTATTCATGGACCTTATGAATCGAGTATGCAAGCCGTATCTAGATAAGTTTGTCATTGTTTTTATTGATGATATTCTTATTTACTCTAAGAGTAAGGAGGAGCACGAGAAGCACCTGAGAAAGATATTGGATCTGCTGAAGAAAGAGAAACTGTATGCGAAGGTCTCGAAGTGTGAGTTTTGGCTAGAGTCTGTGCAATTCCTTGGTCACGTAATTGATAGCAAAGGAGTTCGCGTGGATCCTGCCAAGGTCGAAGCGATCAGGGAATGGTCGGCATCGACAACGCCGACTGAAGTTCGACAATTCCTTGGTTTAGCTGGGTATTATCGGAGATTCATTGAAGGATTTTTGTTGATTGCGAAGCCATTGACAAAGCTTACCGAGAAGAATAGAGTGTATGAATGGGGAGATGAGGATGAATTCGCTTTCAAAACGCTCAAGGACAAGTTATGTTCCACACCGATATTGTCGTTACCTGAAGGAACCGAAGACTTTGTAGTGTATTGTGACGCATCTCGTAAGGGTTATGGAGCTGTGTTGATGCAGCGTGAGAAGGTGATTGCTTACGCGTCGAGACAACTAAGGAAGAATGAAGAGAACTACACGACGCGTGATTTGGAATTAGGAGATGTAGTTTTTGCGTTGAAATTATGGAGACATTATTTGTATGGGACGAAGTGTGTTGTATTCACTGACCACAAGAGTTTGCAGCACATTTTAGATCAAAAGGAGTTGAACATGCGACAGAGACGATGGGTAGAATTACTGAGTGACTATGACTGTGAAATTCGCTACCATCCTGGCAAGGCGAATGTTGTAGCGGATGCACTTAGTAGGAAGGATCGAGAGAAACCTTTGAGAGTCAGAGCTTTAGTGATGACTGAGAGTGTTGATTTAACTGAAACAATACTGAAGGCTCAAGAGAGGGGATTAATGAAAGAGAATGTTGATGCTGAGAACTTGGGAAGAATGTTGAAACCTCTTTTTGTGGTTAGGTCAGACGGACTGAGATATTTCGAGAATCGGATTTGGTTACCATTGTGTCCATCCGAGGAAGGAAAGCCTGGAGTACGAGATTTGGTTATGAACGAGTCTCATAAGTCGAAGTACTCGATACATCCTAGATCGGATAAAATGTATCATGACCTGAAGAAAGTTTATTGGTGGCCGAATATGAAGGCGGATATTGCTCGTTACGTCAGTAAGTGTTTGACTTGTGCGAAGGTTAAAGCCGAACATAAGAAGCCGTCTGGGTAGTTGGTACAACCAGAGATCCCAGAATGGAAATGGGAGAAAATCGCTATGGATTTCGTGACGGGTTTACCCAGAAGTCCTAGTGGATGTGATATGATTTGGGTAATAGTGGATAGATTGACGAAATCTGCTCATTTCTTACCTATGAAGAAGACGGACAGTATGGAAAATCTGGCCAGTGTGTACGTGAAGGAGATCGTTTGCAGACATGGAGTACCGTTATCGATCATTTCGGATCGCGATAGTAGGTTTACTTCGGAATTTTGGAAATCGCTTCAACGTGCGATGGGCACTGAATTGAGTTTAAGCACGGCTTATCATCCGGAGACTGACGGCCAGAGTGAACGCACTATTCAGACGATGGAGGACATGCTCCGAGCATGCGTGATTGATTTTGGAGGAAGTTGGGAACGCCACTTGCCTTTAGTGGAGTTTTCGTATAATAATAGTTATCATGCGAGCATCAAGGCTGCACCGTTCGAAGCGTTGTATGGAAGGAAGTGTAGATCGCCTGTGTGTTGGAGTGAAGTAGGAGAAAGTCAATTAACTGGACCCGAAATGGTTTTGGAGACGACAGAGAAGATTGTGCAAATCAAGAACCGATTACTTGCTGCGAGAAGCCGACAGAAGAGTTATGCCGATAACAGAAGAAAACCGTTGGAATTTGAAGTCGGAGATATGGTTATGCTAAAGGTTTCGCCGTGTAAGGGTGTAATTCGTTTTGGGAAGAAAGGAAAGTTGAGTCCGATGTATATTGGACCATTTAAGATCGTTAAACGAATTGGACCAGTAGCGTATAAATTAGAGTTGCCGAGCGAGCTTAGTGCTATTCACGACACGTTTCACGTATCGAATCTGAAGAAGAGTTTGGCGGATAAGGAATTGGTGATTCCTTTGGACGAGATTCAACTGGACGACAAAATGCATTTCGTGGAAGAACCCGTGGAAATTATGGACCGAGAGGTCAAGAGGCTGAAGCGTAGTAGAATTCCCATTGTGAAGGTTCGATGGAATTCTAGGCGTGGATCGGAATACACTTGGGAACGTGAGGACTTTTTCAAGGAAAGGTATCCTCATCTGTTCCAGCGGCACGAAATGTGAGTATAAGAAGAGGCGAGCGCCGGGACGTCGCTCTCTTTAAGGAGGGGTGGATGTGAAACCCTAGAACCGAGGTCACTTACGTCACCCTAAATTACGCTTATTTTTGAAATTTTTAATAAATTTTATTTGCTATATGTTTTATTATTTTGGTGGAAACCGATATTCGAGGTTATAATTGTGACGATTGACGATTTAAGAAGGACGATGACGAATACGATCCCGATGGATGCCCAAATTTCTATAATTATTGTCGTTTTATCGATATTATAATTTTTCGATAATTTTACTTACGGTTCGTGTTAAGTCGAGTCGGGTGAGTTTTATTGCTTTCCGAGTACATTTAAAGTGTCCTAAAAATATTTTGGAGTGTTCGGGATGATCCCCGACTCCCGTAAAAGTTTTCTAAAATGACTAGTGAGTCAATCCCGTAAACTTATAGGTTCGTTTTTGCTTAAGGACAAAAGAAAGCCTAAAATGCACCCTAGGTCCCTCCCATTTTACAAAAAGGAAAAGTGAGCACACACACTTCACATTTCACTTCAAAAAAAAACCCATCCTTCCCTTTTGCTCTCTCTAGGCCGACGGCCAAACACCAAACCACCACCACCACTTTAATTTTTCTTGGTTTTTGATTAATTCCAATTAAAGACCACTTCCTAAAAACCTTTTGTAAGTGTTAATCCATGGTTAATTCCAACATGCATTAACATGAATTTTTCCAAAAATTAAAGATTTTTCAAAAGTTTATTTGGATGTTAATTAGCCATTTGTATGTTTAATTCATGGTAGAATGATGTTAAATCACCAAACAAATCAACCAAAATCAATTTGGTTGATGGGTTTTGATCACCCAAACCCCACGGCTCAAAGGGGGGTGTTTGGGGATCATGGTGGTTGTTGTTTTGATGTTAGATTATGTGTTTAATCCTATTTTTACATGTTTTTGGATGGGTAAATCCATTTGCATGCTTATTTTTTTTGATTGGGTTTTATGAGGATATTGATTAATAGGGGTTTAGGACTGATAATGGTGTTTGGGTATGATTAGGAATGCTTAGGATGATGTCTAATGTTGATAAATGGGTTTGAAAACGAGCGTTGGTATGATTTTGGTATAGTTGATTCTAGGCAGAAAGTTTGAGGTGTTTTCGTAAAAATTATTTTGTAAACAGGTATTGTGGTTAGGATATAGTTGTAGAGCATCTTCTTAGCTTCTATTTGGTATAAGATAGAGCTTACGACTCCTAACGAGTCAAAAGTTACGACGTTTTGAAATTCGTGTACCGGGAGATGAAAACCGTCATAATCCGAAATTATGCTTGGTTTTAGGTCAAATCCCAGGGACTATAGGTTTAAGTTTGATAAATGGTCAAGGGTTTATTTTTGGTCTCAAACCTGCATATTTGAGTCTATTATAAGACTTAGGTGTCAAATGGGTCAATGGAGTATTTTAAACGGGTCAAATGAGTCCGACTTGGTCAAAGTACAATTTGAGTCCGGAAAACGTAGTTTTGGAAAAGTGTTGAGTAACGGGTCGTGAAAGCGAAAACTTTTAATGGGATTAAATATGTGTTTTCTACAGGTCTTAAAGTATTTTTGAGAATTTTCTTAATTTTTATAAAAAGGTTTAAGTCTAGTAAAACAGTCCGTACTTTTGGTAAGTATCGGCGAAAAATGCGTAAAACTGAATAACGTTAATAATATGGACAAATGGTATAAAACGAGTAACACTTGTTTGTTTGTTTTGGCGTGAGTTGTAATTATCACAAGTGACTAATATGTATGTATTATATACAGTACCTTAAGGTTTATAAATGAGATTACTCATTACGCGTTATTGGTTTGATAGGTGTTGATTTACCCGGGCATCCTCATCGTCGTCAGTGACCGTCACTCGAACTATCGACTACTTGTTATATAAGGTGTGAATTTATAGCCTCGCTTATTATTATTTCAAATTGTTTTACCCGCGAGGGAAATGCATGCTAGTTTTCAAAATGAACATATGTCATGAATGATTGTTGGACCCGAATGTTGCCTTGAAATTGTGTTGAGTACCTAGTTGCAAAAGGCCCTAATTTCATGAACTATTAACTATTGTTTAGTCCTAGCGTGGATTAGAAATAGCCGCTTATACAAAGTGATAGTACTATGGGGTTGACTACCCTATCCGAGACGAGGGATAGTACGTTGATACCCCCTGCGGACGGATAATTTGTGATAAGAGATAAGGTATAATTGCAACTGATGCCTTAGTAGGGGCACTGGTTTCATCTGAATCACGCCGGTAATTATTACGCGGGTGATTGAGTTAACGGTTTAGTGTCATGAGCTTAAACACAATTGTCAGTACCTTGAATATAGATTGTTTGATCGACAAGTCTATGAATGATCGTGAATGGTTTTTATTTCACATATGTTCAAAATGAATTGTAAAACCTATGAATTCCACTCAACGTTTTCGTTGACCAAATTTAGCATGTGTTTCAGGTAACCGCTGAAGTGTAGCATGGAGCATGCATTGGATGGAAGTTGTGTGTGGAGCTTGGAGTCTACTTGTTTTTTCGCCCAGTATTACTTAAACATTTTTAACTTTGATGTCATGTTGTTGTGAAAACTGTAACTTTTGGGGTTGAGATTCATGGGGACCGAAACGCAAAACTCTGTTGTATCATTTGGGGATTGGAAAACCGTAGACATGTAACTTTTTAACAATTTTTAATTTAAGTTTAAATTTGACGTCTCTTTGGAGTAGTTCGATATATCCTGTGTGCGATGATAACTGCCTAGCACCCAAATGTTGTAGTTCCGCTGCGCATAGCATTTGGTGGGGTGTTAGAGGCCGCATCATACAATGATAAAAACCAGTAACGGGGACACCCTGTTTTTTCTAACTTATGGAACAGAGGTGGTTATCCCGACTGAGATCGTGATGGCAACTTTTTGCACTGCTGAAGTAGATGTCGTGAAAAACGACGAAGACTTACGGGTGACCCTGAACCTATTCGAAGAGAAACGAGAAAGGGCAGCGATTCGCAGAGCCAAAGCTAAATTCAAGATGAAAGGTTACTTTGATGCTAAAGTTCGAGGGGTTTCTTTCAAGTCGGATGACTTCGTGTATCGTGCCAACGAAACAAGTCGCGCGGAGGACGAGGTCAAGCTCCACCAAAGTAGGAAGGACGTATGAAGTCACAAAAGATTTAGGTAAAGGCACATACAAGTTACACAGCATGGACGGGCGCGACCTACCTCGGACATGAAACATATGCTACCTCAAGAGGTTTTATCTTTAAGGCTACGACCCGCACATGGATGCCCTTATGCTGTATTCAGCACCATAATAAATGTCCTTGTATTTTTTGTGTTCTTTAAAATTTCTTGCAAATATTAATAAAACGTTGTGGTTCCTAGCTAGCTCCACCGCCTTTCTTTATTTAATTATGGTCTCAATTCCTTCATTAATTTTAAATATTTTGTGCCTACGAGCGTACATGTACTTATTATTTTACGAGAAGCTAAAAGGATTGAATGAACCTAATAATTAACTCGTCCCATAAGAGGGTTGCAACCCCAATGACCGCAAATTACGAATCCTTGTTAAACACGTTACGTTTAAGACCTTGAATGTAAGCTACGACTACCCCAGGATAAGTGATGGGTATTCACTAAGACACAGTGCACATTTAACAAAACACTTGTCTATGAGACATCTTTTATGGTTGTCGCGGTACGCCACACGTAATTGCACAATTATTCCATAAAGTGTACATATAAAAGGTAATTTTATATTCACAACTTGCGAATGCACGCAAGTAAAATAACAAGTCAATAATATACATACATTTGTGAATAAGTGACTTAGCTAACGAAGCAAGTGCATCATGCGCACCCGTTTGGGAAAAATCCTAAGATAACTATTACACATTCTGCGGACATCCGCACACAACAAATATTGTCAAAAGACACATACTGTGTCTCACAAGTATTACCAGTTATTACAGAAAGTTGTTCATAACAGATTGTTCAAGGACTTTGAACGTTTCAGATAGGCGGTGAAATCCTTTGATAAAGATCTGGGAAGCTATGCGGTAGCTTTTTGCATATCCAACAGGACCTTCGCATGTCGAGGAGAAATTGTGGCAACATTAACTAACACACCATAGGATCTAGGTTAATGCGTTGCGCCAAAACCCCACACCGCAACCTTTCCATTGGTCTTTTTCTTGAGCGTAACCCTGTTTGCGTGTAAGTCCAAAACCTCCTACAGTGTCACTTCTTTCTCTAGCTTAAAAATTTTTAGGTCACCACGCCCACGGGCGAATATAGGGACTTGTAGTTGCGTTACATTAGGTTTAAGAAACAAGTTCGGTTGGGTCTCAGAGTTTCACCTGTATGTGTGTCCAAGGTTAGCCTATTCATAATGACGTTGATAGGATAGTCTTGATCACGCTCAACCAAACCAATTGTAGGGAGCTTGACTTCCTTCAACTTCTCAAGGGCGGCATCAATCTTCTCATTAGCCTTCAGATCGTAACATTCAAGATCGGAAAATGGTCCCTAGATCAAACCATCGTCTACAACTTCTTCTAAAGATTGACTCTTGCCACAAGAAATAGCCGCATTCATGACCTCTGTTGGGCCGATTCTCTTAGCCCAATAGACTAATCCCAAAACCCGAACAGACAGTTATTAGCAGTTAGAATAGAAACGGTTATTTGGCAGTTTTATCTCCAAACCGTTGTAACGGTTTGGAGATAAAACTGCCAAATAACCGTTTCTATTCTAACTGCTAATAACTGTCTGTTCGGGTTTTGGGATTAGTCTATTGGGCTAAGAGAATCGGCCCAACATCTCCCCCATAATCACAAAATGCGTCTTCAGTGTTGTTGTAGATTTCGTAGTCCAATAAGTTGCCTCATCGTAAGAAATCGTATCTTTGGTAGTGCCTTTGTGAGTATGTCAGCCTTTTGATATTCGCCACTTATAAATTCCACTTGTATGTCGTTTCTTTCAACGCATTCTCGAATGAAGTGATATCTAGTGTCGATGTGCTTGCTTCTTCCATGAAAAACTGGGTTTTTCATTAGTTGAATTGCTGATTTGTTGTCCACCATTATGGTAATCTTTTCTTCTCTTGTATGAGTGAGCTTGCTAAGTAGTCTTTTTAACCATAATGCTTGAGTTGCTGCTGCAGTAGCGGCTATGAATTCTGCTTCACATGATGATAGTGCTACAGTGGCTTGTTTGTGTGAACTCCAGCTAATAGGTGATTCTCCATAGTAAAATATAATGCCAGTAGTTCCTTTGCCTTCTAGAGTGTTAACTCCATAGCTACTATCGCTATATCCTTGTATTTGGTTTCCTCCATTATGTTTGTAGGTGATTCCATGATCTTTTGTTCCTTTTACATAACGTAGTACCTTCTTTATTGCCTTCATGTGTTGCTCTTTTGGTTCTTGCATGAATCGACTAAGTAATCCAACAGAATAACTTAAGTCGGGTCTTGTATGTAGTAAATATCTTAAGCATCCAATTATGCTTCGATATTCAGTTGAGTCTACCAATGTGTCTTCAGTCTTCTTTGTTAGCTTCGTTCCAGGGTCCATTGGTGTCCAAGTTTCATTGCAGTCAGTCAATCCATTTTCATTTAGTATCTTGTTTGCATAGGCAGATTGCTTGATAGATATTTCACCCTTTGATTGTGTGACTTCTATGCCAAGATAATATGCTAATAATCCTAAGTCGCTCATTTCAAATTTTTCTTCCATTTGAGCTTTGAAGAGGTCTATTTCCTTTTTAGGTGTGCCAGTAATGATTAAATCATCCACATAGACTCCTATCAGTAGGATTGAGTCTCTTGTGGCCTTCGTGTAGATGGCTTGTTCCAATGCACACTTCTTGAAATCTAAAGACTTCAAGGTGTTGTCTAGCTTTATGTTCCATGCACGTGGTGCTTGTCTTAATCCATAAAGTGCTTTCCTTAATTTGTAGACTTTTCCATCTTTCTTTATAAATCCTTCAGGTTGTGCAACGTATACTTCTTCTTTTAAATCTCCATGCAGAAATGCAGATTTTACGTCTAGGTGATGCACTTCCCATTTTCTATTTGCAGCTATGGCAAGTAGTAATCTAATGGTTTCCATTCTTGCTACAGGAGCAAAAACTTCTTCAAAATCTATGCCATGCTCTTGTATGTAGCCTTTTGCTACTAATCTAGCCTTGTGCTTGATTATTTTCCCATTTGCGTCTCTCTTCGTCTTAAACACCCATTTTAAGCCAATTGCTTTATGTCCATAAGGTAAGGTTGTGAGTTCCCATGTGTTATTTCTATTTATAGAATCTAACTCATCCTTCATTGCTTCTATCCATTTTTGATCGTTTGAAGCTTCCTTGTAATTCTTGGGTTCATCTTCTGCTAGTAGTAATTCCTCAGAATCTTCATAAACATCATTCAATGATCTATAGCCCCTTATAGGTGTATGATCAAATTGTGAGTGAGAGCTTGTAGATGCTCTTGATTCGCTATTTCTTTGATTGAATGAGTGTGTCAAGTTATTTGGTGTAACTTGGGAATTTACTCGAGATGATCTTGTTGATGGTGTTTGAATCGTGTGAGAATGTGTAGGTGAGCTATTTGTTGGTGATGTATATCCATCATCGTCAAAATTGTTGAAGTCATCGTCTTCGTCATGTGGTTCGTCTTCATCCCTTGGTTCAGTTTCATGATCAGTGTGATCATCTTTGTTAGGGTTATCTATTATGAAGTCGATCCATTCAGGTTCTTCGTTGATGTGCTCGTCTAGATAATCGCTCCAATCCCATTTTTCATTCTCCTTAAATTTCACGTCTCTACTAACGCAAATTCTTCTTCTTATTGGGTCAAATAGTCTATATGCTTTTGATCCATATTCGGTTCCTAAGTATACCATTTTGATACTTCTATCATCTAATTTTGTTAGATGTTGTGATGGAACCTTCGCGTATGCTATGCAGCCAAAAATCTTTAGGGTTTCTAGATTCGGCTTCCTTTGTTTAATTGCCTCGTATGGAGTGATATCTTCCAGTGCTCTAGTGGATGCACTATTTAGGATGTATATGGCGTGTCTAACAGCTTCAGCCCAAAAGTCTTGTGGCATGTTTGTTGCTTTCATCATACATCTTGTCATAGACATTATTGTTCTATTTCTTCTTTCTACTACTCCATTTTGTTGAGGTGAATAAGGTGCGGTAAGTTGTCGTGCTATGCCATTGTCTTTGCAATATTGCATGAATTCATTTGATGTGAATTCTCCTCCACGATCAGTTCTCAACATCTTTAATGTTGTTCTTAGCTCCTTTTCTATTGTCTCCTTGAATTCCTTGAAAGTATCAAAAGCTTGATCTTTTGTACTTAAGAAATATGCCCACATAAATCTTGAATAGTCATCGACTAGCAAGAATATGTATCTCTTTCCAGAAGGTGTTGGTGGTGTGATTGGTCCACATAAGTCTCCATATACTAAATCCAATGGTGATGTTGATCTAGTTTTGGCTTTCTTTGGGAATGGTGCTCTACTTTGTTTTCCAATTAAACAAACATCACAAATTTGTGTTGTAGGTTTAATGGTAGGTATTCCATGGACTAATTTCTTCTGAGTCATAGTAGTGAGTGACTTGTAGTTTAGATGTCCTAATCTTGCGTGCCATAACCATGATGTGTCTTGTAAGTTTGCTAAAAGGCAGATAGGTGTGCCTATCCTTAGGTTTGCCTTGTAGAGTCGGTTCCTTTGTCTTGTGACCTTTAAGAAGATCTTGTTATCCATGTCATAAAGTCGTAATTCATCGTTTTCCATTACTACTTTACAACCAATTTCTGTGAATTGTCCAAGGCTCAATAGATTGCTTCTTAGGCTTGGTATGTAGTAGACATGTGATATGATTCTTTGTTCGTCATCATCACACTCTATTATGATTGAACCTTTTCCTTTTATTTCTATGTATGAACCGTCTCCAAATCTTACTTTTCCACTAACCTTCTCATCTAAATCTTTGAAGTGTTCCCTCACTCCAGTCATATGGTTGCTTGCCCCATTATCTAGGTACCATTGACTATCCATGTTTGTCTCTTTATATCCTACATCAGTTTTGTGTAGCGAGACTTCTTGTTCTTCAACATCCTTAAGTCGTTTTCTCTTATTTTGAGGTTCTAAGATTGCCATCAGGAGGGTTGGCTCTAAATCTTCTTCTTCGACTAGGTTTGAGTGTTCATTTGCTTTAGTTTGTGTGCGACACTTCGATGCTATGTGCCCTGGCTTGTCGCATTTAAAGCAAATAATTTTATTATTATTCCTTGTTGTGTTGAAGTTTCTTCTATTGTTATTTTGAGAAGTTTCCTCTTTTTGCTTCTCATCCTTGAATTTTGCGTGGTTCTTGTTGTGTGAAGACTTGTAGTTTCCACGTCCACGTCCTCTAAAATTTCTTCCCCTATTCTCATGTCGTGTGAACATCAATTTTTCTTGATTGTCCACTTGTTTACCCTTCTTGTGTTTAATCCTTTCTTCGTAGGTCTTGAGTCGGCCTATCGCTTCTTCTAGAGTCATCTTGTTTAAATCTGAGTATTGCTCGATTGATGCGACGATTTGAAGGAATCTATCAGGTACAGCATTTAAGAGTTTTCGTACTAGTGTCGAATCCTCAAAAGTGTGTCCTAAGCTAGCGGCTTTGTTCGCGTATTGTGTCAATTTTCCAGAAAAGGTGTCTATTGACTCGTCTTCCTTCATTTGTAACGTCTCAAAGTCGGATTTGAGCGTTTGTAATCTCGCTTGTTGGACTCTTTCCTCCCCCATATGCCTTAATTTTAAAGCATCCCATATTTCTTTGGAGGTCTTGTGCTTCGATATTTGAAGCAGTTGTTCTTCGGGTAAAGATTGATAAAGAAATGCCATTGCGGTCTTGTCTTTCTTGTTATCAGTTTGGGTAGTATCCTTTGGATCTACCATTTCCCATAAACCATTCGCTTCTAGAATGATTTGCATTCGAATTGCCCATAATGGATAATTCGAGGATTTAAGCATAGGACATTGGAAGTGAGGTGTACTCGTGGTACTAACCTCCTTCTTCGATCCTCCTCCATCTTCGTTAGTCATATTATTAATTATCTTAATGATAGTGACTGAGAAATTTCCTAATTAAAATAATTTTGACACTTGTAGTGTCCAGAAAAATATATTTATTTTTCTAATGAGATCTCTATCGCCAAATAGGCTATTTTAATTCTAATAGGCTTAATTTTTTTGTAAAAAAAATTTTCCTTGGAAATTTCTATTTATTTTAATAGTGAATAAAAATAAGGTTAATTACTCCCTAAAATTATTCTAAAATATAATAAGTAGTGAAAACACTAAAAATTATATCTAAGTTTTTTTTATTTAATAAAATCTACTTATGATTTTAAAAGTATAATTTACTAAATAAAAATTTTATTTTCAAAGTTTATAAGTTTTCTAAAAAAATTTCTAAAAAACCTATAAATAATAATAAGATGGATAGTTTGGTTTTTATTAAAACCTGTTTGGGCTTTTTGGCCCGTAGATCCTTTGGTGCAGATAAATGAATCGGCCCAAGTCTCCTTTTGGGGTATTAATAACCCGGTCCTTATGCTTCGTGTTATTTATTAACACACTTGTGTGTGAAAAATAAATACACCGTCTCTCTCTCTTCCTCCTTGGATACTCCGTCCCCTCTTTCTTCTTCTTTCACAGTAACCAAAAATTATTTTGGTTTTTGTGATGGATCTATATGAATCGAATGGTGGATTCAATAATCCTCCTTTTGATTTGTTCAAACGTTCGTTGATAAAAACGTTTGATTCTCCTTATTGTGTTCTTGCGAAAACTAGGGTTTTCGTAAGAAGTTTGGGGATCTGGTATGTTATTCGGATATATCGAATCGTGATGATTTCTATTGGGTTATCAAGTCCTAATTTTGGATTTGATTGGGGTTTACCCAATTTTTTCGAGAATCTGTGATATCCGAATCCTGGTAAGTTTTCTGTTTTCTTTCGAATCTGTGTTTAGAAAAACAATCCTTGTCTAATCTTGGATTAGGCAAAAATCTTTTTTTCGGTGTGTTTGATTTTTGCAAGTTTTCTGGGAAATACCCCTATTGCCGAATCGTTGATTCAGGCGGTGGGTAGGATTTTCCTTTGGTAAAAAAAACACTATGATGAATCGTGATTCGTGTTTTTTTTATTTGTGCAAAAATCTTCGAAAAGATTTCCGTGGGTTGGTTTTTGATTCGAGAAATCAGAAAGGTATATGATGAACTTTTGGTTCTGTAACCAAACGCTCTGATGCCAAATGTTGTTTTTCAATCTCAGGTTTTTGGATCTTCGAACCAAAATCAAGATATACAAAATATGCAAAGATGTTTTGTGGAATCAATCTTTCATATAAGTTTAATAATCAATATGCATCATCATTGTTCTTTACAAATGAATAAACTATATATAGTTTTCTAAACGGTACGATGAAACGATGTAACGTTTCATTGTCAACCGTTGTAACGGTTTGGAGATAAAACTGCCAAATAACCGTTTCTATTCTAACTGCTAATAACTGTCTGTTCGGGTTTTGGGATTAGTCTATTGGGCTAAGAGAATCGGCCCAACAACCTCCGCAAAACTGGCGCGCACATTGGTTGACTCTAGTACCCCATCGTGGCTAATCGTAAGCCATGGCCAATCAACCACCTTTTCTCGGTTATTGTTGACATCAGGTGATGTAGAAATCTTCGTCGTACTTTACGTTTAACACCAGCAGCTTGTCTTCTTGATCTTGAAGCTTTAATTCAACTCCCTTGGTAACCCATCCAGTTTTTCGAACAACTCTTTAAAACTGACTTCAAGATGGTTCATGGCCCACCTGTTTCGCGCATCAAGGGAGCTATATTCATTGCGCGCCTGAGCCAACTTTGCGACCACCTTCGCTTTTTCTTCATTGAGTGCTTTAGAGTTGTAGGCTTCTGCTTTTGGGGTTGCCTTCGCCGTGAGCATTTGGGCTTTGAGAGCAACGATTTATTCATCCTTCTCTGCGAGGCTTTTCGAACTATCTGCTTGGACCACGTCTGCCTGTTGTAACTTTTCTATGATTCTTGATTTTAGGTGCGACATAAGGGTCACATGATGCGCAACAACAACATTTACTTCATCCAGAAGATTGGAAGCGAACAGCTCTTGCAGCCTCTGGGCACGAACTGGTGGTGTCAAATTATCCATGAAGCTCTAGAAATATATGGAACCGGTTAGATCCACAAATTCAGAAACACACCATGGCTCTTGGTCTACGTCACCAGGAGAAGCTTTACTTTCAAAAAACGGTCTCTTAGACTGACTTCCAGCCCCTAATGCGACAACAATAATGAGGGGGCCGAGGTTGCAACCTTAGTCTGAACAGTAGCACCTTCATTCAAGATGTGAATACGACATTATTAAGATATTGTATATTTACTAATATTTCTACTAATTCAAAGGAGAGATGCAAGCACTTACTTTGAAGAGGAATCTCAGGTGGTATCTCAGTGGCATGATGAGGTGATGATTTCTCACTTGTAGGGCCTGAACCTTCTGTCTTCAATAATGTCTAGGGATTTGCCTCTAGTGGTAGGATGTGCGGAAGATGATTCCCCAAAATCCTTTTAAAAGGTTTTTTGTGGGAGCGTTAGGGTCGGCTAGACTCCTTCTTCTCTTGCGCGACAAGCGCATAACCCCTTCCTCTTTCTCCTCGTCGTCCTCAGACCAGTCAATCTCTTCATTTATGTCATCCTCCTTTGATGGTTTCTCTGTTTGTGTTTCTTTAAGAACTACAACATTAATAAGTGATGGATTAAGCTGTGTTTTAGATTGCGACGACTCCGCCACTTCGATTTCCAGCTCCAATGTGCGATCTGCGGTCGACCCAATCACAGGGTCTTCTCCAGCTCGTATAGGTCTTGGTTCCATGTGATTTCTCCTGTGGTTGGGAGCACATACAATTCTAATAGATCCATCTCTGAGACAAAAGAAGAATATGTTAATTAATTGCATTAGAATACTTATAAATTATATAAAATGGAAGAAGGAGAAGCACCCACCTTGGCCATTATCGTCATAAAACTACGTAATCTGATCCAGAAGCAAAAACGAACTAACGGCTTTATTTGATTTTATAAAACTAAGAACAAGAATCAATGTAATTCAACCAACCACCCCTTAATCTTTTATTAACTGCGTATAGCTATCACTTCAAATGTGATACTATGTTGTTTGATCGTACATACAAAGAAGAAAGAAATCAACAACTGAATCAAGATCTTACAATCCAAGATCAAGACTCATAAACCAAATCAAGAACTGAAACAATGAACGGAACGAGAGAGAGACTTTTCACACTTTTCACACACACACGCTACCTAACAAAGCGAGATAAGATTAAATATAAAGACGCGTAGCAAGCGTTGAAAATAAGTTTCCACTTTTGGCAAATATAGTCCTTTAACTTCCAATACCTGCACAAAACAAGAAACAAAAGAAAACAAGGAAAATATAAAAGGAAAAATATTACCTTTTACCCCTTCAACTATTATCACTTATCAACTTAGTTTTAATACCCCCTCGTAAGTTGATTTGTGATATAAGTTGACAAGATTAAGCTTATCACTCAGTTACTTATGATCTTTGATGGATAAGCCCTTAGTATACATATCAGCCACATTGTCCTCAGATTTGACTTTCAAAGTCTTAATCAAACCTGCAGACACCTTTTCTCTTAAGAAATATAAGTCAATTTCAAAATGTTTAGTCCTTTTATGAAACACTGGATTAGCAGCAATCTGAATTGCAGAACTGCTATCACAGTTAATAGGAACTGGTAAACTTATATCTACTTTCAGATCCTTCATGATCTTAATAATCCACATTATCTCACAAGCAACACTGTTCATAGCTCTATATTCAGCTTCTACTGAAGATTTTGCTAGAACAGACTGCTTTTTACTTTTCCAGGAAACAAGATTATTTCCAAGATAAACAGTATATCCTGTAACAGACTTTCTAGTAATCTTACATTTTGCCCAGTCTGAGTCAACAAATGCAGTAAGACTTAAGTCATTGTTTTTCATAAAAGAGATACCATTACCAGGAGAACCCTTAAGGTATCTAAGAACATGAAAAGCAAGCTTTAAGTGTGACTTATAAGGATCATGCATAAATTGACTAAGATTGTGAACAGCATAGGCTATATCAGGCCTAGTTAATGTAAGATAGATCAATTTTCCAACAATTTTCTGATAACAAGTTTTGTTATCAACAGGAACATCTTGTTCTATAACTTTCTGATCTTTTTTCTTTTTAGATGAATCAGGAATAGGTGCTTTAGCTGGCTTACATGCCAGCATACCATATTCAGATAGAAGTTCAAGACAATACTTTCTTTGATTAAGCACAAGACCATTGTTAGCATCAAGTACTTCTATGCCTAAGAAGTACTTAAGCTTTCCAAGATCTTTAATTTTAAATTTAGAACTCAAGTATTTCTTAAACTCATTAATAACAGATTCATTGTTACCAGTTATGATAATATCATCAACATAAACCAGTAATGCCACAAAAGAATCATCCTCATTTTTAGTGAAAAGAGAAACATCACTTTTACTTTGTATAAATCCATTTTCAACAAGCACACTAGTTAACTTTTCATTCCACTTTCTTGGTGCTTGTTTAAGGCCATACAAAGACTTAGTGAGTCTACATACTTTATTATCATTAGACCCATATCCCTCAGGAAGTGTCATGTAAATCTCTTCATCTAATTCACCATATAAGAATGCATTATTAACATCAAGTTGATACACAGGCCAAGCATAGTGAACAGCAACAGAAATAAGGCATCTAACAGTAACAATTTTCACAACTGGTGAAAATGTTTCCTCATAATCAATACCCTCTTTCTGACTAAACCCTTTAGCCACAACCCTAGCTTTGAACCTTTCAACCTCACCACTAGATTTGTATTTAACTTTCCATAACCACTTACAAGCAACTGCTTTTCTACCTGGTGGTAAATCTACAATTACCCAAGTGTTATTTCTGTTAAGAGCATTCATCTCTTCATTCATAGCTTCAATCCATTTTGGATTTTTAATAGCTTCTGAATAAGATTTGGGTTCATGAATTTTATTCAAATTATTAGCAAAGACAAAGTTATGCATAGACAAATTGGCATAGTTAAGTACACTATTAATATCATATTTAACCTTTTTATCCATCACATAATTGTCAGATTTAGAAGGAGTATTAACAGGTCTACTAGATCTCCTTAACTCTGGTCTTTCTGGACTATTACCATTTTTAGACTCAAACATTTGTTTAAATTCTACAAAGTCATCACCCTTAGACTCATAATCATCATCATTATTGATAATGTCATCTCCTTCATAACTTCCTAAATTGCCACCTAGATCATTCTGGCTGCTGTCAATGTTGTCTAATCTAGACTCTTTGACTACCCCCTAGAATATCTGGCAACATTAGGAAAAGTGTCACTAGACACATCTACAAAGTCAGGAGTCACACTATTATCCATATCATTCTTACTGTCTCTCTTATCATCATAGGGTTCACTTGACTCTGATTCTACTAGGTCAAAAAAGTTTTGACTGTTAACACCATTTTCTTCAAACACAAAATCTTTAACTAAAACATCATTTTTAAAAGGAAAAACAGTCTCATAGAACTTCACATCTCTGGAAAAGAAAAAACTTTTTGTTTCAAGGTTATAAAGTTTATAACCCTTTTTTATGTTAGAATACCCCATAAAAACACATTTATCAGACCTAGCAGAAAATTTATCTGAATTATTTAACATAGTTGCAAAACACAAACAACCAAAACTTTTAAGCAAAGAGAGACTAGGTGAGACATTGTAAATCATTTCATAAGGACTTTTTCCAGAAAGCACAGAGGTAGGAAGCCTGTTAATAAGGTACACAGATGTTAAAATACACTCAGACCACATGTTTAAAGGAATGCCCCCCTGAAACATGAGGGCTCTAGCAACATTAAGCAGATGTCTATGCTTTCTTTCAACAATACCATTTTGTTGAGGTGTGTATACACAAGAAGTCTGGTGTATTATACCCTTAGATGTAACAAACTTTTCAAACATATGATTTATAAACTCAGTCCTATTATCACTTCTAAAAATTTTAACAGAAATATCAAACTGATTTTTAATGAGATTATAAAACTCTACAACTTTCCCAAAAACCTCATCTTTTCCTTTAAGCAAATACAACCAGACAGCTCTAGTATAATCATTAACAATGGTAAGAAAAAATCTGAAACCTTCCCTACTCTTAATCTTATAAGGACCCCAAACATCTAAATGAATAATATCACCCAAATGCAAAGTCTTATGATCACTAAGAGGAAAAGGTTCCCTGGTTTGCTTAGCCTTGTGACACACATCACAAGGCCGAGTTTCACCCAAGTCATCAATCTTAAGAGTATCTTTCAACACATTCAAAACTTGATCAGAAGGATGACCAAGCCTGTTGTGCCAAATACACTTAGAAAGCATACAACAAGTAATTTTACTATTAAAAATTTTCCTACCTGAATCAAACACATATAATCCATTATTCTCACTACCAGTCCCCAGGAGGGACTTTTGAAGAGAATCCTGAATAAAACACTTAGATTCAGTGAAAGAAACAACAAATTTATTGTCCTTAGCAAGTTTAAGAATAGAAATAAGACTGACTTTGTATCCAGGTACCACTAACACATTTTTCAAACTAATTTTCTCAGTAAGTTTATAATTTCCAACAAATTTTACCAATTCTATAGTTCTATTAGGATGTGAAACAGTTATATTCAAATGAGAAACATTTATAACATCAGTTAAATGATCAGTTGAAAAAGTCATGTGTTGAGAGGCACCAGTATCAAAAATCCAGCCGACATAAGTACTATATGTACTAATGTTAGTGTTGTAGTTAAAAAACTTGCAAGTAACAAAACTAATCACATGATTAGAAAAAGAAAAAATACCAGCAGCACCAGACTGCAACTCACTATTATCAGGCTTAGAACCAATCAAAGCCATCAATCTGTTAATCTGATCTTGAGTAAAAGGCATAGAGTTTCCTGTACTTGGATCATTCTTAACAGAAGCAGAACTAGTATTAACACCACCAGATGAAGTATTAGAATTAGCACCACCAGGAGTTCTTTTCTTGAATCCTGGTGGATATCCATTAAGCTCAAAACATCTATCAATGGTATGACCAGTCATATTACAATGCTTACAAACCAAATTATTATTCCTAGTAGTTCCTCTCCCTTGAGAAGGCCTACTATTATTATTATTATTGTTGTTAGACCAGTTGTTGTTATTACTATTAGACCAAGTAGATGGTCTAGTAGCAAAAACAGAAGAGTTAGGTCTAACAGAAGAATTATGAAACAAATTATTCTTGTGAGATTCAACTCTAGATAGAGTGGGAAATGCAGATTTCACATCTGGTAAAGGATCAGAAGTCAACAATTGACTTCTTACAACACTGTAAGTGTCATCCAATCCCATAAGAAATTGCATCAATCTCATCAGACTATTATGAGTTTTAAGTTGAGGAGCACCCTCACAAGTGCAACTAGGCAGATTAACCAAAGAATCAAATTGTCTCCATAGACTATTATAAGTGTGATAGTACTCAGATAAGGAGGACCCAGATTGAGTAAGAGAGCAAATCTTAAAATGCAAATTATATATAACAGACCCATCAATTTTATCATAAGTTTCCTTAAAATCATCCCAAACATCTTTAGCACTTTTAGAAAAAATTTGCCCTTGATACAACTCAGAAGAAATACAACCAAGAATCCATGAAAGAACAACAGCATTGCATCTATCTCATTGTTCTTGTAAAAACTCATCCTCTTTATCTTTAACACATGTACCATCAATAAAACCCAACTTATTTTTAGTGTGTAATGCAAGTTTAAAAGCAGCAGCCCATACTTTATAATTTTCAGGACCAGTCAGTATAGTGGTTACAATAGGTTGGCCATTAGTATCAGATGGGTGCAAATAGAGAGGGTCATTAGAGTGAATGACTGTATTACTCTCATCATCAGTATCACTGACCTCCTTATCACTTTTCTTATCCTCACACATGATGCAAGATAAAAAACAGACAAAGAAAATACAACCCTTGTAACTCCTTTACAAACAACTACCAAGAAGCAAATAACCTCTCAATCAATCAAACCTCCAAACTACCTAGATCCCTTCGACACCTAAACACCCTCTATAAACAAAAAATAAAAAAGAGAGACGAGTGGTATTACAAAGCACGCGCTGCAACAAACTCCAAAAAGAAACCAAGATTTACAAGATCAAGCAGATCTTATAAACCAATATGCACAGCGGAAGAACTCACCTGAAAACAAGATGAAACACCAAAAAACAACAAGAAACAACCACAATTACCTTCAATCAAGAAAACCCTAATTTCTGATTTTTAGGGTTTCTTGACAAAACTTACCAGATGTGCAATTAAACCTAATTAATTGCACAAGAACCCAATTAATCACCTCAGGACACCAAGAATCGAAAACCCCCAAATTTTTTTAGAAACCCTAAAAAGTTAATTGATCAAACTTTGCGATTAAACACAATCAAGATATGATTAATCACAAGATTAATCAATGTATTCTCAAAAAACCCAGTTAAAAACAGATATCAAGAACCAATGGCTCTGATACCATATTTGATTTTATAAAACTAAGAACAAGAATCAATGTAATTCAACCAACCACCCCTTAATCTTTTATTAACTGCGTATAGCTATCACTTCAAATGTGATACTATGCTGTTTGATCGTACATACAAAGAAGAAAGAAATCAACAACTGAATCAAGATCTTACAATCCAAGATCAAGACTCATAAACCAAATCAAGAACTGAAACAATGAACGGAACGAGAGAGAGACTTTTCACACTTTTCACACACACACGCTACCTAACAAAGCGAGATAAGATTAAATATAAAGACGCGTAGCAAGCGTTGAAAATAAGTTTCCACTTTTGGCAAATATAGTCCTTTAACTTCCAATACCTGCACAAAACAAGAAACAAAAGAAAACAAGGAAAATATAAAAGGAAAAATATTACCTTTACCCCTTCAACTATTATCACTTATCAACTTAGTTTTAATAAACCCATCATACACAGAAACGCTTTGGGATATGTACCTAATGGTAAATGATTATTTTTAAGGTCTTTGTGTCTGCTTCATGGTATGAAACAGGTTTGGGACGTTTTTCCTTCAAAAGAGATTTTTGTATGTGCCATTCGACCTCAAAAGTAAAAATGGCCTCATCAATCCATAAGAAGCGGTCATTCCGCTTCTTTAACGAATCAAGCTTCTCCTCATAGCACTGTAAGCGCCAAGGGCGTATAGAGAAAGAAATCCACCCATGGCTCCATGCGGGGTGGTAAAAACACGGAAAATCCTAACTTTGGGTTCTATGCCTAGTAGAATAATTTCAAAATTGGATATCTTTGCTGCACCTATACAGTGCAGCTGCGATATATGGATGTGGTAATATCAGAACAATTTAGCCAAAAAGACATAAATTGGTACGTAATAGCTTACAAAATCAAAGAATCGCGTATACAAACCAACTTTCCCAAGGGGTAAGTTCATGATACTGTGGTGCTCCTCCGGTACTTCTGGATTCCGACGTGAACTTATGGAGATCACCAGAGAAGAGTGTAGAAGTAATTTCTAATAATTGTTTCACCATTGTGGAATAAAATCTAGTTGTATCATAGTGTTTCTCACCTTATCTGCTTGAGTTTCGTACTTGGGAAGTGGTATGTGGCTGTTAATGGAAGTTTAGGTTTTCACTGTGTGTAAAATAGTAAAGCGCGGCGGAACCTTATATATGGTAGGGTTACACTGTTCATCTCTCTCGGATGACCAACACGTGTTGTCCACTTGCTAATCTAATGGTTGGAATACGAATAGGTTGGTGATGTGTCATGCATTTTTCATATTTACCGAGTTAATGGGCACTTGGAAAAGTGGGTCCGATTTTTTCCGGTTAAATTTAAATACCTAGGCATCTTTTGCGAGTACGCTTGGATTGATATCTGCATGGCTAATTTATTTTTTATAATCTAGCAGCCGCGACACAACCTGTGAATACTAGACTAGGGGACATGATGACGTATAGTGGCTAGTCGGGCTAATTGTATGACAACCCATAAATTTCACAAGCATAATATATGATATGTTTAATGGAAGTGGAAAATTCATTAGAATTTTTTGCTTTTTATGTATTACTTGGTAAGATGAACTGCTTTAACCAACCTGAACTACCATATCTACATATTCCTATAAGTTGTAAACATAACAAGTATAAGTTCATAAGTGATTTAACAAGTACATTTATGAATAAGAACATTTCAAGAAATATAATGATACCCTAAATTCCCTTAGAAACCCTAGAATCCCTATAAATGAATAATGAACTCAAAGATGACAAAAGTATGAATACATAATACATATGAACAAGTGAACAAGGAATAAGAACAAAGATTATACTATCATATAAAAAGAATAAAGTTGTATAAAGAATAAGTAAGTATAAGCTATACAAAGCTAAAGTACAAATAAGTGTACATTATAGTCTAGATCATCACATAGAAACCTTTATAATCAATATTTTAAGCAATGTAATTATACAAAAACTATGAATCTATAATCAATACATATACTAATTCTAATCTACTATATAAAGAAAAGGTAAACAATCACAAAGTACTAATATTCACTAATCTCAAGCTAATTACAAGAAAATGACCTAAAATCAAGATTAGCATATAAAATTAATTTTATAATGAATTAAAGTCTAATCTTTTGCAACTAATTATAAAACTCAACTAAGTATCATGTTAAAATAAAACATTTGTATCAAGTTAAGTTACAAATTATTAAAGCATAAAGTACAAGTTTTCAAAGCGTTGGACCTTAAGCTCCCATAATTAACCCTAGATTATGATTATCCTATATAAAACCTTACACTAAGAATGTAGAACCCATAGAAGTCCTAAACATACTATATAAGACTTAGAATAAGCTTACATTAATATATAAACCCTAATTACCCAAATTCATTAGGCTTAATAATATAGAAACCCTTATATTAAGAAATCTACATGGAATCATTACCTAGTCTTTTAGGACAAGTCTACAATTACTCATAGGACTTCATTAAGGTTATAAGATTATTTTAAGACAATGTAAAAGTATCTTAATGCACAAGGTACAAGATTTCAATGCATGACTTATAAATTAGGTCAAAATAGGTATTTTCACTCTTTAGACATGTTTACTGTAAGAAGTCGTACTTTTCGGGTATTATTTTATTCTTTTATTCATTCTTCTTGAATTTTCCAACGTATTACATTTTCTTTTATTCTTATATGTAAAACCTGAGATCATGATAATTTTAATAAATTATACTTTTTAAGTATTTAGTGGTCATTGATAATACTTTATTTGGAATTATAAAAATTTTATTTTATTTTTTCATATTTTTTTAAAATCAAAGTTTGTAATTTAAAAGCACCCGCGTACATTTTACTACGAGTTTACTCAAAATCAATAAATAACGAGAACTATTAATGACCGCGATACCGACGGATGCCGATATTTTACATTTCATTGTCGATTGTTTCAATGTTCGATGCTTTCGATGTTTTCTTTTAAACGACATGTTAAATCGAGTCGGGAGACTATAATATCACATTTTTTATGCATTTTAACTTTTGAAAAGTATTTTTACAAAACCCGAGCCTCATAAATATTTTCAAAATTTACAAATAGTTATTTTCTACTCTTTAAACTATTACATTGCTTTTAATTCCAAAAGATTTCAAAATAGGAAAAACTAGCCCTCCACCCCACTATATAAATTATTTTTTTACACCTAACTTCATTTTTCTCATCACAAAAACACACACATTAGCAAACTCTCTCCCTCTCATTCTTCTCTCTATATGCCGCCACCCTCACCACACCAAAACCAACCTTGATCATCAAATTTTACTTTGTTTTAACAAAATCTAATCAAAGTCCCTTGTTACAAATCAAAAGGTGATTCCATTTATACAAAAATCTCACACATTCATTAAGTTTTCAAGATCTTATGACTTCATGGTTGGTATGAGTTTTGATCATCATGCATGTGATGATCTTGATGAGATCACCATGTTTCGATGATAAAAAGTTTAGATTTTTTATTTTGATTTTTGTTTATGTAACATGCAAGTGTTGAGATTGATAAGGGATAATTATAGCATGATGTTTATAGTAGAAAAATGGTTAAATTTTATTGAAAAAGTGATTTGGTATGATTTTTAAAGAGGTGATTTTGGGCAGTAGGTTTGAAGACATTTTTGGATGTCTTAAGTCTGAATATAGGTTGAGCTGACGAGATAATGTTGTAGAGATTTTCTTTAGCTTCGATTTGGTATAAATTATAGCTTCTAACTCAAAACGAGGAAGAAGTTACGCTAGTTTGATTATTCGTGTACCGGGAGACGAGTATCGACACAATCCGAATTTGTTGTCGATATTTGGATCGAATCTCGAGGACTATAAAATGAGTTTTAAAAATGGTAAAGGGCTGTTCTCAGGCCCTAAACTTATAATTTTGAGTCTATTTTCAAATTCAATGGTCAGTTTTGCTAACGGTAAAGGTTAGGATGGTCAAAACGGTTTCACGAGTCGAGTGTTCAAATCTGTCCGGTTTTCCAAGTCTAGAAATGTGTTGAGCAGGTGGTTTTAAAATGTAAATCATTGAATGAAATTTAAACTGTGTTTTATTCAGGTTATGATTGAGTTTTTCACTAAGTTTCGTAAAAATTTGAGTTGTCTAAGTAAGGGAAATGAGCTTGTACATTTGGTATGTGCCGGCAGATTTTTATCGAGAAAGTAGTTTAATAAAGTGAACATATAGAAGAGTATTGTAGTACCACTTGCATTGTTTTTCTTTCGGGTTTTTCATGGTTTTATAACTTGAGTTTTATGTTACTAAGTATGGTTTATACTTGAGTCAATTATTAATAAAGTGCGCTCCTTATTTGGTAGGTTGCGGCTTTCGTGTTTACCGGGCATCGATATCGTCGGTGATCGTCTTACCGCTACTTTTTCTACTCAACTTCTGAGTTCAGTGATTTACTAACCTCATGGTTAAGGTGAGTTCATAGCCCCTTTTTACTTGCACAATGTTTCTAAACGCGGGGTGAGATTTTACATGATGGAACACATCCATTTAAAAATCGTATGCTATCCAGACTTGTATTTTATCCAAAAATTGTATGCTTTCTAACAATTTTCATTGATATTATTGCTTTTAGTCTATACCCTTAAGTTGCCTCTCTTGATCATGAACTGTTAGTTTACTTGTGTTGCTAAGCGCGAATGTTGTGGGATCCATCGAGATTGACAATCCCCGTCCCGATTACCTTGACGCAATTAATGTTTTATTTGTTACTTGAGTATTTAGGGTGAATACTCACTAAAGGAACTTACATGAGTTAAGCTTCGATTCATGAACTAAACAACAATAATAATATTTCGGACTATGGTTAATGTACATAACCATTTCCCCTATTTCTTGTTTACAAATGAATGCTTGTGTTCCACATCTTTAATGTTAAACCTATAAATATCACTAAACTTTATGTTGATGATTTTACACGTTTAATCTCACGTATTAATACTTATCTTTGCTTGGATGGGAGCCCGCAAGATATTATCGCAGCTTGGAGATTTCTGTTTGTATTTAAACTTTAGTTTTATCTAAAAATTGTCAGAAGTTTATCATGTAGGTAACTATAAGTTACAAAACCATAATTAAATAATAGATTTTTCGCTTATAAAACTCTGGGACCTTTTTTTAAAAACTCTGATGTTTATAATGTAATGTATATGTTTTATTACGTCAACTTTATGTCAACAGTAATTCATTATTTCTTGTACCATGACGTGTTACCCCCTTGTTGCCTAGTTGTTCCATGCCTGATTTCGGGGGTTCACATTTACCTAAACTAAACCATTAAACCAAGTGTGACAATCCTTTGGACACTTAAAAAACAATTTCCAGGACCTAAATTAAGTTTACATTAGTAGCTAATTGAAGGATAAAGCTTTTTATTAAGATTTAAACCTAGATCATTAGAAAACCCTAAACTACATAAGTATACTTCCCCTTTTCACATCAAACCATTGTTAAACTTAAAACAAATGGCCCAAATCTCTTAAATAGAATGTATAAACACTAATTAAGCCCTAAACATTCACTAATTAATTTCCTAGGTCCCTAATCACCAAAATCACAAACCATAAGTTACAAGCCCTAGTTTTTAAACCCGGTTTTGTTATTTCCCTCCAAAACTCATTTCAAACACTTTCCCTCCCATTACAAGTTTGAAAAGCAGATATTTACATGTTATAGGATATTTTAGAAGTGGTGACAAGTAGGTGCATCACCTACTAGGGTGCTACACATCACCATTCTCATCCATATCTAGCTGTGAGACATTTTAAGCCACAAGACAAGATTGGAATGAAGCTAGACTCTATAAACTTGTGTAGAGCTTCACTAGCTATCCTTAGTCATCCTCCTAGCTGATTTACACATTTCATAGCAAGCCTTGGAGCCTATGTGTTGGAAAACTAAAAATAGAGCCATATGGACTCCATTTGAAACTCGCACCCCGTTTTCTCTTAACCTCCTACCCATTCTTCATATTCACTTCTATAAACGTCCTAGGACGTCCCTCAAGACCATAAACCAGGTCTAGAAGGAAGCCATTGAAGCTTTTGAAGCTTTGATAGCAAGTAATGTTCATAAAAAGTCATAAGGAGCCATTTTGGAGCTACCTAGGTAATTCTTATGTTAAGTAAGCTTTGATCTTGTTATAATGATATATTAGACTTTTATAATTCCAAAATTATGTTAGAAAGAAAATATAAAAAGTAAAGGTTTATTAATATCATAACAATTATATAAAACCCTAAACGAGATGAAAACACATATAGCGGAAGCGATTTAACAAGATTATGATCAATAACGCAATTATAATTAATCTAATTAGGGTTACATACCTTCACGCTAAAGCAATTCCACAAGACAAATAATAAATCACCGATTCGGGTTTAAACCGTATATACCAAGATATAGTCTAAAGTAACACTATATTACGTTCTTGTACACACGTAATACAATAGGCTAACCGTGATTCTAGCACGTGAAAACCGAGCTACGACGCTTGTAATTAATCTACCCAACAACCCTAGGGAGGGGCTAGGACTAGATTAAGTATACTATCGATCAACCAATAAAACCAACCGAAAACCCTTCGTGGGTGAGGGGTGGCAATCGACCAAGAGAAAGAAAGAGGAGAAAGATTATTGTTGTGTGATTATGAGGGGATTAGGAGGTGTATTTATAGGCCTAAATCCTTACAGCCCAAGATAAATAAAAGGCAACAATTGCCCCCCCCCCCCCCCTGGAGCCCATAATCGGCCGACTAACACCCCTTAGGGGTGTTCCGGTAACTTCCAAACTTATTTCCTTTTGTTTATGTATAATATATATATATTTAACATTCGTTATAACTTAACTATTAATTATTTAATGATCGTTAGAGTTATATTGTTACTTGCTCGGTTAAATTAATAAATACATAAATATATTTATTAAATAAATTAATAAATACAATAAATATATTTATTAATTATATTAACTCTTTACGTATTGTGTGTAATCCTGTAATCTCGAGTTCGATCTTATCACACGAATATTAAATATAAGTCCATAAACTTTCAGCTCCCACTTGGACATATTTCGAATATCGTGATCACATTGACTAGCGTCTAGTTACACTAGAAATGTCACTAGTACAACTCGAGTAAGGTCTCCTGGACAAAACCTTTTAACGATTCTGCATCTTTATTATTATCCTTTTATTTCTAATACAACGTTAATAAGGATATGGATCTCAGTCATTCCTTTCATTAACCATTTTGTTTCTCGTTCACAGATTCAGCAAGATTACCAAAACAAATTTAGGTGTGGCCACACAAACATCTTATTAATCCCACGAGGGGCCCAGCTGTATTAAACTCCAAAACAAAATTAGAGGAAATAAATTCCATATTGACTACGAGCAAAACTTATGAATTTTGCTACACTTCCGAAAATAATCCTTATAGCTACCAGTTACGTTTAGCATTAGATTATTCCACAAAGATGCACTAGATTCATAACAGTTTCCTAGTATCTCAAGTCTAAGGATAACTATTTATGTTTTACTTAATGATAAAGATCCATAAAGTAAAAACATATAGTTGGGATAAGTCCTATATTCGATTCATTGAATATCATCCAAATTTGACCAATATACTTTCAACTATACTCTGTCACTATTTTGATTTGTCTTAGTTTAATAATATTCTCATATTATTAATCGACAACGGACATTTATCATAACTTTTATTCATGGATTAAAATATGTAAAATAGGTTATACTTATTAAATAATATAAATAAACGAAACCCAATCTTTATTTTATTATATAATAATGTCATAACATCCTTTATCCAAATACCAATCACAGATTTATTGCATGAGTTCGCTAGCTAGTTGCAGCCCAATCGCCTTAGCATGCTTAACTACCTTTGCTCTAGGCAATGCCTTAGTCAAAGGATCTGCTACGTAATCATCTGTGTGAACTTTTATCAATTTGATTTCCCGAGCTTCAACTTGTTCTCTGAGTAGTGATGTCTACGAATAAAGCGTCTGGCGCCTTTCATGACTCCAGGGTCATTGGCAAATATTATTGCGACAGAATTGTCATAATACATATCAAGAGGTTCTTTAATTGAAGGCATCACTCTAAGATCTTAAATAAACTTCCTAATACAAACAGCTTCCATTGCAGCTTCTGAAGCAACCATGTACTCAGATTGAGTAGCATGCATTGCAATCGTTGTCTGTTTCTTGCTCTTCCATTCAACTGCTCATCCACTGATAACAAAAACGTAACCCGTCTGAGACTTCTTATCGTCTTTATCGCATTGACAGGACGCATCACAGAAACCTGTAACATTCAGTTATGTGTTTGGTTTTCCACCATATACCAAAAACATATCTTTCGTACTCCTCAAATACTTTAGTATATGTTTAACAGCAGTCCATTGGAGCTTCCCTGGATTCTGTTGGTATCTACTGACCAAGTTCTGAACAAACGCCACATCAGGCCTTGTGCATCTAACAACATACATTATAGATCCTACAGCCGAAGCATAAGGCACCTTCTGCATGTGTGCCTCCTCTTCAGGAGTTGATGCATCCATCTCATGACTCAGATTATGCTTATCTTCCATAGGTTGAAAACCTTTCTTGGAATTATGCATATTATACTTCTTCAAAATCTTATCTATATAAGCATCTTGACATAGACCAATTAACCGTCTTTTCCTATCCCGATAGATCTTAATTCCCAGAATGTATGCAGCTTCTCCTAAATCCTTCATAGAAAAACATTTACCAAGATAATCCTTAACAGCTTTAAGTCTTGGAATGTTACTTCCCATGATTAATATGTGATGTTCGTTTGCAAGTCTTAAATTTTTATTCAAGATGTTACCACATAAATGAATAGAAACATAAACATGGGCAAGTATACCCTTTCATGTATAGCATAGCTTAATGGTAAAGTCCAGTTCGTTCCACGGATTGTTGTTATCAAAATATAAAACAATTACCTCTAGAGTGTCACAAGTTCTAAAGATATACTAACAATTGGTATTAAAGGGTGCGTTTGGCTAAGGTCATAACCATATGAAAGTAGTTAGCAATGATGTATATAAGCACATAAACAATATAAGACAACATGTCGATTACTAGTCGTACATGCAACATCTAATTGATATGACAAGAATCCAACTAAATACTTTGTTATATCAAAAGCATTAAAAATGGTTTATGCTTGATTTAGATAACTAAGGTAGTAGATGAGATTATGCAAGAGTTGGTATATGTTTTAATCCACTAATCGCGACAAAAGTGATCAACAAGATTCATTTACTAGATGACATGAAACTCATCCATTCACATGAGTACTAGTCATCATCATGGATGAATCCAACATACAACAATGGTCTTACATAATAACATATAATACAAGAGCATCTAAATCATATTTATAATCAAGAATCCAAGGAAAAAGTGCGCCGCACAAAACTAATTGTGAGCCGCACTTTGCCCCAACAAAGCTAATAATCGTATCTAATCATAACGTTATCAAACCTTAACCAAGTGCACATCACACTACTCCATAATAACAGTAAACAAGATCATTTCAACAATATGTAAATCAAAGTAAAGGATTAACATAAACGAAATGAGAATTATACCACAAGGTGTTAATCAATAATTGCTCCAAAAAGTTTATAAGCTTTTAAACTTATTACAATGGCTATCAATACTTCTGAGTTCCTTGCTCCAGCAACAATAACATCAACCAACTAAGGTTTACCAACTCTAGTAACTATGATCAAGGATTTGGAAAATCCTTGATTATAAGATTCTCCTCAACAATGGAGATCTATGGAATGAGATATGAGATATGCCTGGCCTTTGGGTCTGATTTATAGTTACAAATTTGTAGCCTAAGAGTCCTGGGAGTATCGCAAGAGTTCTCCCATAATAGCCATGCATAAAGACACTTAATTTTGTAACTGCAGCAAAATGTGCGCCACACTTTTCCAATTGTGCGCCGCACTTCTTTAGAAGCAAATGTGCGCCGCACTTTACAGTTTGTGCGCCGCATTTCTAGTAAATCTCCAAAATCGGGGTACTTTGTATGTGCGCCGCACTTTTCCAATTGTGCGCCGCACTTTGTCTCCATTTCAGCATAATTCCATCTTTAGCCCCTTTGTTCTTTATTTCTTCATTCGTTTCCTTCATATTTCTTTCCTAGCTACAATACAAACAATATTCTTTATTTGTATCAATTCAACCGATAATTTATTTATTTACATAGGAAACAAGGACAAATGCATCATTACAAACATGTATAAATGAGGCGTTATCAAATTCCCCCATACTTAAACTCTTGCTTGTCCTCAAGTAAGGTAAAAATATATTCTTAATAAGTGTCGAAAGAATAGATAAATCCAACAATCGAAAACAAAGATAACGCCATAAAGCACCTCACGAAGTAGATATTTTTATTTCACACACTCTCCTCATTATGGGTAAATTATCGCTCAATAGTAAGGTCATGAAAAGTAAATTACCATAGGCTTCTACAAGGAACTAAATTAAACCAAATTTGGCGTAAGCACCAAGTAAAATATCAAAAGAGGTCTTTTCCAAAAACTTTTTTTACCACCGCATGTTTAAATAATAAATAATACATGATCCTTTACCATGTTGTTGCTTCATGAATTCATAACTCAAAACTTCTTAGGCTTCCATTTTCCTTTTGTTTCTTTTCACAAATTTCTTCAACGATCTTTTAGGAAAACTTGTTTTCCCCCATACTTATGATCTACTATCATTTCGCAATATGGTTTCAAACAATATATAATCGTCTTAAAACATCGGCAAAACTTTCAATCTTTTCTCTTTTTCTTTTATTTTGCCTCTTTATCATTTAAAATACCTTTTATCATACAAGTATGATCCCACTATGGTCATGTAAAGATTACCAAGCACAAGTTCTAGAATTAAACTAATCATCAACACACACAATTTGAAATGTAAGAATGCTTACGGAAAAGATCCTCAAAAATATGAATAAAGTATTGTGTAAATTACGTTATCAATTCCGAGTCAAAATAGTTTTATAATTATAAGAATTATCAATCCTTCGACAAAAACTTTTTCTTACTATAGAAAATTTTTTAAATTCGCCCAAAAAGTACGGCGCAGAATTTGAAATGTGCGGCGTACTTCTGGGTACAGAAAATCCAGAAACTTTTCTTAAAAACAAACTTATATTCGATCTTATTTTCACTCAATCACCCCCATACTTATTATGAGCATTGCCCCTAATGATAAACATAAGGAAAAAGTAAAATTAGAGTAAAATAAGAATAATACTCCCCTTTTATTCCAAGTCGTGAACGAAGCCGAGATCTTCAATCTTCGCCTAAGTTCACCTTGACTCGCTTATTTTCTGTAATTTAACACAAATAATATATAAAAACATATTTCACATACCAAATTAAAAATAAAATCCACACACAAAGTATTAAGTTGTCCTAAATGCCAACAGAGGCATATTACATAACCCAAATAAATTGTTTTCAGATTGTTTTTAAATGTGACTAACACAAAAGTCACAAACACACAAGGCTTCACATATCCTCTTCAGTTCATCATTCCTTGGAGCTTGGGATGGGTAAAAATTTGGTGGATAGGGTGGTGGTTTTTGGGTGTAGTGGAATGGCTCGTGGTGATATCCGGGCGGTCCATAAGGTCCACTCATTGGAACATGATATTGTTCAGCCATCCTCTCAAAAACTGAAGCGTATCTATCCATACTATAACATTAGCGCTCCATCATAAACCCAAGTTGGTCTTGCCTAACCTCCATCCTTCCCATTCTATCACAAACATCTTTGAGTGATGCACGAGGAGCTCGCGCCATGCCCACAGTGGTGCTCTAACAGGCGTGTCTTCTCGAATCAACCTTCCATCCGCTCCAATCAAATCTCTCAAAGTAATCTTGTCAATGGTATCACACAAAATTGGTGGACTAAGACTACTCACAACTTGTTCACTTAAAAGCCCTATCCTTCGGGCTAACCTAGTCACAAATTGTCCACACACAATCATGCTACTTGCTTGACTACCATGACCCTTCCTTTTCATCCATTTTGCTATCACCCAAGCCACATTAGCGTATTGCTCATGGTTCTTCTCCCTAAACATGCTCAATAACCACAAATCATTCTTTTATATTTTATCATATCCCGTGGTTCTTTGGCAAACGGCATAAGCAATCATCTTTTGAAGCACTCTCAAAAGTGGACTAGAAATTCTAGTGGTCGAGCTCCTAGATAAGCTCAAAGGATCCTCATCCGGGCAAATTGATGCCCAAAATTCATTAGTGTTAATGCAATAACGACTAAAAACGTTACTTTCATTTTTCGGTCTCGCTTAGTTTTGATTACGACAATATGTAAAAACAAGCATTTCGAAAACAACGAAAAACGAATTCTTGAGTTCAGGTATTTTTCATTTTACCCATTTTCACTTAAGGTATGGATAAACAAGTACTAACCTTAATCAAGTGATCAAGTGATTTAATCTTTTCTTAAAACTCACTTTTTATTAAATGTGACAAGTTTTTATTAAACTTTATTTTTAAGAAAATGTTTTATTAAATTAATTATTTGAAATTTGAAAATGGCATATTCTTATTCTGTTAAGAATATCCTTTCAGGATATTTTTTATACCCAGATAAGACCTCCACCACTAAAGGACAAAAAGGAGCGGAGTCTAGTCCGGCGGTACCTTAGCGCCTAGGCGGTACCTTATCGATAAGGTACCGCGGGCTGTGATAAGGTACCGTGGGCAGATATAGCCGTTGGCTCCTTTATCCTTTAAATAGTGGACCATTCTCAGCTTTTCACCTCATCTCTTTTGCACATTTATTTCCAGATTCAAACCCCTTCTTTAATCACTCAAATCTTTGATCATTTGTTTGATTATTACTTGTTTAAGAAGTGAATCTTGTTCTTTCATCCCTTCCTCTCCAAGTGCAAAGAGAAGAACACTATCCTAGTGAAGTGTTGAGTCCATCACCAAAGATCCATTGAAGATCAATTTTTATATACTTGTAGTTGTGTCATAGTTGTGAAGATCCAAGTAGTTGTGTCTATTTGGATGTTGTGTATGTACTAAGTATAGTTGTGTAGATTGGTCCTAGCTACGATTAGGGCTCGACTTTTAGCTTAGAGTCGGAAATTGGTTAAGCGACGTGTACGGTTTTCTCCACCATAAGGAGCTTGTTGTGTAGTGAACTCTCGAGTAAGGAGTACTCGAGGAGTGGAGTAGGAACGAGGAGTGAGCTTCGTTGCCGAACCACTATAAATCCTTGGTGTTCGGTTTGATCTTTCTTTACCCTTAACTCTTTACATTCTTTATTATTTTTGCATATACGTGTGTTAATATTAGATTAGCTACACTATCATTCTTTATTCTTTGTGGATATATTTTTGTTAGTATTAGTTTAGCTACACTATCATTGTTCATATTGTGCATAAGAAGATTTCACATATTTCCTCAAGCCTAAGTTTTTGAAAAAGGATTTTTGGAAACCATATTTTAACAAGTAAATTATAAGAAACTATTCAACCCCCCCTTCTAGTTTCTACAATTGGTATCAGAGCAGGTTGCTCAAGAATTTTTAAAGTATATTGTATTTTAAAACTTGAATCGATCTATGGATTCCAACAAGTACCTAGAAGGGCAATCTATGCAAAGACCACCACTTTTTGAAACCGATAGTTTTATTTATTGGAAAAATAGATTTGATACTTATGTGAAATCAAAAGATTTAGATCTTTGGCATGTTATTACCAATGGTGATTTTTTACCCTTTCAATTTAATGAAGTTTCTAAAACAAAAGAATTAGTCACTTTTGACAAAGCTAATGATGATACTAAAAAGAAACTTTCAAAAAATAATGAGGCTAAAATGGTGATTTATAATGCTTTGCCTAAGAAAGAGTATGAAAGAATTTTTATGTGTGAAACCGCTAAAGATATTTGGAACACTCTTTTAGTAACCCACCAAGGTAATAGCCAAGTCAAAGAAAGTAAAATCGATCTTCTTGTCCAACAATATGAACAATTTGTCATCTTAGAAGATGAAACTATTGATTGTGCATTTGCTAGGTTTAACACCATTATTACTAGTCTAAAAGCACTTGATGAAGGTTTTTCTAGCAAGAACAATGTTAGGAAGTTTCTAAGGGCCTTACATCCAAAGTGGAGAGCAAAAGTCACGGCTATTGAAGAGTCGAAAGATCTCTCAACTTTATCACTCGATGAACTCATAGTAAACTTGAAGGTTCATGAGATGATAATTTTGAAGGACTCAGAATTAGTAAAAACCAAGAGTGAAAGGAAATCTATTGCACTTAAAGCCAAGAAGGCACAAAGTGACCATGATAGTTCCTCGGAAAGTGATGACGAGGAGTATGCATTGGCGGTGAGAGATTTCAAGAAGTTCTTCAAGAGACGAGGTCAACACGTTAGGCAACCAAAATATGACAAGAAACCATTGTCAAAGAATCGGTTTGTCAAGAACGAAAAAGGTGATAGGAGTTGCTTTAGATGTGGTGATCCAAATCACTTCATTGGTGATTGTCCAAAGCCCGCTCGTGATAAGAACCACACGGTATTCGTTAGTGGCGCTTGGAGCGATAGCGGTGAAGATGATCATGACAACCCCAAAGAGGAGAAATGTCTTATGTCTCACACTTCTAAAGAGGTACATTCTGAAACCGAATATTATAGCAATGATAGTTCCACTTTAGATGATATTGAATTTGAAGGCAAATATGATCGCTTACACAAACTTAGTCTTAAATTCATAGAAAAGAATAAAACCTTAAAATCAACCAAAACTAAGCTTGAAAATGAGATCAATGAACTTAGAGAGAAATTGGCTAAACTTGAGAAAAACAAAGAGGTTGATTTAGGTTGCTTAAGTTGTGAGAAACTTAGATTAGAGAATGATGATCTCAAGAGCACCTCCATTAAATTGGAAAAGTTCATGAAAGGTACTAGTGCTCTTGATGATATGTTAAACAAACAAGTTCATTCTAAGGAAAAACTTGGTCTAGGTTTTAACTCAAATGAAGCCTCAACTAGTGAACCAAAACAAGTCATGTTTTCACAGAAAACACCTTCTGGACGCGGTTCCACATTGTATGGCGCGGTTCCTTATCACTATGGAACCGCGGCCATAGATAAGGTACCGTGGCCAGAAGTTGAGTTTTGTGAAAATTCTGAACTTTCTGAAAAATCTAAGTTAAATGAAAAACCAAAGCATCTTACTGTTAATAAGGTTCAATTACCCATACTTGACGACAATGCTATTAGTAAGTTCTATAAGCCGTTAAGTAAACCTCTCATGGGAAATATAAGTTTATCTAGACTATTTTCTACTCCACCTAGAGTACGGAATGAGTCTAAGCCTAGAAGTCGAACGACAACGCCTACAAGAGATAATCAAAACAACTCACGACCTAGAAGTAAAACTCCAACACCTAGAAAGAATATTAATAACTCTAAACCTAGATCAAACATACCTAGGAGAAGTAATGAACAACAAAATGGTTACATGAATTACTACCCTCCTCCATTTTGTTCTCCATGGGGAATCCCCACCTTATTCATACATCCCAACCAAATGCAAGGGATATTTAGTACTAACAATTTTGGACCCATGAGATATTGGGGACCAAATGTTTGATCTTGTGTATTGTTACCTAGATATGCTTGGGAATTGATTTGGAGCCCGATGAGTGGATTAAGGATAGTGGATGTTCTAAACACATGACGGGTAATCGAAGTTTGTTCTCGTATTACAAAGCATATGATGGAGGTAACGTCACATTCGCTAGTAGTCTACGTGGTAATATCATTGGCAAAGGTACGGTTTCCCTTGACTCCATGACCATTGAAAATGTTGAGCACGTAGATAACTTAGGTTTTAACCTTTTAAGTATATGTCAAATTTGTGATAATAAGTGTAAGGTCATCTTTTCGGAACATGACAGTGAAATCATAAAAGATGGAAAAGTCATTGGAAAAGGTGTTAGAAAGCATGGGCTTTATGTCATGAAGGTTAATAAGAAGTCAAAAGACAACATATGTCTTGCGACTATAGATGATAGTTCTACTCTTTGGCATAGGAGATTAGGTCACGCTAATATGCGTTTAATTCAATCTTTAGTCTCTAAGGAGTTGGTAAGACACCTGCCCAAGATTAAGTTTGATAGTCACTTTTGTGATGCTTGCAAAGTTGGAAAGCAAGTTCACTCAAGTCACAAAGCCAAGAATTTGGTTTCGACCTCTCGGTGCTTAGAGCTCCTACATATGGATCTCTTTGGACCTTCCGCCATACGGAGTTATGGAGGTAACCTTTATACCCTAGTTATAGTTGATGACTATTCTAGATTCACTTGGACTAGATTTTTGGCATCTAAGAATGAAGCTTTCGATCACTTCGAAATCTTTAGTCGAAGAATTCAAAATCAACTAGGATGTTCAATTGTTTCTATTAGGACGGATCATGGTAGGGAATTTGATAATGAAGTGCAATTTGGTGCCTTTTGTGAAGCTCATGGTATTACCCATAACTTCTCGGCTCCTCGCACCCCACAATCAAATGGGGTAGTTGAAAAGAAGAATAGGACTCTCCAAGAGATGAGTAGGACGATGTTAAACGAGCAATCTTTGCCTCAAAAGTTTTGGTGCAATGCCGTGGATACATCGACTTATATTCTCAACCGAATTCTTATTCGACCTTTCCTAGGAAAGACCCCCTATGAGATTCTTAAAGGTAAGAAACCCTCATTAGAATACTTTAGGGTGTTTGGAAGCAATTGCTTTATCCTCAACACCAAAGACTACCTTACCAAGTTTGACCCAAAGTCTTACGAAGGTATCCTTTTAGGTTATTCCCAAACTAGTAAGGCCTACATAGTCCTAAATAGAACCTCAGGGGTTATTGAAGAATCACTCAACGTAACCTTTCATGAAACCCCTCTTTCACTCAAGACACCACCATTGGTTGATGATGACTTGGATGAATTAGAAGTAGTTAAAGCCAAAGAGGTTAGAAAACAGGAGTTGAAGACCTTAGTGTTGAAAAGGAAGTAAACATTAAGGAGTCTAGGGATCATACTCTCAATAATGTCATTGGTGACTTAAATCAAAGGACCCTAAGATCTCAAGTCCAAAACCAAAGCAACTTCTTTTGTTTTGTCTCCTTAATTGAACCTAAGAATGTTAAAGAAGCTTTGACGGATGAGAGTTGGGTCATTGCGATGCAAGAAGAATTGAATCAATTCGTTGCCAATGATGTTTGGGAACTTGTTCCTCCACCTAGAAGTTCTACCATTATAGGAACCAAATGGGTATTTAGGAATAAGCTAGATGAGAATGGTGTTGTGTCTCGTAACAAGGCTAGACTTGTAGCTCAAGGCTATAATCAACAAGAAGGGATTGATTATGACGAGACATATGCACTGGTAGCTAGATTAGAATCAGTTAGAATCCATTTAGCCTACGCTTGTGCCTTAGAAATTAAGCTTCAACAAATGGATGTAAAGAGTGCATTTCTTAACGGTTTGATCAATGAGGAGGTATATGTGGCTCAACCTCCCGGCTTCATTGATTTTGAGAAACCGAACCATGTTTACAAGCTTAAGAAAGCACTTTATGGACTCAAACAAGCACCCAAAGCTTGGTATGATAGACTTAAAGCATTTCTTGTTAAACATGAGTATATCATGGGTATGGTAGACAATACACTCTTTACAAAGAAGAAAGGTCCTCACCTCATAATCGTACAAATATATGTTGATGACATTATATTTGGCTCAACTTGTCAAGAATTGTGTGATGACTTTGCCAAAGTCATGCATGATGAGTTTGAAATGAGTATGATGGGAGAACTTAACTTCTTTTTAGGACTCCAAATTAAACAAATGGACGATGGTATTTTCTTTAGTCAATCTAAGTACGCTAAAGAAATGCTAAAGAAATTTGGATTAGAAGAATCTAGACCAATGAAGACCCCTATGGCCTCGGATACTAAACTCACCGTAGATGATGATTGTGAGTCGGTAGACAACACCAAATATAGAGGTATGATTGGTAGTTTGTTGTACCTAACGGCAAGTCGACCGGATATCATGTTTAGTGTTTGCCTTTGTGCTCGCTTCCAAGAGGATCCCAAAACCTCTCACCTTGAAGCGGTTAAGCGTATCTTCCGATACATTAAAGGCACTATACATTTAGGATTGTGGTATCCTAAAGGGACCGGCGTAGAAACCATTGTCTACGTGGACTCGGATCATGCGGGAGACTATATGGACCGGAAAAGCACTAGTGGAGTTTGTACCTTCATGGGTTGTTGTTTAACTTCTTGGTTCTCCAAGAAACAAACCGCTCTTGCGATATCCACCACGGAAGCCGAGTATGTGAGTGCCGGTAAAGCATGCCAACAAGCTCTATGGATGAAGCAAGCGCTTGTTGATTACGGGATTTCTCTTGATGATGTTCCCATCATGTGCGATAATAAAGGCGCTATAGACCTAAGCAAGAATCCCGTGCAACATTCGTGAACCAAACACATAGAAATTAGAAACCATTTCCTTAGGGATAATGTTCAAAAGGGGAACATTACTATCGAAAAGGTGCCCTCCGAGGACAACTTAGCCGATATCTTCACTAAGCCACTTAAGAGGGAACCTTTTAATTACTTGCGTCTAGGTCTAGGATTAATGGAACATCTTCCTTAAATTCTTTTCTTCTTGTGTGTTTTCTCTTACCACCTTGAGTCCTTGAGTCTTTTAAGATTCTTTTGAAAAATCTTCTCATCTCCTTTTCAAAACTCTCAAAGTCTCTTTCGAAAATGGTTGAGAAACTCGTTTGACATTGTTAATTCAATCTAAAAACAATTTTTCATAGATTCTCGCTATTAATATAGAGCTTACATAATTCATATGTATGATTCTCTCAAACATAGCAAGAACAAGATTGAATCATGGAGGATCATTGTGTCATGACTTAAGGTCTTGTCTTACACACCTCCTACATTGATTTTTTTTAATCCATGTATTTTGGTCAAATCTCTATTTGGTAAGTTTGCATATATTTTCTTTGTCTATCTTTGCTTTTAAGCACATCCCTATGATAAGTTAGACTAGAAAAATAAGATTTGCTGAAAAATCTTTCTCCAAACACCAAACCCTGCTTCTGCAGGCGGTTCCATAAGTGAGCCGCGGTACCTTATTGATAAGGTACCGCCACCATAGATAAGGAACCGCCTACAGTGGCCTTCCTTTTCGTGTTTTTGTATGAAACTCCAGATTTGCTCCAACCTTTTTGAGAATCTTTATTTCAAACCCTTTGACCACCCCAAAAATACCCTAAGCCTTCCCTATTTAAACCATAAGCATTTTGCATTACTTCACATCCAAAATGTCTTATTCTCCCAATGAAAGCCTTGAATCTCCTCCATTTTCTCCAATTGCTTTCAATCCAAACCCACCCAAGAACACTCTTAATCACATTTCTCCTACCAAGAATGTTGATTGTGGAACTTCCTTTCTTCCACCACCACCCTTTAGTGTTCTTCCTCCTTCTCATGATAATGTCATGCACCATGGAACATATTGTCATTGTTGTCAATATCAACATCTTGCTATGGCACACATCTATGAGGAGTTGAGCTACATTAAGAGTCTCTTAATCAAGCCTCCTCTTCATTTTGATTATGAGATCTCCAACAAGCCACCACCACCACCCTCCGCTATTACCTTGTCTTTCATATAAGCATTGATTGCTTATCCTCAAGACACCAAATTCAAGCAAATCTTAGAATTCTAGAATAACTAGGATTAGATTTATGCTTTTGGCTTGTTTCTTTTTTTTCATACTTCTTTGTATGATGTTTCTTTAGAAACCTATCTTGGATCTTTGTCTTTGTGTTTTCTTCTCTTTTAATTTTTTTTGTGACCTATTGCTATATATTGTTGGGTGTTTCTTTTGTTCAACTAACCCTTCTATGTAGCTTGTCACCATATCTCGATTCCCCGGTGCCCCAAGCTAGGGGAGTAAGCACCAAGGGGGAGTCTTTGCAAAGTCCGTTTCTTCAACACCGGCTTACGCAACCTTTTTGCTTCGACAAAGGGGGAGAAATGAATAAACTCGTCTTCGAAAATCTTGTTTTTGTGTGATTGAGTTTATGTATTGTTGGAATCAAAAAGGGGGAGATTGTTAATGCAATAATGACTAAAAACGTTACTTGCATTTTTCGGTCTCGCTTAGTTTTGATTACGACAATATGTAAAAACAAGCATTTACGAAAACAACGAAAAACGAATTCTTGAGTTCAAGTATTTTTCATTTTACCCATTTTCACTTAAGGTATGGATAAACAAGTACTAACCGTAATCAAGTGATCAAGTGATTTAATCTTTTCTTAAAACTCACTTTTTATTAAATGTGACAAGTTTTTATTAAACTTTATTTTTAAGAAAAAGTTTTATTAAATTAATTATTTGAAATTTGAAAATGGCATATTCTTATTCTGTTAAGAATATTATTTCAGGATATTTTTTATACCCAGATAAGACCTCCACCACTAAAGGACAAAAAGGAGCGGATTCTAGTCTGACGGTACCTTAGCGCCTAGGCGGTACCTTACCGATAAGGTACCGCGGGCTGTGATAAGGTACCGCGGGCAGATATAGCCGTTGGCTCCTTTATCCTTTAAATAGTGGACCATTCTCAGCTTTTCACCTCACCTCTTTTGCACATTTATTTCCAGATTCAAACCCCTTCTTTAATCACTCAAATCTTTGATCATTTGTTTGATTATTACTTGTTTAAGAAGTGAATCTTGTTCTTCCATCCCCTCCTCTCCAAGTGCAAAGAGAAGAACACTATCCTAGTGAAGTATTGAGTCCATCACCAAAGATCCATTGAAGATCAATTTTTATATACTTGTAGTTTTGTCATAGTTGTGAAGATCCAAGTAGTTGTGTCTATTTGGAAGTTGTGTATGTACTAAGTATAGTTGTGTATATTGGTCCTAGCTACGATTAGGGCTCGACTTTTAGCTTAGAGTCGGAAATTGGTTAAGCGACGTGTACGGTTTTCTCCACCATAAGGAGCTTGTTGTGTAGTGAACTCTCGAGTAAGGAGTACTCGAGGAGTGGAGTACGAACGAGGAGTGAGCTTCGTTGCCGAACCACTATAAATCCTTGGTGTTTGGTTTGATCTTTCTTTACCCTTAACTCTTTACATTCTTTATTCTTTTTGCATATACATGTGTTAATATTAGATTAGCTACACTATCATTCTTTATTCTTTGTGGATATATTTTTGTTAGTATTAGTTTAGCTACACTATCATTGTTCATATTGTGCATAAGAAGATTTCACATATTTCCTCAAGCCTAAGTTTTTGAAAAAGGATTTTTGGAAACCATATTTTAACAAGTAAATTATAAGAAACTATTCAACCCCCCCTTCTAGTTTCTACAATTAGCAATGAAATTCACATGATCACGTTCCCCTCCTTGGAAATATACTTCAAATCCTTCCTCCATTCGCTCATCTCTATTATACAACTCCAAGTACTTAGCAAATTCTTTCAAAGTCAAAGAATGTCCCTTCCTACAAAGTCTAAAATTCAAAATCTTCTTAGTCATCAACTCATCTCCTTCGACATCCTCATCAAAATGAAAAGTTCAGAAAAACTCGAGAACAAGCTTCGCATAGATCTTCTTCCTACAAGAAAAAGCACGTATCGAAGCATTGGATTCAAATAAGATTTCATTACCTCCAGCCTCTATCACTACTATCTTAAGCATCTCCCTAATTTGAGCTTCACAACCAAGCTCATTCAAAACTCCAAAATGCACAATGCTAGGTGCAAAAATTTGTTTTGGAAATAAAAGACTAAGAGCATTATTGTAGATGGTTTTGGTATCGCTAATACATCCAGGCCAGTTCAAAAATGTGTGATTCGGCGTCCCCATGAGTGCGGCACTTGCCGATTCGGTAGGCCTTCGTCTCTTTCCTCGGCTCGACGGGTCGGTCTCATAATTTCTAGAACCTGTATTCTGCAAGTTTTATCACATAACAAACATGTATTAACATTAGATAAGCGTTTATGGGTCAACGGTGTCCCTATGTTTATGTTTTAATCTCTCTATTTGTTTTCCAGACGAAAAGTGCGGCGCACATTTGGTTTGTGCGGCGTACTTCCTGGGGAAATTTCATAAAAGTGCAGCGCACATCTTGTAAAGTGTTGCGCACATTCTGGGTATCATAGCATATGTCGGGGTAACACTAATAATTAACAAAATCAACAAACTAAATGATTACAAACTAATAACAATGGCTAGAATCGAACACTAACCCATTCCCAATTCGTTCTAATCCACGACATTGCTTCATCTCTAAGGTTTTAATTTTCAAAAACCCTCATTTTTATTTTTATGTTTTTTAGTTTCATCTAATAATCTTATTACTTTCTTAATCCATTTCCACATTCCTAATTCCTAATTGAATTGTAATTTGTTCTTTAATTACTAAGAACCCTAATTGAAAATTAATCAAAAATTAAAAACTAATCAAATCAAACAAATATGAATTAAGTATAAGAACTTACCCTAGACATGACCTCGAATGTGAATTGGAGTAAAGATTCGAAAATATTTTTGGTGATGATTCAAAATCGTCAGGTGGTTTTTTGTTGTTTTTGTGTGTTTTATTAGCTTCTAATGAGAAAAACGGGGTATATACAAAAAATCCGCCCAGAAATGCGGCGCACTTTTTGGTTTGTGCGGCGCACATTCTGTGCATCCAGACAATGTTACTGTATTTTACTTTTTTAAGTATACTAAACACAAAATTTAAAAAGAAAACCTCAAATTTCATTCGATAGAAAAATAAAAAGATACTAGGGAGAACATTCCCTACTACTAAGACCATCCTAAAACTTCTAGGACTCTTAGATATTACTTCGTTTTATTGATTATCTGCATACAAAAAGATAAAAATGCATAAAAGTAACTAGGAGCCAATGATGCACTCCTCTTTTCTTCCTTATCTTTAGTTGTAGCAGAATTTTAGAGGTGAATATCACTCTCCGTGCAACGTCCCAAGAACTCTCTATTGGTGTCCTTTGTCTCGTACACTTTTTCGTACCTCTTTCCACGGGGATCAACAATGACTATGGCAACATGCCATTCACTGTCTCCATCCTTAACAATATTCTCAAATTCTCGCTTGTTCCCCACTTGCCAATCTTTGTATTTTAATGATACCGGAAGTACTCCAAGCATCCTCATAATTTTCTTGTACACACAAATATCAAAGAAATGGTTATGGTAGCTCCTTTCACTTAGTGAAGCATCAAATAGTTCTACCGGCTCCGTCCATGGTTGCAAATGTGGACCATAAATCGGCATACCATTTTCATCTCTTTTCACGGTGTAGTGCTTATCATCCTCATCATCACTATCATCATGTCTTTTCGCTTTTAGCATATTATATGTTTGATGGACAAACCCATCAAAGCTAGTCATAATAGCTCTTCCAACATCTACCTTTGCACCAACGGTGTGCAAAACTTCCTTCCAACCACTAGTTGAATGTCTCGATCAATAGGAATATCGAGAAGCATAAAAATGGCTAGTATTGTGGTTGTCCCTATTTGGCATAGAACTCCAAGCAAACGCCCAAATCCCTTCGCGTAGGAGTGATCAAGCATTTTGATATGATCAAACCTTGGTTTGACTCTTCCAACATCTAACATTTTGAAGATTCCAAGTGGCATGACATTAACATTCAAACCAGTATCAACCAAAGCATTATATGTAGTTTTACCCTTCAACCTTATTGGTAGGACAAAATAACCCGGATCTTCCTTTTCTTTCATTTCTTTTTTTTCACGAAGCATTTGGATAGCCACGTCTTTATATTCCGAGTTAATCCATCTTCCACTTTCAACTTATCAAGCGAGACCCCATCAACAATCATATTATACTTATCACTATATTTTAATGTTTCAATGATAGTTCGATTCATGTTTAACAACATTACTCTTTCTTCAATGTCTTCCCTCAACTCTTCCATTGATAGTTATTCTCTAGTCAAGGGCTTATTAATGGTGAGAGAAGGTCCTTCACCATTATAGTTTAATTTGTAAGCATGAGCGGGCTGTTTTCCTTTGTTTCTCTTGCCTTTTCCCATACTACAAGCAAATTTAGGAGCATCAACTCCCTGGTTTTCAATAGGTGCTAATTCATCAAAGTCGAGATTATCAAGTATCTCGTCAATTTCTTCAAAGTCCAAGCTTTCATGCACTTTTGGCCATAAGGTGAGTATTCCACAAGTGATATCAATTTGTGCATTGGCTTGCTTTAGGAAAGATCTCCCAAAGATTTCACATGGTTTACAATCATCTTCTTTCGGATTGACAAAGAAGTCAACGAAAAACAATTCGTCCTTGATCATAACAATGAGATTTTTATCTAGCTCCTTGTCCCCATTACGATGCATTTTGTAGGTTAAGCCAAGTTCCACTACAAATTCATTGCTAACCAAACTTCTCTCCATTTCCAAGTCAACTTGACCATCATAGGCAAATTCACTTTCCACATGGCAAGGCATTGAGTATTTCTCACTAGGTGTCAAGTCTTCCAAATGATAGAAAGTTAGGACCTTTTGAATCCCACTATCGGCTGAGTCCTTACACTCTGATCCAGTCCATTCTCCTTCCGATTCAATTTTGTCATTTAGGCTAATATGCTCATCCATTCCTAAGCATAGTCTACCCAAGCTAGTGTTTGGATCCATCTTAAAACAACAACACATCAAAAGAAACATTAGTATGTTAGTGCCATGGAATCCAAATGATATTTCATATCCTGTAGTCTTAAGGCAACTTATTAGTTTTGATGAAAATCTCTTTTTAAATGCGTTATAAGCAATTTTTTCGTTTTGCTTTTCCAGTTCTGCGGCGCACATTTGAGAAGTACGGCGCACTTTTGCGCGACACAGGAAAGCCGACGCACATTTTGGATTGTGCGGTGCACTTTCTGTAAAGAACTTCTTGTTAAAAACTGTAGGATCTATATACCAATCGAACAATGCTATAAGACATTTTTCATAATACTTCCTTAACAAGTAGTCAAAATAAGAAATAGTGACCAAGTTTTGTAAGATGTTCTCAAGTATTTTGCAAGAAATAGCTATTTTTCATTTTCGCTTGTTTCCTCATTTTCTTGTATCTCAAGGATAGTTAAAATTCCAGAAAATTACCACAAATCATGATAAATATCAAATAAGACATACCAAAGCAAATTATTCTACCAAAGAGTAAATCAAATATAAAATAAATTTTGAAAGAAAATATTTTTGGTTTTTCATAAAATGCAATATTAACAAACACAAAAGCTCAAAAAGCATAAGCACACACAAAGCAATTCTCATGTTTTCAGCAGTAAGTGTTGAGAGTAAAAGGTTTTGGTTGTGTTTTACGATTTTTTCTACCAACATTTTTGTAAACTCGTACCAAATATGCAGCACACTTTTGGAAATGTGCGGCACACTTTTTAACTATTTTGTTAAAAACTTTTTCAGATTGTCAGAAATCTGTACGACAATTTAGAATTTTTGTTTACCAAGTATTTTAGAATGTTTTAATTAAATAACTAACCAATCCCTGGTAGCGGCGCCAAATGACTAGACACATAAACACGAGCAAGTATATCCTTTCATGTATAGCGTAGCTTAATGGTAATGTCCAGTTCGTTCCACGGGATTGTTGTTATAAAAATAAAAAACAATTACCTCTAGAGTGTCACAAGTTCTAAAGATTTACTAACAATTGGTATTAAAGGGTGCGTTTGGCTAAGGTCATAACCATATGAAAGATAGGTAGCAATGATGAATATAAGCACATAAACAATATAAGACAACATGTCGATTACTAGTCGTACATGCAACATCTAATTGATATGAAAAGAATCCAACTAAAGACTTTGTTATATCAAAAGCATTAAGAATGGTTTATGCTTGATTTCGATAACTAAGGTAGTAGATGAGATTATGCAAGAGTTGGTATATGTTTTAATCCACTAATCACGACAAAAGTGATTAACAATATTTATTTACTAGATGACATGAAACTCATCCATCCACATGAGTACTAGTCATGATCATGGATGAATCCAACATATAACAATGGTCTTACATAATAACATATAATACAAAAGCATCTAAATCACACTTATAATCAAGAACCAGGGAAAAAGTGCGCCACACAAAACTAATTGTGCGCCGCACTTTACCCTAACAAAGCTAATAATCGTATCTAATCATAAGGTTATCAACCTTAACCAAGTGCACATCACACTACTCCATAATAATAGTAAACAAGATCATTTCAACAATATGTAAATCAAAGTAAGGAATAACATAAATGAAATGAGAATTATACCACAAGGTGTTAATCAATAATTGCTCCATAAGGTTTATAAGCTTTTAAACTTATAACAATGGCTAGCAATACTTCTGAGTTCCTTGCTTCAGCAACAATAACATCAACCAACTAAGGTTTACCAACTCTAGTAACTATGATCAAGGATTTGGAAAATCCTTGATTATAAGATTCTCCTCAACAATAGAGAACTATGGAATGAGATATGGGATATGCCTGGCCTTTGGGTCTGATTTATAGTTACAAATTCGTAGCCTAAGAGTCCTGGGAGTATCCCCGGAGTTCTCCCATAATAGCCATGCATAATGACACTTAATTGTGTAACTGCAACAAAATGTGCGCCGCACTTTTCCAATTGTGCGTCGCACTTCTTTAGAAGCAAATGTGCGCCACACTTTACAGTTTGTGCGCCGCACTTCTAGTAAATCTCCAAATCGGGGTACTTTGTATGTGCGCCGCACTTTGGCTCCATTTCAACATAATTCCATCTTTAGCCCATTTCTTCTTTATTTCAGCATTCTTTTCCTTCATATTTCTTTCCTAGTTACAATACAAACAATATTCTTTATTAGTATTGTGACAACCCAGGCAAATCCCACATCGGCTGTGGCCAGGAGAGATCTTGGCTCATAAGAAAACATTTGCCTTCTCATGACACAACGCGTTTTGTGGTCTACTGCACGTGGGGTTCTTAGGAACTGGCAGTTAAGCGTGCTCATGGGAGAGTAGTACTGGCTTGGGTGACCTGCCGGGAAGTCTTCACAAGAGGGCCACAAAGCAAAGCCGTGAGCCTGCGGGCAAAGCGGACAATATTGTGGTCTGAGTAGGCGGGATGTTACAAGTGGTATCAGAGCCACTCCTGAGCCGTTCGGGATGGTGGGGCAAACCTCATCGAGGACGATGAGTCCCGAAGGGGGGGTGATTGTGACAACCCAGGCAAATCCCACATCGGCTGTGGCCAGGAGAGATCTTGGCTCATAAGAAAACATTTGCCTTCTCATGACACAACGCGTTTTGTGGTCTACTGCACGTGGGGTTCTTAGGAACTGGCAGTTAAGCGTGCTCATGGGAGAGTAGTACTGGCTTGGGTGACCTGCCGGGAAGTCTTCACAAGAGGGCCACAAAGCAAAGCCGTGAGCCTGCGGGCAAAGCGGACAATATTGTGGTCTGAGTAGGCGGGATGTTACAAGTATCAATTCAACCTATAATTTATTTATTTACATAGCAAATAAGGACAAATGCGTCATTACAAACATGTATAAATGAGGCGTTATCAATATGTCATCAACATATAGGACTAGGAATACTACATCACTCCCACTAGCTTTGCGATATACACATGGCTCATCACGATTCTGAACAAATCCAAACTTTTTGATTTCTTTGTCAAATCTTTTATTCCATTGACGTGATGCTTGCTTAGAACCATAAATGGACCTTTGAAGTTTGCACAAATGTCCTGGATTCTCAGGATCAACATACCCTTCTGGTTGTTGCATATAAATGCCTTCATCTAAGCACCGTTCAAGAAGGCAGTTTTAACATCCATTTGCCATATCACATAGTCATAGTATGCTATTATAGCTATGAGAATCCTAATAGCTCTTAAGTCAACTACAGGAGAAAATGTCTCCTCGTAGTCTATGCCAAAAGTTTGAGTAAAACCTTTAGCTACTAAACGAGATTTATAGGATTGTACTTTTCCGTCAATATGTCGGTTTTCTTCTTGTATAGCCACTTATGTATCACTACTTTAGCATTCGGTGGTGGTTCTACAAGAATTCAAACATCATTTACTTTCTTGGATTTCATTTCCTCATCCATCGCAACCATCCACTTATCCTTCTAAGGATCAAGTATGGCGGATTTATAATTAATGGGTTCAGAAGGATCCCCTAACTCATCATCATCCTCTATGTTAAGACACATAATGCTATTTTTGTTTTTAATCCTTGTGGATCTACGCAAAGGAACTAATTCTAGTGGAACTGCCAGACTTTCTGGTTCTACAGGATTTACATCATTAGTGTTTTCAGAAGGTAATGTATCTATATGACTCTCCTCAAGATCATAATTTCTCCCACTAAATTTTTGGTTTACAAGATCAGATTCAAAGAAGTCTCCATACCTAGCAACAATTACTTTGTTCTCAGGTGGATAATAAAAGTAGTAACCCATAGTTTCCTTAGGGTATCCTACAAAGATACATTTTACATATCGTTGTTGGAGTTTGTCACCCTAGTCACGTTTCACATACGCGTCACAACCACAGACCTTTAAATTAGACAAATATGGCTTCTTGCCATGCCATAGTTCATATGGTGTCTTATCGACCTTCTTTATGGGAACCATATTTAAAATGCGAACAGCAGATTCTAGACCATAATCCCAAAAGGATAAAGGTAAAGTTGTAAGATTAAACATAGATCGTATCATATCCAATAATGTACATTTCTCCTTTCAGATGTAGTATAAAGAGAAGTAAGATGCTGAACAATTCTATTCTCACTTAGATAATCTATAAACACTTGACTTAAATATTCACCACCTCTATCAGAACGAAGAGCTTTAATCTTCTTCCCTAATTGCAGTTCTACTTCTGCTTTAAACACTTTGAATGTTTCAAATACCTCATGTCTATGCTTAAGTAAATAAACATAACCATAACGGTTATAATCATACGTAAATGTTAAGAAGTAGCTAGCACCTTTCCTTAACGTATGTCTAAGTGGTCCACACACATCAGTATGTATAAGTCCAAGTAGATCAGTAGCCCTTTCAATATTGCTATTAAAAGGTTTCTTGGTCATCTTTCTAGAGATACAAAACTCACATTTATCAAATGATTCATCATTGATATTTTCCAAAAGACCTTCACGTTGAAGCTTTTGTATACGAGTCTTTCCATTATGGGCAAGTCTACAATGCCAAAGATAAGAAGAGTTGTTGTCTAACTTTCTCTTCTTACTCATGCTAAATACAGATTTATCGTTCTTGGATTCATTATCATGCATGTCTAATTCAAACACACCATTCACAAAAATTGCATTAAAATAGAAAATACCATTTTTCCAAACAGAAATTACATTTTAATCAATCATGTGAACGAATCCATTATTTAACAAACAAGAAAAGGAAATAACACCCCTAACAATTGTAGGTGCATAATGACAATCATTTAATCTCAGTACTAAACCCGAAGGTAAAACTAGATCAAAAGTTCCTATAGCTTCAATCGCTGCTTGTGCGTAATTGCCCACTTGTAGATATTGTTCCCCATAGGAAAGTTTCCTTTCCAGATTAAATCCCTGCAGCGTATTACAAATGTTAATACTGCATCCTGTATCATATACCCCGGAATTTAATTTGTATGTTAAATTGAACAATTCAATCATAAATAAAGTACTTGAAGCTGTAGCGCTCTGCTCAGGCTTCTTCTTTATTTCTCGTAATTCTTCGAGGTAAAGAGGGCAATTCCTCTTCCAGTGACCACTTGCCTTGCAATGGTGACAAGTCTCATCCTTTTGAGATTGACTCCTCTTAACAAAGTTCTGCTTGGGTTTCGAATAAGTCGCAACTTTTTTGCCCTTATTACCCTTGCCTTTGCCTTTCTTCTTGTTCGTTTGCAGTTTTGGCTTACTCACTCTACCCTTTTGTATGGTTAGTACAGAAGGCGTAGCGGTAGATGCTTTGTCTTTCAACCCCTTTTCATAGTCAATGAGCATTGCATGCAAATCATTAACTGTCTTCCCCATGCAATGCATATTATAGTTTCTAACGAAATCATTGAAGTCCTTATTAAGGGACCCATTGATCAAGTAGATAGCCATATTATGTTCATAGGGTTGTCCTAGTGCAATGAGTTGTTCCATATAACCCCTCATCTCCAAATAATGGGCACTTACAAACTTTTCTGGAGCTTGCTTGCAGCTATGCAAAGCATCTACCAAATCGTAGATCTCCACAGCTTGTCGCTTTTCGAACATAGCCTTGAGCTCATCAAGCATTCGCTTTGGAGAAAATAGATCATACTTCTGTTGAAGTGCAGGAGCCATTTTACCTAGCATTAAGCAAGCCACTTCAGAGTGCTTCTTAATATTAGCAGCGTGTTCAAACCTTTGCGCATCAGATGCTCCTTCAGCAAGATCCTCCGGATAGGGAGTAGTCAAGATATCGATAGTACCCACTGCTCTCAAGACAATTCTTAGCGAGCGATACCAATCATTGAAGTTTGGGCCAGTAAGTTCAGGTCGTTTAAAGAAAGCTTTGAACGCAGAACTTATCGTGTTATTGGTGGGTTGAGCCATTTCTATAGAAATAAGTTCAAATATTAGTATTTTCGATAACAAAATACTTTCAAGAAAATAAGATTACCCCGGTATTAAAACCATATTATTGTCCTTGAATTCTAGAACTACATTGACATAGATCCATTACATCAGTTGATCTACTAGTAATGAATGTACTCAACATAGCGACTTGTCGAACAATTCAATTGACAAACAATTTTCATTTTCTAGATTTTTAAGGGATTTACATTGCCAAAACGTTTTGCATTGTAAACATGTTTCATCCCTTCTGAATGCATTAAGTTTCCAGATCTCACTGAGTAACTTAATTAAGTCGTCTAATCTGAGTAACGTAAAACCATCATACGAATTCTCGTTATACAAACGGTTTTCTCTCCATCACAACATCATCCAAAAATCTCACTGATGACGAAGTAATTTCAAGTGTTCGTCAATTAAGAGCATTCGACTTAAATTTAAGGGTATAAATCTTGATGTCAAAATCTACGTATAGAGAAGCATGCATACAATCTCCATATCATAAGTTTAATAAAACATTTTGTAAACTTATTCATAAATTACGTTGCTGTATTGGTTAAACCAATTAAAAAATTTACCCACAAGTCACCACATCGTACTTTGCTAGAACTCGGCTACGCACAAAGCAATACCCTTATTCATTGTGGTTGGATGTGAATTTTTGGTAAATCACCCTTAAGGTACAATTCAATTAATAATCGTAGGTAATTTTAATGTTGACGCACAGGCGAGCCGGGAATTTGGTCAGCGACTAATGGCATAACACCTCCTTCCTTAACCGGGTACATGAATAGCGGTGCGTTAAACCCACTTTATAGTTTGTCTAAATTGAGTAGGCCGTTAGATTATTATTGCAATTCACCAATCAACGTAATCTTATGTAATTTAAAATCTCTTAACAAATCATTATTTTTAATATGATTTAGTCCATATTATTTCTTTTCAAAAAAAACCCTTGTTTACAACAATTCAACAATTTTATATATAAACAAGTAAAAAAAACTAAATCATAAACACATAATAACAATTTATATGTGCAACAAATAAATCAAATAGCCACATGCATAGGATTTATTCAATAATCATCAAATCTGGGTCTTTATATCTCTATATAAAAGTCTTCCCAAATTCTAGATTTATTGAATCAAATAATCACGTAGCACATAAGATCATATAAACATATAATTTTACGATCCATGAAAACATGCATGTAATCATGGAATCCCCACAAATCTTAACAATTAAATCTCTACGGAACGTAACCATACATGATATAACAATTAATCATGCAATTTAATCTAAAACTATCCCACATGTAATTTAGGGTTTCAAAACAATTCTTTTTTTTTATTAAAAATAGAGTAAAACCCTAATTTTTTAAAAACAAAACCCTAATTTTATGAAAACCTAAAAAACATGTAGTTTTAACTCAAAACAATTATAGTTAAAAAAAACTTTAGATTTTTGATAATTATAACATGTTAAAACGGCTCTCGATGCCACTGAATGTTTATTAATATCATAATAATTATATAAAACCCTAAACGAGATCAAAGCACATATAACGGAAGCAATTTAACAAGATCATAATTAATAACACAATCATAATTAATCAAATTAGGGTTACATACCTTCATGCTAAAGCAATTCCACAAGACGAAGAATAAATCACTGATTCGGGTTTAAACCGTATATACCAAGATATAGTCTAAAGTAAGACTATATTACGTTCTTGTACACACGTAATACAACGAGCTAACCGTGATTCTAGCACGTGAAAACCGAGCTACAATGCTTGTAATTAATATACCCAACAACCCTAGAGAGGGGCTAGGACTAGATTAAGTATACTATCGATCAACCAATAAAACCAACCGAAAACCCTTCGTTGGTGAGGGGTGGCGATCGACCAAGAGAAAGAAAGGGCAGAAAGATTATTGTTGTGTGATTATGAGGGGATTAGGAGGTGTATTTATAGGCCTAAATCCTTATAGCCCAAAATAAATAAAAGGCAACAATTGCCCCCTCCTCCCCCCCCCCCCCCCCCCCCCCCCTTGGAGCCCATAATCGGCCGACTAACACCCCTTAGGGGTGTTCCGGTAACTTCCAAACTTCTTTCCTTTTGTTTATGTATACTATATATTTATTTAACATTCGTTATAACTTAACTATTAATTTTTAACGATCGTCAAAGTTATATAGTTACTCGCTCGGTTAAATTAATAAATACATAAATATATTTATTAAATAAATTAATAAATACAATAACTATATTTATTAATTATATTAACTCTTTACGTATTTTGTGAAATCCCGTAATCTCGAGTTCGATCCTATCACATGACTATTAAATATAATTCCATAAACTTTCAAAAAGAACTAAGTCATTTCATCAATTTTAATGAAAGTTATAAGCTAAAGATGTCTTAAAATCCTAGTTTTGTATTTTACATGAAATAATGAGAAAAATCCATTTCAAGAGCTATAATTCTAGTAAATTTTGTTAATATGAATATAAATGTGTTATGAAACTTTGTTTTAAAATCCTAGATCATTTGGTACATTTTTAAAGAAGATATGTGATTTTTATAATTATAAGGACTAAAACTGTCATTTTTGAAACTATTTAACATTTTGGGACAAAAGTGTCATTTTATGAAAGTTAAAGCTATAAGAATAAATGTTGGAAAGTCTGAAACCCTAAGAATAAATATTAAGGGTTGAAATTGTAAATATAATGAAACTATACACTTAAGGGGTAAAAGTGTAAATATGCTAAACTTATAAAATTAAGTGTTAAAAAGGTAATTAATTTAAAATTATAAACTTCAAGGATTATTTTAGTTATTTATGAAACTATATACTGTATGATGAAACATATTTTCTAAAGTATAAGGACTATTTTTGCAAATTATGAAACTAAATGATAAAAGATATAAGTATAAAAGAAATATACCAACTTTTGAAGGAATTTCATAAAATAAATTATTATGCATCATGTTAGTAGGGAAATTTTTACAAAGATGTTCCATCTTGATATTACGTTCTGACTGAGTGGTTGGGTTTACGATTTAAAGTGCCCTCGCTCCTCAAACGTTTATAGAATGGTTTCTGAGTATAATGGCCCGAACAATGATGCAATATTATCATAATTACAAGAAAACATAAATAATATAACAGGAATGTTGAACTCCAAAATCAAAGACTTAATACTATACCAAATATGTTAAAACAAGTTGGTGTAATTTGTTAGCTCAAGTTATTCTGTGTGATATAAGCCTGACAAGATTTACTAGACCTAATGTGAGTTCGTAGACTCACTAAAGTATACTACTTATAAATGATTTGAAAACCCGTGAGGGGAATATATGCTAAAATGGAATACAAGTGTTTTTGGTATACTTCTCAAATATAATTATTGACACTATGTTTACTGCTGCCTTGAAAGTCCCTTTTTAATTATTAACCGTTAATCATTTCCTAGAAATGAGCGCTAATATTGTTAATAGTACTATTTGGAGACTGGCATCTCCTGTCTGGGCAAGTCGCACTTGCTAGCACCTGAGTGGTCAAACAAGCATACTATATTTTGCTAAGCAGGATAGTTTGGCAGACTTCCTCATAAGGGCAATTGTGGGTTTTTGATATGGCTAGTCGTGGTATCATAATCTTAGTGCATTGATTAATTGATTTTTACGAGCAAATAATAATGTAGCTCAGGAAAAAGGAATCTTGTATTCAAATTATTTTTAAACCTATGAATTCACTCAACCTTTGTGTTGACTTTAAGCATATATTTCAAGTTTTGATAAATGATAACATGGAGCAGCATAATGATGACGTGGAGAGATGTAGACTTGGGAATTTTTGTTATTCAAACCTATTTTCTAGATCTCGGGAACCTGTGATGTACAAAGTATGTACAAGTTATTTTATTAAAAATCTCTAATTTTGAATGATAATTTATAAAAATTAAATAAAGTTTATTTAAACACTCTTTTGAGTTGTTTTTCTGTTACTGTGCTTTCATATCATGAAGTAATACCCTAAAAATATTATTCCGCTGTTCCAAGGTAAAAATGGGGGTGTTACAATTTGGCCCGACCCACGTACACTACTTATGCCCGGTCCATGAAGAATTGATTTCCTCATTGTGACAATCCCGCTAGGCTCAACCCAGAGTGAGGCGCTCATGGTTTCAGGAAGACCACGTCTGGCCAAATGTGGTTAGCCCCAACTGAATCATAATCTAATAAGGGTTACGATTCGCCCAATTATAGAAAACGATATGCATCCTTATTTACGGATGAGGATTAGGAAACAAATCCTAACATACCTTTTCCTAGCTTGGGTCGCACAGTTCGGAAGTCTTACTAGGGTTTCACCGAGTATAAAAGGAACCCTTTGTGTTTTCCTAAAGGTATGATTCTTGTAAGATCAAAACCAAAACCGATTACTCAAACCGATTAGTTACTCTCATGCTAGAGTTAATCGTGAGAGACAATCCCACGCTAGCTTAACGGTGTTTTCTTAGTGTGTAGGATCCTCAAACAAGTACACTTGGTGCATGAGTCGGAGCCTTCCATACCCGAATTACCTCTAATTCAGGTCATCTAACGTCCAATCCAACTTTTGTATCAACATTTCACATGTTAGACAATATAGTTGGCTCACGCCTAGTCGTATGCTTATGATCCATTAGGGTTAGGGTAGCTTATTCATAAAGATATGTATTGATTATAAATACATATGCAATCTTCTTATGTAATCACAAAAACACAATCAACCAGTATTATCTTTTTTATCTTTAATGATACCAAAGCTTTAGGTACAACCCATCACAAAATAGTTATCCTCCGATCATCGGTCAGACGCCGATGGTTCGGAGGGATCCGTTAATTTTCTTCCATTTTATTGATTTTAATAATTAGCCTTTGTTATCCAATAAACCCTATCATCCAATACCCTATCCGTCATAACACATATCCTGTTATCTTGATTTTAACGATAAGTAATATATATATATATATATATATATATATATATATATATATATATATATATTCTCATCATTATTCTTTGTTTTACTGTCAGGGACTTGGTCAAAAAATACCGCTCCTACCTAAAGGTAAAGCAAGCCACACAAAGGGGGAAGCCGCAAGCAGTCAACACTTATGTCGTCAAATACAATTGTACTTCTGTCTCAACTACAAAGAAGATGATTGAAGAAGGGGCCCAATATGTGTTCTTGTTTGTTCGTCGAAAAGCCTCCCGTTCAAACTCTGGGAGAATGTTATACAATATAATTGGCCCAAGCCTAGTTGTACGATTAATGTCCATTAAGGTTAGGGTAGCTTGTTCATAAAGCTATGCATGAAGTATAAATACATATGCAATCTTCATATGTAATTATAAAAACGCAATCAATCAATATTATCTTTGGTATCTTTCACCATGTAGAAACTAGAAGGGGGGGTTGAATAGTTTCTAGTTCATTTTCAAAACATTTCGGCTCAATCTACTGCCTGTGGTTCCTTATCTCTGCCCGCGGTTCCTTATTGATAAGGAACCGCCGGTCCAATAACGAACCACCGACAGTGGACGTAGCAACATTGTTAATTTAAAACCTTAACAATCCTTTGTATCAAATTCTTTATTAATCTTGACTAGATGTGAGATGTGTTTGATTGAGAGATAAATACTACAAGTAAGAAAACACACTAGCACATCAAATCAAGAGTACATCAAGCAATAGTCTAAACACTAAGCACACACGTACTAAGCACAAGTTTTTCCGCAACTAGGATGTTTAGACTAAGTGATGTACACTTGACCATAATCTAAACATGAAGCACACACGTACTTAGCCATAGCTTTTCCGCAACTTAGATGTTTAGATTATGTGATGCACACAAAGACACACAACACAAGTAAGCAATTATAAATACATCTACAAAGGTAAAGACATAAATGTAAATGAAAGTACCGACACGATGATTTATAGTGGTTCGGTCACGAAGCTCCTCTTCGCCCTACTCCACTCCTCGAGTACACCTTACTCGAGAGTTACTTCACTAGTCAACAAACTCCTTAAGGTGGAGAAACCATACACAACGTCGCTTATCCAATTTCCGACTCTAAGCTAAAAGTCGAGTCCTAATCTTAGGTAGGACCAATCTACACAACGTCGCCCACTTCACCATTTAACGACACAAGGCTAGATGTCGAGTTCTAATCGAAAGCTAGAACCAATCTTCTTGACTCTTCACTTTGAAGCTAAGTGAGAACTTCACACAACACAACTACTAATCACTTTAAAGCTAAGTGAGAACTCACAAGACACAACCACATCACTTTATAGTTTAGTGAGAACTACCTAGACACAGCCACATCACTTTAGAGTTTAGTGAGAACTACCAAGACACAACCTAATCTACCCACTAGTTATGTTTTATGGCCCAACATAACAAACCTTGTGTTTTATGGCCTAAACACATAAACCATATAGATCTAAGCACACAACACTTAGATCTATAACTCTAACACTATATCCAAGTACTAACAAGACTTGGATCTACACAACTAACACCTAATCTAAGGATACCCATCACTTGGATATTCAACCCTTACAAACACATCCAAGTGTACCCAACACTTGGATCTTCTACATATACATAGTAGGAAGATTAAAAACATAACTTAGATCTATAGAAGGAAAGATCTTCATACTGTGGTGAACCCAACACATCATGGTAATGATAGTGTTCTTCTCTTTGCACCTGAGAGGATGAGGAGATTGAATATTGAATCACATCTTAAACAAGCTTAATCAAAACTTACTAATCAAGGATCTAAGATGGTTTTTGAAAGAAACTGTGCAAAAAGGGTTGAAAGAAAACCTGGAAATGATCCACTATTTAAAGGACAATATTGCAACGGTCAAAAACACCCGCGGTTCCTTATCTCTACCCGCGGTACCTTATCAATAAGGAACCGCGGGTTACTTTAAGGAACCTCCGCGTCGGAGTCCGTGCAAATTTGTCCTTTAGTGGGGATATGCCATCTGGGGTAGTTTATACCCTCAAAGGATATTCCTTTGGCATATGGAATATGCCAAATTCAAATTTCCATTTTCTTTTTAATAAAACATTTTCTTAAAAATAAAGTTAATTAAAATCTTTTGTCACATTTGATTAAAATGTGAGTTTTAAGAAAATATTAATCCTTGATCACTTAGTTAGGTTAATGACATGTTTGTACATACCTTGAGTGATTCATGCCGAATGCGGTCTTGGAGGTGTCAAGAGAAGTATACAAATGTATTCTTGAGTGATTACGAGTAGCTTAACATTTGACATAATGTATTGCGAATTATACGTTTGTCATCAACAAAACATAAAGAGATTATATCGACAAAGCATCGTAATGTTTGCACTAACAATCTCCCCCTTTTTGATGATGACAAACAAGTAAACCGCAACACATATTAAAATGCATAAGTTACTCGTTTACACTTACTTCTCCCCCTTTTGTCGAATCAAAAAGGTAGTCTTCATCTGTAGAAGAGGAGGATCGACTTCGAGATAACATGCATCCAAAAATCTAATCATCCATAGTGGTTGTCGTTTGAGAGGCGATAATCCAAACCATAAGCCCATCATACAAAATTATTGAGCTTGTGTCATCCTAGTGAAGTCTTCAATCACCATAGGTTAACCAACTCCAAGCATAATAATATGCTTATCTACGAGTGTCCAAAATTCATTACTTGCAAGATGTTCGATGAATGATCGCAAATGTAATGACTTGAACTCTTTCAAATGCTCCCCCTTGATATGAGCTCCCCCTTGCTTGAGATACCAACAAAGCAAGAATAGTGACGAGCTACAAAAATGGGTTAGAAGTGTCCTACAAAACAAGGTTAGTAGACAAGAGCATATATAAAAAGAGGATGATAAACAAGTCGTTTGCACAAACAATGACAAGCATTGAAGAAAGAAGTGTGCACGCGATGCTATCAACCAAAAAAAAATAAAAATAAAGGAGAGGATCGTGACATGATCAATTCACAATTGTTGGAATAGAGATAGAGAAGAAACATCCATACCAATTGTAATGATAATATGTCAAAGGGTAAAAAGCTTAGAATTTTTGGAATCACCCAAGAAAATTCAAGATTTAACCATCAACTCTCAAAAAAAGAAGGAGATGATTTTGAGGAAATCAATTCAAAATTGTTGGAATAGAGGTAGAAAAGAAACATCCAAGAATTTGAAGATATCATCTCAAGGGGTTAAAAAAAACTTAGAATTGATGGAATCACCCATACCAATTGTAAATTTTAACCGCAATCAACTCTCAAAAAGAGGAACAAAAATATCTCAACCTAGAGACATTTTTGACCAAAAAAAATAAGGAAACCAAAAGCGGATAAATCGACGCTTTAAGAAAAATACGGGATATAGGACATTATAGGCAACAATGCGTATGAATGTCGACACCAAATGGTGTTTAGCATACGATAAACTACATGCTCAAAGTTTCGTAGCTCTTCTCAATCAATAAGGATGTTCAAAGAACAATTACATGATGAGGAAAGGGTAAGGTTCGACTCAACTTAGTTTAGAAAGACTAGAAGAAAGAGACTCGACATAAAAGAGCATGATTAAAATGAATTGAGAGAGACTCAACAAAGAAGTTAAGGATAACTTTACAAAACGAGAGAAGAAATTCAAAAGAAGCTCAAGAAGACATGAAAGAGTTAGTACAAAATCTAACACATAATCAAGTAAGCACATACGATAATTCATGCAATGCCTAATGAAGTCTACAATAAACCAATGTAGAGAAGGTGCGCAATTAACACATATGGCATGCAAGAAACATGATTACTTAAAAAGAGAAGACTAAGTGAAACAAGTTCGCACGTAGCATTTAAGGACATGCATGAGTTAGACACATCTAAGAGATATTATATCGGAATTGCTTGACAAAGACAAAACCTTTATAATAAGCATGCATTTAATAACTAATCAATTAAGCATATAGCATACGGATAAGCAAGAAGATATATAAGCAAGTAGCATACAAGCAAGTCATCTATCTAGATATCACATATCAAGCTACATGTAATGTAAATCTCCAAGAAGATTCCTAATTCTTATTAGTTTAAGAAAAGGACTCAAAATAAGAGAAAAGAAAGAAACAAAATAACAACAAGATCTAAGACTAAAAAAATCATGTTGAAAAAACATGAAAGGAAATACAAGAGAATAAAGATCATACAAAGATGTATATATAAAAAAAACAAGTCTAAAACTTAAGCATAATTTTAATCTTAGTTACACTAGAATCCTAAGATTTGCTTAAATTAGATGTCATAGCAATAAGCAATCCACATGCTTAAATGAAAGACAAGGGTGGTGGCGGAATTTGGTGGGGTGAAAGGTGAAGTCACCAAGGGTTCAACAAAGTCATTCACAATGGAAATGCTTTGGATGGGTGATGTGGGTGAGTTTGAAGGGGTAAAAGGTGAATTCACCAAGGTATCAACAAAGTCATTCACAATGGGAATGCTTTGGATGGGTTAAGGTTGGGTAGTCACATCCAAGAGAGTACTTGGAGTGAAGGGTGAGGTTAGCTCATTCATTCTAGATTGGAATGAAGAGGAGGTAGAACCATGTGAATGGTTGGTACCATGGGTTGAGGTGGTCTTGCATGGAGCAAGAGGTGGTGAGGGTGATGAAGAGATGAGAATTTGAACAATCTCATTTTTGGGTGTGTGAAAGGGTGAAGAGTTAAGTTTGGGTAACTTAATCTTAATTTTGAGGTGCCTCTTTGAGGAGGAGGTTTGTGACAAAGAAATGTCAAGGTTATGAAAGGGAGAGTTAGGCATTGTGGATGTGTGAGAATGAAATCTCAAGGTTGGGGTATAAGTAGAATGGTTTGAGGTGTGAAGAACATGGCTAACAAGAAGGGTTTAAAAGGGTGAGGGGATGATCCAAACTAGCAAAGGGTTAAAAAGGGAAAGCCCAAGATATTTTGGGAGTGATCAAAGGTTTGAAACAAAGATTCCAAAGGGTGTTGGAACAATTGGGAAGTTTCAGAAAACCCGAATTTTAGAGCTTCTGCCCGCGGTTCTTTATCTCCACCGGCGGTTCCATATTGATATGGAACCGCGGTCTATTTAAAGAACCGCCTACAGAGGCTAGGTTTAGGTGGTAAAGGACGATTTTCCAACTCAGCAAATCCAAATTTTCTAGTCTAACTTATCATAAAGTCATGCTTAAGTGCAATAAAAACTAGAACACACACAAAGGAGAGACACATAGGTTCAATAAGCACGTAAGAGGAAAGCTAAGAAAAACCTAATGGCTACAAAAGAAAAAGACTCCTAATGACATACAAAGTTCATCAAAGTAAACTATCATTAGTCATATATAAGAAGAGCCATTTAGCCAATTTAGAGAATGAGTATGAGACTATCACTAGAGGTGCTCAATTAAGGCTAAACACGACCATTTTTACGAGTTATACACCAACTCAACTTCCCACATGGAAGTAATTCAACCGTTAGGTCAAATTAAGATCCTAGTGCATAAATTCTCTAGTAGTCATTCTCAAGTTAGACAAAATGTAATTCCAACATTTGCCTAATAAAGTTTAGCAAGGATGAAACTTGCATGGCGACACAATGCATGACCTAATAAGGGTTATGAATGCACCATTGCATATCTTGTCAAACAAGTCTAGTTAAAGTTATTTACCTTAATAAAACTTGAGGCCAATAAATTTGAAGTGTATAAACAAAGTTTACACAAACCAAAGGAACACTCTTGATTGGTCTTTCGAGAATGACACATTTGTAAATTGCATAGCAATGTAAATTACTTGAGTATTTCGGATGAAACATCCAAGTTATCAAACCGACTCTATTGTGCATTATAAGTTATTATTAAACAAAATATGTCTAACAATTTGAACAAGTAGATTCAATATAACACCATCAACACAAGTGTGAGTTATGATCCGATGTATATTATTAATAAACCACATTCATGTCTACACCAAAAAAAAACATGTTAATTAGATTTGATAATGATACCAATCATAGTTTGAATAATGCATTGATATTTAATCGAAATCTTTCTTGATTCCCACAAACACTCTTTTAAGAGAAAATAGCTAAGATTTTCAAAGGGTGTTTCATGTTTTATAGTGAGACATTTATCTACTTGAACTAATAACACAATGATCGAGTAAGACGACCTAAATCAATAGATTTGACAAGCTCCCAAAGCTTTCAAACCTAAAAGTGTTAAAGAACATCCCGAGGTGTACAAGATGTTTATGTAACATTTGTAAACAAAGAGATGTTAATCCTATATGCAATGCACACATAATGTTGCAACTAAAATGCAAGAAATCTAGCATACATCCTAATTAGGAAAAACTAGATACTAACAAATAGCAAGGAACACTTAATAATGTCTACATATAATAATAACACACAAGGAAACACATACAAACAATTAGCTTAACACATAAAAGCATTCGTCCATGTTTTGAGTGTTAGATACAACAAAGTATTCATAGCTTGATTTTATTTGAAAATAGTCTTTGACCCATTTAAAATTTAATTAAGTTTAACACTTTATAAATATATCAATTTTCAAAGATATATCACCAAGAGATGTCCAACTTAATAGAAAAGAGTAAAACACAAGTTTTACGACAAACCGACGCTCAATACTTTGGACAAAGTATGGAACTTAGAATCCATCCAAATTTTAAAGTTTGAATAAAGGTTTGGAAGCATTTTTAATTGAAAGAAAATTCAATTACGTTCGAAATGACGGGTGGCACGACTTCTACGGACTTACGGTTGATTTTATATGATTTTTCAAAGTTTTTAAAAATCTGAGTCAGACTGACTGCGGTTCCTTATTGATAAGGATCCGCGGGGAACAATAAAGAACCGCGGTCAGAAGACAAAAAAATGAGTTTTTGGCCAAAATCATTTGGTAACTTTTTGGAAGGACTTAGGACTCTAAAAATCATTTTAGACACATAGAACTCGTATTTTAGAGTTAATTATGACACAAAAGATTTTTATACTTCCAAACATGAAAAGATTTAATTCAAGCTATTATACAAAGTTTATTTAACATCAAAACTTGTATGAATGAAACAACGAAACACATGTCATAAGTAATCACTCTTCATGAACAATTTGATACAAAGATCGTCTCTATTTTTAAAAACCGTTTTCATTTTTAAAAACCATTTGTTTTGAAAAAGAGAGAAAAGATCGATCCAAGCTTTAAAGTACAATATACTTCAAAGATCTTGAGTAACCTTGCTCTGATACCAATTGTAGAAACTAGAAGGGGGGGTTGAATAGTTTCTAGTTCATTTTCAAAACATTTCGGCTCAATCTACTACCTGCGGTTCCTTATCTCTGCCCGCGGTTCCTTATTGATAAGGAACCGTCGGTCCAATAACGAACCGCCGACAGTGGACGTAGCAACATTGTTAATTTGAAACCTTAACAATCCTTTGTATCAAATTCCTTATCAATCTTGACTAGATGTGAGATGTGTTTGATTGAGAGATAAATACTACAAGTAAGAAAACACACAAGCACATCAAATCAAGAGTACATCAAGCAATAGTCTAAACACTAAGCACACACGTACTAAGCACAAGCTTTTCCGCAACTAGGATGTTTAGACTAAGTGATGTACACTTGACCATAATCTAAACATGAAGCACACACGTACTTAGCCATAGCTTATCCGCAACTTAGATGTTTAGATTATGTGATGCACACAAAGACACACAACACAAGTAAGCAATTATAAATACATCTACAAAGGTAAAGACATAAATGTAAAAGAAAGTACCGACACGATGATTTATAGTGGTTCGGTCATGAAGCTCCTCTTCGCCCTACTCCACTCCTCGAGTACACCTTACTCGAGAGTTACTTCACTAGTCAACAAACTCCTTAAGGTGGAGAAACCATACACAACGTCGCTTATCCAATTTCCGACTCTAAGCTAAAAGTCGAGTCCTGATCTTAGGTAGGACCAATCTACACAATGTCGCCCACTTCACCATTTAACGACACAAGTCTAGATGTCGAGTTCTAATCGAAAGCTAGAACCAATCTTCTCGACTCTTCACTTTGAAGCTAAGTGAGAACTTCACACAACACAACTACTAATCACTTTAAAGCTAAGTGAGAACTCACAAGACACAACCACATCACTTTATAGTTTAGTGAGAACTACCTAGACACAACCACATCACTTTAGAGTTTAGTGAGAACTTCCAAGACACAACCTAATCTACCCACTAGTTATGTTTTATGGCCCAACATAACAAACCTTGTGTTTTATGGCCTAAACACATAAACCATATAGATCTAAGCACACAACACTTAGATCTATAACTCAAACACTATATCCAAGTACTAACAAGACTTGGATCTACACAACTAACACCTAATCCAAGGATACCCATCACTTGGATATTCTACCCTTACAAACACATCCAAGTATACCCAACACTTGGATCTTCTACATATACATAGTAGGAAGACTAAAAACATAACTTAGATCTATAGAAGGAAAGATCTTCATCATGTAGTGAACCCAACACATCATGGTAATGATAGTGTTCTTCTCTTTGCACTTGAGAGGATGAGGAGATTGAAGATTGAATCACATCTTAAACAAGCTTAATCAAAACTAACTAATCAAGGATCTAAGATGGTTTTTGAAAGAAACTGTGCAAAAAGGATTGAAAGAAAACCTGGAAATGATCCACTATTTATAGAACAACATTGCAACGGTCAAAAACACACGCGGTTCCTTATCTCTACCCGCGGTACCTTATCAATAAGGAACCGCGGGTTCCTTTAAGGAACCTCCGCGTCGGAGTCCGTGCAAATTTGTCCTTTAGTGGGGATATGCCATCTGGGGTAGTTTATGCCCTCAAAAGATATTCCTTTGGCATATGGAATATGCCAAATTCAAATTTCCATTTTCTTTTTAATAAAACATTTTCTTAAAAATAAAGTTAATTAAAATTTTTTGTCACATTTGATTAAAATGTGAGTTTTAAGAAAATATTAATCCTTGATCACTTAGTTAGGTTAATGACATGTTTGTACATACCTTGAGTGATTCATGCCGAATGCGGTCTTGGAGGTGTCAAGAGAAGTATACAAATGTATTCTTGAGTGATTACGAGTACCTTAACATTTTACATAATGTATTGCGAATTATACGTTTGTCATCAATAAAACATAAAGAGATTATATCGACAAAGCATCGTAATGTTTGTACTAACACACCACATTAAAGGGGCTAAACACATTAGATGGGCAAAATTGTCATCGTATAAAACCCTATAATTTACACACACATCACATTTTATGTAAAAAGTTTTAGGGCGGTTCCCCAGTAATCATATATGATTATAAATAAACGATGATTTTTGTTAAATGATTCTAAATGTCCTTTTTATTTTGCAACATAATCATATGTGATCGTGTTTAATTATAGAATCATCTATAGGATTTTTTTATAAAATATAATATGTCTAGTTAATGATTTTGAATATCATCTTTATTTTTAAAAGAATTGTATATAATTTTTTTATCATATATGATTATGTAGAATCATATAGATCTAGTACGATATCATATATAATACTTGTAGAATCTTATGTGATATAGTACAAAATCACATATGTTTCATATAGAATCATATGATCCATTATGAATCATATATGATTAATTTTTTAAACAAATCATTAATACTTAAGACAACATCGAATGTGATTCTATAACAGCTATTAATAATATACAAAGACCAAAATTATATATTCATGGTGAGACACCTGGAGAATCGGTGTATTTAGAACCAACAATTATGGACGAGTACTTACCTCTTGAGGGGAAACGTTTTAATACATAGAGGAGTGTGTTAATTTTTATAGGGTTTATGTCGAATAATCAAGTTTTGAAGTTGAAAAATCGGCAAAAAATCAAAAGTGTTCGGTAAAATCAAAGAACATCATGAGTAACCAGGAAGAAATTTCAAAAGAGCTAAATGTTAATACATTTGATCCTTAAAATAGAGATAAACAAATTAGGAATACAAGACATCTTATAACAGGTTGTATGACACAAATCAAAGTTGATCTACACACAGTATTCGAAAATTATGAAATAACTAAATTTGTTGCGAAGCACAACCATCAACTAATTCCAAAAACACATAAACATATAACAAAGAAACAAACAAAGATGACTAAACATACTTATCAATTTCCATGTTTATCTCTTTCTTCATTTTGCCCTTTACATGTCTCTAAAGAAAAAGAGGCAAAAAGTTAGATGACGGAATTGAAAATCAAACAAGACCCATATAAAAAAGTACTACCTCTATCTTAAGAAATGTCCATTTTTTATTGTTGAAATCCTTTTTTTTTTCTAATTTTACTTGAATTATTTTTTTCCAAATTATAATTTCATATTATACATGAAACAAAATATATAAATAAAGAGAGTTTCAAATGTATTTTCATTAATTATATCAAATATTATATGACACAAATAAACATATTTAGAGTAAATGCTATAAAATGACATCGAACTGTATGATATTTACCACAATTCAATACGTACTTTTTTTTTATTATTTTTTTTTCAACTTGAGCCAAACGTTTATATACTGCTGGTAATATTATGACAACGTTAGTCCATTTAGCGAACAATCGTTTGCAACGTTAGTCCTATATATCTACATGCGTTTTTAATTAACTAAACATAAATTAAATAATTTTTAATTTGTCGTATTTAAAAAAAAATTGTACATTTTAAATTTTAAAAATAAATTAATTTTTTATCAAAATGAAAAAAAAATCGAAATTTCATTGAAACAGCTTTTCTTACGGTATATTTTTTCAAACTTAAAGAAAATAGAAAATAAACATTTTTACATATTTAAAAGAGTAAAGTGCAATATATTTAAAAACTAAAGATATTAAAAAGTACGAATAAAATAGCTTTATAAAAATAAAATATTTTGACCTTAACTTTTTGGTACCTTTTACAAAATTTGAATCTCCTTTTTTTACCTTTTCATATCTTTTATTTTTAAATAAATTGCACCTTACTTTTTTAAAAAAAACTAAAAGAAAAAAAAAAAGTTATCTTTGAAAAAATTACCTTTTTCATAAGAAAATATTTTTTTTTAACTAAGTTAAAAAAATAAAAAAAAATCATAATTTTTTTAAAAATATGATTTTAAAAAGTACTAAATAATTTTAAAAACTAAATTAGAAGTAAAAAGGTTGAAAACTAATTCTTTTTTGTCAACTAAAACGTCCGTTGATATAAATGATTAACGTTGCAAACGATTTTTGGTCAAATAGACTAACGTTGCCACATTATAATTAACAGTATAGATGTTTGGTTCAAGTTAAAATTATTTTTGGAAAATACCTTGGTGCTATTGACAATAAAAACGTAAGTGTTTCACTTTGGTAAACTTTTAAAAAGTTCGTTGTCATTTTATAACTGTTACTCAGATATTTACATTTATAGTTTTAGAACAAAAAGTAAAAAAATTAAACATGAGCATTTATTATAAAACGGAAAAAGTATTATGAATTTCACATGGCCCCAACCAATTGCTTTTAGGTTGATTGATTTCCTGCACTATTCGTACCTCATTACTTATCAGCTTCGTGACCATTAACAAAGTTGTGTTTAAGGGTGTTTGTGGTTGCTTATTAAAAATAGATTTTTCATTTTTAAAATGAATAATCAAATAATCAGCGTTTTTAAAATGTGATTTTGAAACATAATGTTTGGGTTTGATTATATTATGTTTGTGTTTGACAAAATAAATTATTTTAAATTAAACATGTAATATGACAAAAATGGGTATATCATAAAAAAATCATACCATGTGACAGTCAAATGAAAAGGACATAATAGTAATTAATGAGTTATATTGATAAATAGGCCTCACAAATGAAAATGCGTTTTGCAACTGGTACCCAAACACTATTTTTTAGATTTTGCCGTTTTCAAACTGGGATAAGCAGATAATGTGCTCCAAAACGTGATCCTTAGTAAATATGATAATTAAATAACTAATTGTTAAAATTACCAAAATGGGCATACAAGTATGGCACATGAGAAATAATTTGAGGGCAATATGGATATTTAATGCCCATTTTTTTGGCCACACGATGATAACATGGAAGTCAATCATTGTAGTCATACTAGCGTTTTAGTTATAAAAAAAGTCATACTAGCGTTTTGCAAAAGTAAGCAGTCATCAACTTATTCAAAACTGCGTTTTGTCCCATTTATAACGTGAATAAGTAAGTGACTATATTGTTATATTATCCAAACGCAACGAATAGCTTATTTACTTTTTCAAAACGCAATAAGTGAGATCTAAACACACACTAAAAACACAGAAAAATTGATTATTTCATATCAAACAATAACCAAATCCAAACAATATATTTTATAGTCACGCTTTCTAACCGCTTTTCTAACCGTTGATTACCTGATTATTAGTTAACATTCATAAATTTTGTAAAACATTCGATTTATCACAGCCAAATAAAATTGTCCAAAATAGATTATTTGAAACCTATGTGTCATGGTAATAAAAATTGTAACATTTCATATTCGGTCAAAGTTCGAAAAGATAAAGTTTGAAAAGATAAATTGTAACCTATGTCCTCTCTAAAATTCGTCCCATGACATTCTTTTTCTTCCAGTGTGAGTTGTGATAGGTCCGGGCTTCGGATGAGTGCGGGCTAAACATGGGTCATTACTATCTTTCTTATGTTTTAGAGTTTCATTGTTAGGTTTATAAGTATTATGTCATTATTATCAATGTAATCAATCAAAGTTAATCAAATAAATCTCTAGTTCTTCTCATCTCGTTCTTAAGGAGCAAGCATCCGCTTGAAGTGGTGCAATCTATCCCGATACACTTTAACCGGGTCGTATCAATTGGTGCATCAATTAAGAGCCCTCAACTCGTTTAGGGGTTTTGATCTAGGGTTCCAATTAAAAAAAATATTGTTCATCGACGCTACTGTTCATCGGTGCTACTATTCACAGGCGGCTACTGTTCATCGCAGCTACTGTTCATTGAAGTACTGTTTTATCCGGGTACTATTCATGGCACTGTTCATCCGGTTACCGTTCATCGGGTACCGTTTATCCGAAGAAAAAAAATTAATTGTTTTTCGGTTGCAATGGCATCAGGCAACCGCGATTAGGACGCGCTATCTAAGCACTTGAAGAAGGTTACGGTGGCCGATTATGAGAGTAAGTTTGTGATACTTGCAGATCGAGTTACGAAAATATCTACGGATTTACTTATGTATTTTTATATATGTGGACTTAAACCGCTCCTATAATGTGCACTCTCAATGTCAGCGCCTACAATTTTAGGGGAAGCTTTTTCCTTAGCCCGTATAATGGAGACGCGTTTTGAGACAATTGTAGGAAAAGGGCTCAATGTTGAAGAGAAATTAAATATTGTTCTATCATGGCCAAGTAAAGAAGTTTCACCTGTGATTAAAGGGTCGTTATATGACGATGAAGATATTGGTGTTGATAAGGTTAGTGGTGGACTAGACGGTGTTTTTGATATTGGTTAGAGTATTATGGAAGGGATGAAAGTTTATAGTGAGTTTGGCTAATTTTCAGAAAATAAAGAAAATCTGGAAGATGTTGGAGGTGGTAGTTTTGATGATCGTTTGCATGAAATAAATTTGAGTCTAAGCGAGGAATTAGCGGACAATGGGGTTAGTCCCATACCTAGTTCTTTGACCGCTCATGGAAGTCATCGAGTTCGTCACCTATGGGAAAGAATTAGTATCGGTGATATTCACGGGTTAATGAATAATGTGCGCATCCACAAATTTGTTCAACCGAAGGCGTGGGAATGGATGTCAGACTCCCTATCAGCATATTTTTCATATCACCTTGAGGGCAAGGTGGGTTTTGGAGGTGTGAGGAGTATTAGGGCTTGGGTAGTGGTAGGAAAAAGAAGGGTATTGTGTTATGTTCAAGGAAGCAGAAGGAAGAATAGGAAAAACGGATTTCGTATCGATAGTTGATAACGACCAAAATATACATATTCAACCCGTTATTATAATCCCACTTTGTATCAGAAATAAGAGCTTTCGATACTTAATATATTGCGTTTATATGCAGGTATGAAGTATGGAGAAGCAAAGTGAAGAAAATACAAAGGAGGGTCCTTATTGTGCAAATATGCCAAACTATTGAAAGAAGAATCTGGAACGCACAAAAGTGCGGCCAACAAAGCCAGAAGTGCAGCGCACATTCCCACATCCAAAGTACGGCGCACTTTCGGATAAGTGCTGCGCACATTTGCTCTCAGACAACAGTATAAATAGGAGCCACTTTTACTCATTTCATATAATCATAACCAATCTCATTCCAAAACCACTACTCCAGTCCGAGTATTCTTAGCTTTTTAGTAGTATTTTCATTATTATCAGTTGGGAATAAAATGAAACCAAGACACTTAGACGCTGACAAGAGGAATTTGAACGTTGATAGGAAGAAATCAAGTGTTGTCAAGACAAGCGTTGACAGGAAGAATTCAAGTGTTGTTAAGAAGAAGTCAAGCACTGATAGGATACTTAGTTTACGCGTTTTATGTTTCAAGTAAGACATTGTATTTCTTATGTTTATCTTTACCAAAAATAGTTGATACGTAGACTCTTGTACAAGGTTCCTTAATCTATAGAAGGAGGCCTTTAGGTTTTGTTTCAACATAAGTTTTACACTTCCATTGTACGCAATTTCGATTAATCAATCAAAGTGAAAGTTTGGTTTATTCTGTTTGTGTGTTCTTGTTTAAGTATTAATTCCGCATAATACTTAAATTGTTTCATATACAACAAAGTTTCTCTAAGTGCTTAACTTGATTTATTCTCGTTTACACAAGCTAAATCGATCTAAGTTTGGGATCAACAAGTGATATCAGAGCTTGTTGAGAAACTTTGATTTGAAGAACGAAATCCAGTATCGTGAGGTAAACCAGGCTAAGGAAGAAGGTGAAGAAGAATCTGATGATGTTTTCAGTTAAGGCCAAGTCTACTTCAAGTTCCACAAGTTCCAACTCATCTTCGTCATCTGATAATGAGGTATGTAATGACTCTTCTTGTAGGTTAAACCCTGAAAAACTTAACAAAGAAATTTTAAAGTTAAAATCGGATGTTTTGGATGAAAAATGCAAGTTATCTAATTATCAACTTGCACTTACTCAAACTGAAAAGACTGTGGATGAATATAAGAAAATGGAGCTTGACCTAAAAGATCAAATCAACGTTTTGTCTCATGCCTTAAAGTTAGTATTGACCTTAGGGATATTTTGGAGAGATCCAAAGGTGTCATACAAGCTGAATTAGATGAGGCCATTAAAAATAGAGATAATGTAGGGCTTAAAATTCAAAGATTTGATAAAGCTTCTCAAACCCTAGAAAAATGTGTTAGTGAACAAAGAGACTCTAGGGATATGACTGGGATTGGGATGAAAGATTATACTGCTACTTCACCACCTGCTGGGAACTTCTATGATGTCCTGAGAAAGGATTTATCTTGGACTGGTATACCAGAACTCCAAGAAAAGGAATTTATTCCTCCACCTAGAGTTCTTAACCCAGTAGAGGAGTATAAGCAGAAGTTGACTGATTTAGAACAATGGAAGAAAGCCAATCCTACATTGTTTGTTAAGTGTGGGATGCTTAGTGAGAGTCTAGTTGAATCTACACCCATTGTTGTGACCAACCCCACTACTGGAAAACCTGTTGATCTTGGCTCCCCTGCTAAGAGAAAACCTAGTGTTAAGTATGTTGAAATGTTTAGAAAACCTACGTCACCCCAAAGCCAAGCAAGTGTTAATAGGACAGAATTTTATCAGTCTAAGCCTAAGTTTGTGTCCAAAAAGGATTGTTACTCATGTGGGAGCTTCTCACATTTGGCCTATAACTGTGTCAGTGGATACAATTCATTCGCTGACAATAGGTCATCCAATGTCAACCATAGACCTTTTGTCCACAGGCTACTAGACCAGCTCATTTCTTCTCTAAGGCAGCTAATACTCATGGACAAAGGCCCTTTCAAAAGACCAACACTTGGTCAAACAAGAAGTATGTTCCTATACCAAACCCTAATCTGGGCGCTGACAAGAACAAATTCAGCGCTGATAGGAACAAATTCAACGCTGACAGGAACAAATGCAACGCTGACAGCTCCAATTTTGGCATGAAAACACCACAACTAGCTGTTTTCAGACCTTATGTTAGACCATATAAACAAAGATACTTGGTTAGTAAGGGTCAAGGGTCTAAGGCATCATCCCACATAACCTGGAGACCTAAACAAGAGCAAAAATCAAACTTTAATGGTATTTTAATGACTTGCAATAGATTTAAATATCTTGAGAAGGTCATTACTAGACTCATAGGAATAAATTGGGTGATTAGGTCACAAAGGGATGAACAGGGATTTGTGGTAAAGAGTAAGACCACTCTAGTTAAACAACTAGACAGATCCAAGTCTGACAAGTCTTGGATCTCCAAAGAAAACTAATTGGTTTTCTTTTTGAGCAGCCTATCCAAAAGCAGGTTAATGATCAAGGATATTGGGATATTGTATGCTTAAGGAACATGCCTTGTTGGTCTTTCCATTGTTATTATTTTTATCCACTGACATGTTATCTCTACCCATTATCGTAGGAAAGGGTAGCCTCTGTAGTTATGTTTTGGTGGTTTTTGTCTAACTATGCAGGAATATGGAGCTACATTAGGATGGATATAAAGTTGCAAAATTTTATTTATGATGTTTGGAATGTTTACATTCCTATCTTGATATAAAATTTTGCTTCTGCACATATAATGATGTGTATGGTTCTGTTAAGGGGAGGTAAACCTTTATGTTTTTGGGTACTCTTAGAGAACTCTTGCATAATTCTAGATTGTGTCCACTGGTGAGTGGGGGTTAGAAATAATGAAGGCTCGTTCCTTATGAAATTATTGGAATTTCTAAACCTCGAGGCACTGTAGCATGTACGTAGTTTATTTTGCATGCATGCTGCCAAGACTTTTGACCTAGAATTGGGTGTGGTCGTATGGGTGACTTGGGGTAGATATATTTTTGGGCTTACTTGGGGATTTGAAAAGGTTGTATATATATTAACTTTCTCTTTGGGGCATTTGTGAACAAAGGACTCTAGAGTTCATGTGTGTCTATCATACTTTTGCATGTGTGTATGCATGAAAAGTGTTTGTCAATCGTGCTTATTAGAGTCTAGTTAATTTCCTTAGGATTATTACCTTTGTCTATGTTCTAACTAAAGTTTTCTACTTTCTCAAGTCTATTTTATGATATGACATCTTAGCTGGTGTTATTTATAAACTTCTCTATAGACCCAAAACGTTTCATCACCCTTTCATTTTTAAGAATTTTTGGAAGCCTAATGATCATTGAGATGTTTTTCTTAGTGATTAACATCTAGTAGCAGCAGAGATCACTTTTACAAGGGTGAATAGTGTTATGGAGATGGTTGAGACTATTGGCACTAGATTTAATGCAGGTCAAGTCAGTCTTATCATCAGTAAGTCCATCCTCATGTCCTATGAATCAACATTGAGGATTCATTTCCCGAATGTGGATGAGGACAGTATGAAACCTTTGACATTAATTTAATTGACGAAAATCTGTATTAGCTTGCAAAAGCAAAATATAGAACTGGTAAAAATTGTCAAGGATCACTGTTTTGAACTAATAGACTTGTTATTTTGGAAGGTGCTAACCCTATACGTGGAGTGGAGGATTTTTCCAAAGGGAAGGATGAGCAGATACATGTGAGTGATAAAGGCTCACATGATGGAGAATCTTTGGGTATAGCTGAAGCTCTAACAGATTTAAAGAGGCAACCAGGTTTTGATGTTTCATTGGTTACCCCTACAAATTTGAGTTTATCTTTTACTGAGATGATGGATCAGTTCACAAAGCAAAGCGCTGACAAGAGTAAGTTGAGCGTTAACAAGAAGCTTTTTGACGCTGACAAGCCAAGCGCTGATAGAAGTAAGTTAGGCATTAACACACAGGTTTTGGATGTTGATAGACCTGCAGGTATGGTTGATGTATCCCAGTCATCAGCTATCATCAAGGATGTGTCTACACAGGTACCATCATCATCTTTACCCATCATTGATATATTAGATAAGGGTAAAGGAATCATGGTAGAAACAGCAGTTCCCAAGGATGCAGCTCAAGTAAAGTATGATTCTATGTTTGTTGCAAAACTTGAGGAACAAGAAATGAAGAAGATTGTTGAGTCATCATTTGTGGTTACTTTTGAGAGCAATAAGGAAGCAACTGATGATGAGAGTACAGATTCAAGTGTAATGATTATTGAAGATCCAGAAAGACTTGAATATGGTAATGAGTTAGCAAAGGAAAGGCTTGCAGAATTGAAAATGCAGGTAGATTATGAGATGCCTGAAGTAGCTCAGATGTACTTTGCATGGGAGAATCAGGTAATGGAGAACCCAGACATGTCAATTTCAGATCAAATTTGGGGTTTGGATATTTTACTTAGAGTTCAAAGAGATTGCAAGGTAATTCTGTAGTATAAGGCTAGCAAGGTTCTTTCACAGTCTAAAAAGGATAGAAGGGAGATTTACTATATGTTGCTCAGATGTCATCAAGGAGGATGGACTTTTAAGAAGTTGCAGGTATTGTCTTTTGCTGAGTTGGAATATAAAGGTTTTCCCATATGGGCAAGTGTTCAAGAGTAGAACACTATCAGACTTCTTTCTGGTGAAAGAAAGGAAGAATACGCAGAAGAAATGCATATACAACAGGCTTTAATTGCACCAAGACCTTTGAAGAAGGGAGTTTCACTTGAGTTTCCACCAAATTTGGATAGAGTGAATCCTAGTGAAGCTATTATTAGAAAGAGTATCAAGCTCTCACCTTTGGAAGCTTCACAAATGGTAGAAGTGTTACCTCATGATTCCAGAAACCCTATAGTAATTTATGAGGAAGATGCAAGTGGGTTTTGGATGGTTGGAAGATATGGGAAAGAGGTACATACGTTTACTAATTTGATGTCTTTGTTTGCAAGCCTGGATAGGGAGGACTTGGCAGACCTTTGGAGGTTGATAGTATGAGACTGAAGCACCTACTTCAGTCAATGAAATAAAGATTTGGTCAACATTCAAGAGAATGTGTGCACCAGATGAAGAAGATCCAGTTTGGAAGGATCTTGATGATGTCAGTGGACTTCAATGGCGTCTACATTCAGCAGCTGGTGTGTATCATTTGAGTACTACAAAATTTTCTAAGTATCTTCTTGTGGATGCTGAATATCCTATGTCCAAAGAAGTTTTGAAATAAATTGTGTCAACACAGCTGGAAATGGATTATACAAGTGACGTTGGCAAAGATTTGATTGGATTTATTTATTTCCAAATTAACAAGAACAAGTGATGTGTATTTGTAAGAATCCTCCTTATATTTTGTTTTATTCAAAATCTTGTTTACTATAATAGATATCAAGTTTAGGGGATGATTGTTGGGAATAAAATGAAGCCAAGACACTTAGACGCTGACAAGAGGAATTTGGACGTTGATAAGAAGAAATCAAGCATTGTCAAGACAAGCGTTGACAGGAAGAAGTCAATCATTTTTAAGAAGAAGTCAAGCACTGATAGGATACTTAGTTTACGCGTTTTATGTTTCAAGTAAAGATATATTTGACATTGTATTTCTTATGTTTATCTTTACCAAAAATAGCTGATACGTAGACTCTTGTACAAGGTTCCTTAATCTATAAAAGGAGGCCTTTTGGTTTTGTTTCAACATAAGTTTTACACTTTCATTGTACGCAAGTTCGATTAATCATTCAAAGTGAAAGTTTGGTTAATTCTGTTTGTGTGTTCTTGTTTAAGTATTAATTTTGCATAATACTTCAATTGTTTCATATACAACAAAGTTTCTCTAAGTGTTTAACTTGATTTATTCTCGTTTACACAATCTAAATCGATCTAGGTTTGGGATCAACATTATCCACTTTTGAGAAATACTTGTAACGAGAGTATTCCACTCTTCGATTCATGGAGGAACGATACAATCCTGACACTTGTGTACTCGTTCATTCGATCAAATCTAAATATGATGTTCTCTTACTCTTTTCCATTTGTTACTTTGATTACTATGCTAGGCTAAGCTATTTGTGACTATATGGGTATGTGAATATGATTAGTGATGATGCTATGATATGATCCTTTATAAATTGATTTCAAGCTAATGTTGTAGAACCATTTTACCACCTAGTTCTATAAAACATATTTTATCTAGAGTTAATTTGTTATGATGGCTTGGCGTTGAGATGCGCAAATCGTTGTAATAAGTTTTTAAAGACTTGTCTATGGTTTTGAATCTTTGGTTGGAGAAATCCGCTTAGAAACCGTGATAAAATATTGAGCTCGTTGGCAACTTGTTTTGAGCTTAGTCGCTCGAATAAACATAAGTCTTGAATCACAGTAAGTAAGTTGTGTAAACACCATTTTGACGAAAAAGGATTATCACTCTTTACCTACCTAAAAATATCTCGATCATTATTATCATCATCACGAACTCATACGAACTATCCCATATTAGTCATATTTGTTACTATTGTTATTCATATCAATCATTTCTTTCTTCAATTATTATACTGATTACCAAAACGAAACAGCGAACGATCCTGACTTACGACTACAAGCTATATTACGAACAAAAGGGTATACTTGCCCGTGTTTGTATTTCTAGTCCCTTGATTTGTCTAAACCTTGTAATATAAATTTAAGACTTGCAAGCTGGGTTGAACAAATTTTGTTGGAGAACTATCGGTGATGGAGAACAAGCTGGGTTGAAGAACAAACTGGGCTGGGGAACAATCTGTGTTGGAGAACTTGTTGAGTGGAGAACTATTTGGGATCCTGGATTTAAGAGTGTTTTTTCAAAACATCACCTTGAGGGCAAGGTAGATTCGAAGGAGTACGCCCGCGCTTCGGATGAGGGCGGGCCAAACATGGGCCATTACTATCTTTCTTATGTTTTAGGGTTTCATTGTTTGGTTTATAAATATTATGTCATTGTTATCAATGTAATCAATCAAAGTTAATCAAATAAATCTCTAGTTCTTCTCATCATGTTCTTAAGGAGCAAGCATCCGCTTGAAGTGGTGCTATCTATCCCGATACACCTTAACCGGGTCGTATCAAGTTGCTTCTTCTACCAGCTCGACCATCTTTCTTTATTTGTTAACAGACTCATAAAAAGTAAAGATCATAATCATTCGCAAATCTATATTTACCTAATTAACCCGACCAATTTTTTTGTAGAACGTGTGTTGGGATTTTGAATACTAGTTAAAGCATTAACTACGAGTACGCAGCGGAATGGATCTAGTATAACATACATGATTAAGCACATAATAAAAACAATTTAAAATCAACCTTAAATTAATTGAATAAATCAATTAATGTGTCTTTATCTTGATCTTGAACTTTAACGGTTAAATTACCGTCTCCATCATTTGCTCACACGACACGGCAAACGAACACACCACGATGCTAGTGGTAATTTCACTTCTCAAACAACTTGTGTATATATCTTGTAACGAGAAACCCTAGACCCAAAAACCTAAGTGGGATTACGTAAGGATCGGTTTATAGAACGTTATAAGATTAATTACCCAAGAATCACATAAACCCTAATTAAGGTTTATATATAATAATCATGGGAAACAAGAACAAACCAAAACCTTGACACGAGGATCAAGGGATTAGTATAAGCTAAGAAACTTCACAAGGAAGTACCAAAAGGTAGTTGATCTTGTAAAGGTTTACACTTTATGTGATTTTAGGGTTTAAGGAAAAAATCGTTTGGTTTCTTTGGTTTGTTTAGTTCGATCGGACGCACAAAACAAAGAGGGGAGAGGACAAAAATTATGAGGTATGGAGATGTGTATTTATACTAATCTCCGCCTCCTTAAAACGTGGGCCTCACCCTAAGAAATATCAATTAAGGTAATTACTTAGCTTAATCGTCAAACCAAAAATCTTCTAGAATCCCACATGCAAAAACTCGGCTGACTAGGCCTATAGGGCATTCTAGAATCAATTTTCTTCTCTTAAATTTAAATAATGCACTCACGATAAATCAATTAAAACCCGTTAATTAGTTTAACTACCGTTAATTAAATAATAGTGAAGTTTTTATTAAACGTTTAATTAATAAATAAATAAAAGTGTGTTCTCCGTATTGAGTGTGTACCCCCGATAGGCTCACGCATTTCCGATGGCTAAAGGATCGCATATCCCAACAGCTCCCACTTGTGAGAGTTTAAGACATAATACGTCTATAATAAAGTATCTAGCAACACTTTATTATAACCAAAAATGATTGAGGTATAGTTTCAAGAAGAATAACTCAAAAGTATAAATGGTATACGCTTATGGGACTTGCTAATAATTATCCCTTTGTTACTAGTACCGTTTAACCATGGATATGGATCCTAACTCATTCTATATAGTTTAACTTTTAGTTTCTCGTTATAGAAGTTAATTCAGACATACCAAATGTAAACAAGTATCATCTTGAATTTCTCTTTGGGTGCGGTCACATAATTATCTGATTAATTCTGGGGAGGGCCCAATGGTACTAATCTACACTATATCAAGTGGAGGAACAAATTCTATACTGAGTACAAGTGTTTGTGGATCACTGCTTCACAATACTTCCAACTATAGCCTTTATAACTATCGCTTGCGACATAGCTTTAACTTATAATCCAGAAGTGATGTTCACACATGCACAAACTTGTTTGCATCTCAAGTCTAAGGATGACTTAATTACCATTTTCGAAATCTTACTCATGACAAGGATCCAAAAGTAATGATTTGAAAGTTCGGGGTGTCCAATATGCATCCCTTATGAATAACACATGAGTTTGTTGGGAACCGTTCATATATTCAAAGAACATAACCTACACTCACATTTGTCTTAATGTAGACAGTATTCCCATATTGCAAACCGACAATGGACATATTTAGAATAATCAAATATTCAAGGATTAAACATACAAATATAGGACAACAGTAATTATATGAATGAAAGAAAATATCGAGTATCTTTATTCATCAGAAAATAATAACTGTCTTACAATCCCAATTATCCAAATATTAAATAGATATACATGAAACTAATTTAGCAAGTTGAATCCTAATGTTTCCAACATTTTGAACTTTCTTTACAAGAATGCTAATTAGTCATCTAAGTAAACTTACCGAATACTTGTTACAAATTTCATAAATTGTAAAAGATTTGAAAAACAAGATGAGTGTCTTATCCTACATGATCATACTATTGCAAGTGTCATAGTATGAGGATATCGTAATACCTTGTATAAGGTACTTAAAATCAACGATATACTGACAGTCATCTTTACAGTTTCTTAAAATGTAAAGTATTCTTATTCCTTAATGTGTAATGCAACAATGCTCATTGTAAGCACATCTAGTTTAGCAGATTTATCATCAATAAGAAAATCTCATTTTACTAGAATTGATTATCCTCTAGCATCAGTGTACACATACAATACTATGCTTTATAATTCGTAAACATTTGTTTTAACAACAATCTAAATACTCTCAATTAGATAATGTAGTATTAGTCATCTCACTTTGCTCTTGTACAAAAGTGACAACAAGTCATATACACAATGTAATATATATATATATATAATGAATCCTTAGTTAAAACATAAGGTTTCAATTCATGTAATAAATTATGTCAAGTGAAATATATCAATCAAGACTCGCTTCAATGATGTATTGCATTGTGTTGAACTTAATTACCACATACGTTTATTCCAATAAACATTTATTCCAAAATCATTTGTTTTATTCCATAAATTCTCAAATGAAGTTTCATTCCAATCTTAAGGATTATAATCTAGCTTAAATGGAATGATGTCTTTAATCTGTTAAACAACATCTATATCTATACTACTTATAAAGGAAAAACTCTCATTTCTTGAAAAGTGAAATGTGTAAACTTAAATTCCATAAAAAGTTAAATGTGAAAACTTAAATTCCATAAATAGATTTAATCATTAAATAGTCAAACTTCTTCCATAATGTCACTACTCTTAATTTTGACCGCCGGGTCACCCGTTCGACCAGCGGGTCAACGGTTCGCCCACCGGGTCAACCCGATCGAGTCACCCGGTTACCGGTTCGTCCACCGGGTCAACCCGCCCACTGGGTGTAACAGGGTTTTGAAAATATAAGATCAGGTTTAATTTTAACTGTTTTTCCAACTGGTTGAACCGATCGGGTCAAACTGGGTTTTCAAAGTATTTGGGTTAGTGGGTCAAAACTGTTGGAAAATGTTTTGCAAAATATAGTTTTTGGGATACTTTGGACATAATTTTATATATGTATATGTTATATATATTCGTAGTACTTAGTAGCTTTGCGTTCTCCTCGAAGAGAGCTTCGCAACGAGCTAAAGTATGTCCAATATGGAGTTAATATGAATGAGATATCATGTCTCAAAGTGAGTCACGTGAAACACAATATTTGGAAAAATATTTGTCCCACATCGCTTAAAACATGAAGTGAAAACATGTTTATAAAAAAATCCTAGTTTCTACCCTACAATATTCATTTGTGGATTTTTACTCCCACGCCTACGCGCGCGCAGGGGGGTGCAGAAAGTGGGATTTCTAGGCAAAAAACGGGTTCGAAGCTACTAAACTTGTGCACGAGCGCGCGACCTGCGGACACGAATGCAGCTCCAAAAACTGGCTTGGGTGCGGGCAGATTTCGGTATCTTTTTTGCTGCAAATTCGATTTTTGTTTCCAGAAAATTTTGTACATCTATTCAAGGAATATATATAGACTTTCATATTAAGTCATGACAGAATTTTCCTGTGTTTGTGAAATATATGCAAGTCATGTTTTTTTTAAACAGATTTGTATGTCTGATTATTTTAGAAGCATATATTATGTCTTGGTGACCAAGACATGATTTAGCTATAAAATAAACCATTCTCATTCAGTTTTCAATATCAAAAAAACGCAGCTTTTTCTTTACTCCATTACCAGTTCGTTTTCCAGCAGCTCGTCGATCAGAAACACGCAAGGCTTCCGTGATCTTTCAGGCAAGTTTGTTTAGTCCGGCTGTACAACAGCTTTGGACGTTGTACCCTGGGAAACAGACGGCGAATCTATTTTAAGGGAAGCGTGTTAAGCACGTGCCTCGTCTTAGTTTTACTGCTTTCTTGATTACTGTTATTATTTTCTGTCTTTATATTCTGTTAGTTTTATTAATTGTAATCTGATTTTAATAAAAGTATACACCGTTTCCTACAATCTTAAAACAGATTCTGTTTAACAAAATTAAAACTTTTATTAAATCGGAATAATAATTTTATCAGATTTATTTATAAACTGTTTCTGCCGAAACCAGGATTGAGTTTCATTGGAAATCAGTTTTAATTTACAGATTTTTATTAACAGTTAACGGTTTTTTTTTAAGTTGTTCTAATCAGTTTATTGAAACCAAGACTGTGTTTCTGTTAAACTGATATATTTGATAATTGCATCTGATTCATTGAAGCCAAGATTGAGTTTCTTTGAAGCAGATCCACTACAAGTATATAGAGATCACGATTGAATTTCTTATATACAGATTTATAACAGTTGTCTAATTGTTTGTGTTTTGATCTTGTTTGATCTTTCATAATGTCTACTAGCACTCCTGAAACTGCAACTACTACTGTGAAAGTAACTGCTGCGCCAGTTATCCACACAGTTGCTAATCATGCTAAAAAACCAAAAAAATTCAATGGGCAGAATTTTAAGAGGTGGCAGCAGAAGATGGTCTCCCATCTCACTACTTTGAACCTTGCAAAGCTCTTAAAGGAGACTGTACCTCAGGTGGAACCTCCTAAAGAAGGTGTACCCAAAAATCAACAAGCCGTGCAAGCTGTTGAAGCATGGAAACATTCAGACTTCTTGTGTCACAACTATATTCTGAATGGTTTGGTGGACTCTTTGTACAATGTGTACTGCAAGTCTAAGACTGCCAAAGAATTATGGGAGTCGTTGGAATGCAAGTACAAAACTGAGGATGCTGGTACAAAGAAGTTCGTGGTAGCTCGTTTTTTGGATTACAAGATGGTTGATTCAAAGAGTGTGATAACTCAGTTTCAAGATCTGCAGGTTTTGCTACACGACATTCATGCTGAGGGTATGACTTTGAGTGAAACTTTTCAAGTTGCTGCTATCATTGAAAAGTTGCCTCCAAGCTGGGTAGAGTTTAAAAACTACTTGAAGCATAAGCGAAAGGAGATGATTGTTGAAGACTTGGTTGTTCGTCTTCGTATTGAAGAGGACAACAAGCTGGCTCAGAAAAACACTTATACACCTGATTCTGCCAAGGCAAATATGGTTAAGCATCGTTCGTCTTCTTCAAAGTCTAAAGGCAAGAGCTTTGGCAAAGGGAAGAATGACAAGAAGAGCAAAGGGAAGTCTGAGTACCTTGCTCCTAAAGGTGGAATTGCAAAGCAGAAGTTCCAAGGAAATTGCTTCAACTGTGACAAGCCAGGTCATCGTGCTGCTAATTGCAAAGCGCCAAAGCGGGTGACTCCACGCGAGGCTAATATGGTGAATGATAATGTGGACATGATTGCTATGGTGTCTGATGTCGTTACCATGATCTCTGAAGTTAACCTGGTAGGTTCTAATAATAATGATTGGTGGGTTGATACTGGGGCAACCTGTCATGTGTGTGTTGACAAGAGTATGTTTCAGCGGTTGACAATGGAGAGAAGCTGTACATGGGCAACTCTGCAACTGCTGATATCAAGGGCGAAGGAGATGTTATTTTGAAGATGACATCCGAGAAAGAGCTGAAGTTGACTAAAGTCTTGTATGTTCTGGAGATTCGCAAGAATCTTGTGTCCGGATGGCTTTTGAATAAGTTTGGTTTTCGTCTTGTTTTTTAGTCTAATAAAGTTGTACTTTCTAAGTATCAAATGTGTGTTGGTAAGGGGTATGCCCTGAATGGTATGTTTAAGCTCAATGTAATTGTTGTTAAGAATGCTATCAATAAAATGAATTCTTCTGCTTACTTGATTGAGTCTTCTAATGTGTGGCATGGCCGTCTTGGACATGTTAATTTTAATTCAATGCGTCGTTTGATTAAATTTAATGGCATACCAAATTTTCATATTCAAATTATAAGTGTGAAACTTGTGTCGAAGCCAAACTTACAAGATCATCTTTCAAATCGGTTGAACGAATAACCGAACCACTTGATATGATACACACAGACATATGTGATTTGAAATCACTACCCACAAAAGGTGGCAATAATTACTTCATCATGTTTATTGATGATTGCACAAAGTACTGCCACGTTTACTTGTTGAAAAGTAAAGATGAAGCTATAGACAAGTTTGTTCTATACAAAACCGAAGTTGAGAATCAACTTGGTAGGAAAATTAAGGTTGTACGAAGTGATAGAGGAAGTGAATATGTGTCTCCTTTTGCTGATCTATGTGCGAAACATGGAATTAGACACGAGCTTACCGCTCCTTATTCACCTCAGCAAAACGGTATTGCCGAAAGGAAGAACCGTACCTTGAAATAAATGGTTAATGCCATGTTGTTAAGTTCTGGTTTGAGCCGGGACATGTGAGGGGAAGCCATTCTAACGGCTACTTATCTTTTAAACAAGATACCTCGTAAGGATAAAGAGGAAACCCCTTATGAACTACGGATGGGAAGAAAACCATCATACCAGTACTTACGAGTGTGGGGGTGTCTAGCCAAGGTAGATGTGCCGACACCTAAGGCCCAAACGATTGGACCTAAATCTGTGGATTGTATATTTATTGGATATGCTAAGAATAGCAGTGCATATCGTTTCATTGTACATGATTCAAAAAATCCAGATATACACAAGAACACAGTTATGGAATCAAGGAATGCGTCCTTTTTTGAAAACATATTTCCTTCTTTAAAGAATGAAAATGGAAGCACATCTAGAATAGATGATGCAGTTGTCCAAGATAAGAGACAACGAGATGATAATTTTTAATGCAATAATGCCTAAAAACGTTACTTGCATTTTTCGGTCTCGCTTAGTTTTGATTACAACAATATGTAAAAACAAGCATTTACGAAAACAACGAAAAACGACTTCTTGAGTTCAAGTATTTTTCATTTTACCCATTTTCACTTAAGGTATGGATAAACAAGTACTAACCTTAATCAAGTGATCAAGTGATTTAATCTTTTCTTAAAACTCACTTTTTATTAAGTGTGACAAGTTTTTATTAAACTTTCTTTTTAAGAAAATGTTTTATTAAATTAATTATTTGAAAATTTGAAAATGGCATATTCTTATTTGGTTAGGAATATTCTATCAGGATATTTTTTAAACCAGATATGACCTCCACCACTAAAGGACAAAAAGGGAGCGGAGTCTAGTCCAGCGGTACCTTAGCTCCTAGGCGGTTCCTTATCGATAAGGTACCGCGGGCTAAGATAAGGTACCCCGGGCAGATATAGCCGTTGGCCCTTTGTCCTATAAATAGTGGACCATTCTCAGCTTTTCAACTCACCTCTTTTGCACATGTATTTCCAGATTCAAACTCTCTTCTTTAATCACTCAAATCTTTGATCATTTGTTTGATTACTACTTGTTTAAGAAGTGAATCTTGTTCTTCCATCCCTTCCTCTCCAAGTGCAAAGAGAAGAACACTATCCTTGTGAAGTGTTGAGTCCACCACCAAAGATCCATTGAAGATCTAATTTTATACATTTGTAGTTGTGTCATAGTTGAGAAGATCCAAGTAGTTGTGTCTATTTGGAAGTTTTGTATGTACTAAGTATAGTTGTGTAGATTGGTCCTAGCTACGATTAGGGCTCGACTTTTAGCTTAGAGTCGGAAATTGGTTAAGCGACGTGTACGGTTTTCTCCACCATAAGGAGCTTGTTGTGTAGTGAACTCTTGAGTAAGGAGTACTCGAGGAGTGGAGTAGGAACGAGGAGTGAGCTTCGTTGCCGAACCACTATAAATCCTTGGTGTTCGGTTTGATCTTTCTTTACCCTTAACTCATTACATTCTTTATTCTTTGTGCATATATATTTGTTAGTAGTAGCTTAGTTACACTATCATTGTTCATATTGTGCATAAGAATATTTCACATATTTCCTCAAGCCAAAGTTTTTGAAAAAGGATTTTTGGAAACCACATTTTAACAAGTAAATATAAGAAACTATTCAACCCCCCCCCCCCCCCTTCTAGTTTCTACAATTGGTATCAGAGCGGGTTGCTCAAGAATTTTTAAAGTATATTGTATTTTAAAACTTGAATCGATCTATGGATTCTAACAAATACCTAGAAGGGCAACCTATGCAAAGACCACCACTTTTTGAAACCGATAGTTTTATTTATTGGAAAAATAGATTTGAAACTTATGTGAAATCAAAAGATTTAGATCTTTGGCATGTTATTACCAATGGTGATTTTTTACCTTATCAATTTAATGAAGTTTCTAAAACAAAAGAATTGGTCACTTTTGACAAAGCTAATGACGATACTAAAAAGAAACTTTCAAAAAATAATGAGGCTAAAATGGTGATTTATAATGCTTTACCTAAGAAAGAGTATGAAAGGATTTTTATGTGTGAAACCGCTAAAGATATTTGGAACACTCTTTTAGTAACCCACCAAGGTAATAGCCAAGTCAAAGAAAGCAAAATCGATCTTGTTTTCCAACAATATGAACAATTTGTCATCTTAGAAGATGAAACTATTGATAGTGCATTTGCTAGGTTTAACACTATTATTACTAGTATAAAAGCACTTGATGAAGGTTTTTCTAGCAAGAACAATGTTAGGAAGTTTCTAAGGGCTTTACATCCAAAGTGGAGAGCAAAAGTCACGGCGATTGAAGAATCGAAAGATCTCTCAACTTTATCACTCGATGAACTCATAGGCAACTTGAAAGTTCATGAGATGATAATTTTGAAGGACTCGGAATTAGTGAAAAGCAAGAGTGAAAGGAAAGCTCTTGCACTTAAAGCCAAGAAGGCACAAAGTGACCATGATAGTTCCTCGGAAAGCGATGACGAGGAGTATGCATTGGCGGTGAGAGATTTCAAGAAGTTCTTCAAGAGACGAGGTCAACACGTTAGGCAACCCAACAATAACAAGAAACCATTCTCAAAGAATCGGTTTGCCAAGAACGAAAAAGGTGATAGGAATTGCTTTAGATGTGGTGATCCAAATCACTTCATTGGTGATTGTCCAAAGCCCGCTCGCGATAAGAACCACACGGCGTTCGTTAGTGGCGCTTGGAGCGATAGCGGGGAAGATGATGATGACCACCCCAAAGAGGAGAAATGTCTTATGGCTCACACTTCTAAAGAGGTACATTCCGAAACCGAATATTATAGTTATGATAGCTCCACTTTTGATGATATTGAATTTGAAGGCAAATATGATAGTTTACACAAACTTAGTCTTAAATTCATAGAAAAGAATAAAACCTTAAAATCAACCAAAACTAAGCTTGAAAATGAGATCAATGAACTTAGGGAGAAATTGGCAATACTTGAGAAAAATAAAGAAGTGGATTTAGGTTGCTTAAGTTGTGAGAAACTTAGAATAGAAAATGAAGATCGCAAGAGCACCTCCATCAAATTGGAAAAGTTCATGAAAGGTACTAGTGCTCTTGATGATATGTTAAACAAACAAGTTCATTCTAAGGAAAGACTTGGTCTAGGTTTTAACTCAAATGAAGCCTCAACTAGTGAACCAAAACAAGTCAGGTTTTCACAAAAAACGCCCACTGTACGCGGTCCTAGATTGTATGGGGTGGTTCCTTATCACTATGGAACCGCCGCCATAGATAAGGTACCGCGGCCAGAGGATGATTTTGGTGAAAATCGTGAACTTTCTGAAAAGTCTAAGTTAGATGAAAAACCAAAGCATCTTATTGTTAATAAAGTAAAATTACCCATACTTGACAACAATACCATTGATAAGTTCTACAAGCCATTAAGTAAACCTCTCATGGGAAATAGAAGTTTATCTAGACCATCTTCTACTCCACCTAGAATACGGAATGAGTCTAAGCCTAGTAGTAGAACGACAATGCCTAGAAGAAATAATCAAAACAATTCACGATCTAGAAGTAAAACTCCAACACCTAGAAGGAATAATCATAACTCTAAACCTAGATCCAATACACCTAGGAGAAATAATGAACAACAAAATGGTTACATGAACTACTACTCTCCTCCATTTTGTTCTCCATGGGGAACCCCTCCTTCATTCATGCATCCCAACCAAATGCAAGGGATGTTTGGAACTAACAATTTTGGACCCATGAGATATTGGGGACCAAATGTTTGATCTTGTGTGTTGTTACCTAGATATGCTTGGGAATTGATTTGGAGCTCGATGAGTGGATTAAGGATAGTGGATGTTCTAAACACATGACGGGTAATCGAAGTTTGCTCTCGCATTACAAAGCATATGATGAAGGTAACGTCACATTCGCTAGTAGGCTACGTGGTAATATCATTGGCAAAGGTACGGGTTCTCTTGACTCCATGACCATTGAAAATGTTGAGCACGTAGATAACTTGGGGTTTAACCTTTTAAGTATAGGTCAAATTTGTGATAATAAGTGTAAGGTTATCTTTTCGGAACATGACAGTGAAATCGTAAAAGATGGAAAGGTCATTGGAAAAGGTATTAGAAAGCATGGGCTTTATGTTATGAAGGTCAATAAGAAGTCAAAAGACAACATATGTCTTGCGACTATAGATGATAGTTCTACTCTTTGGCATAGGAGATTAGGTCACGCTAATATGCGTTTAATTCAATCTTTAGTCTCTAAGGAGTTGGTAAGACACCTCCCCAAGATTAAGTTTGATAGTCACTTTTGTGATGCTTGCAAAGTTGGAAAGCAAGTTCACTCAAGTCACAAAGCCAAGAATTTGGTTTCGACCTCTCGGTGCTTAGAGCTCCTACATATGGATCTTTTTGGACCTTCCGCCATACGGAGTTATGGAGGTAACCTTTATACCCTAGTTATAGTTAATGACTATTCTAGATTCACTTAGACTAGATTTTTGGCATCTAAGAATGAAGCTTTCGATCATTTCGAAATCTTTAGTCGAAGAATTCAAAATCAACTAGGATGTCCAATTGTCTCTATTAGGACGGATCATGGTAGGGAATTTGATAATGAAGTGCAATTTGGTGCCTTTTGTGAAGCTCATGGTATTACCCATAACTTCTTGGCTCCTCGCACTCCACAATCAAATGGGGTAGTTGAAAGGAATAATAGGACTCTCCAAGAGATGAGTAGGACGATGTTAAACGAGCAATGTTTGCCTCAAAAGTTTTGGTGCAATGCCGTTGACACATCGACTTATATTCTCAACCGAATTCTTATTCGACCTTTCCTAGGAAAGACCCCCTATGAGATTCTTAAAGGTAAGAAACCCTCATTGGAATACTTTAGGGTGTTTGGAAGCAAGTGCTTTATCCTCAACACCAAAGACTACCTTACCAAGTTTGACCCAAAGTCTTACGAAGGTATCCTTTTAGGTTATTCCCAAACTAGCAAAGCCTACATAGTCCTAAATAGAACCTCGGGGGTTATTGAAGAATCACTCAACGTAACCTTTGATGAAACCCCTCCTTCACCCAAGACACCACCATTGGTTGATGATGACTTGGATGAATTAGAAGTAGTTAAAGCCAAAGAGGTTAGAAAAATAGGAGTTGAAGACCTTAGTGTTGAAAAGGAAGTAAACATTAAGGAGTCTAGGGATCATACTCTCAATAATATCATTGGTGACTTAAATCAAAGTACCCTAAGATCTCAAGTCCAAAACCAAATCAACTTCTTTTGTTTCGTCTCCTTGATTGAACCAAAGAATGTTAAAGAAGCTTTGACGGATGAGAGTTGGGTCATTGCGATGCAAGAAGAATTGAATCAATTCGTTGCCAATGATGTTTGGGAACTTGTTTCTCCACCTAGAAGTTCTACCATTATAGGAACCAAATGGGTATTTAGGAATAAGTTAGATGAGAATGGCGTTGTGTCTCGTAACAAGGCTAGACTTGTAGCTCAAGGCTATAATCAACAAGAAGGGATTGATTATGACGAGACATATGCACCGGTAGCTAGATTAGAATCCATTAGAATCCTTTTAGCCTACGCTTGTGCCTTAGATTTTAAGCTTCAACAAATGGATGTAAAGAGTGCATTTCTTAACGGTTTGATCAATGAGGAGGTATATGTGGCTCAACCTCCCGGCTTCATTGATTTTGAGAAACCGGATCATGTTTACAAGCTTAAGAAAGCACTTTACGGACTCAAACAAGCACCCAAAGCTTGGTATGATAGACTTAAAGCGTTTCTTGTTAAACATGAGTATACCATGGGAATGGTAGACAATACACTCTTTACAAAGAAGAAAGGTCCTCACCTCATAATCGTACAAATATATGTTGATGACATTATATTTGGCTCAACTTGTCAAGAATTGTGTGATGACTTTGCCAAAATCATGCATGATGAGTTTGAAATGAGTATGATGGGAGAACTTAACTTCTTTTTAGGACTCCAAATTAAACAAATGGACGATGGTATTTTCTTTAGTCAATCTAAGTACGCTAAAGAAATGCTAAAGAAATTTGGATTAGAAGAATCTAGACCAATGAAGACCCCTATGGCCCCGGATACTAAACTCACCGTAGATGATGATTGTGAGTCGGTAGACAACACCAAATATAGAGGTATGATTGGTAGTTTGTTGTACCTAACGGCAAGTCGACCGGATATCATGTTTAGTGTTTGCCTTTGTGCTCGCTTCCAAGAGGCTCCCAAAACCTCTCACCTTGAAGCGGTTAAGCGTATCTTCCGATACATTAAAGGCACTATACATTTAGGATTATGGTATCCTAAAGGGACCGGCGTAGAAACCATTGTCTACGCGGACTCGGATCATGCGGGAGACTATGTGGACCGGAAAAGCACTAGTGGAGTTTGTACCTTCATGGGTTGTTGTTTAACTTCTTGGTTCTCCAAGAAACAAACCGCTCTTGCAATATCCACTACGAAAGCCGAGTATGTGAGTGCCGGAAAAGCATGCCAATAAGCTCTATGGATGAAGCAAGCGCTTATTGATTACGGGATTTATCTTGATGATGTTCCCATCTTATGCGATAATAAAGGTGCTATAAACCTTAGCAAGAATCCCGTGCAACATTCGCGAACCAAACACATAGAAATTAGACACCATTTCCTTAGGGATAATGTTCAAAAGGGGAACATTTCAATAGAGAAGGTACCCTCCGAGGACAACTTAGCCGACATCTTCACTAAGCCACATAAGAGGGAACCTTTTAATTACTTGCGTCCAGGTCTAGGATTAATGGAACATCTTCCTTAATTTCCTTTCTTTTTGTGGGGTTTTCTTTTACCACTTTGAGTCATTGAGTCTTCCAAACTCTTTTTGAAAAACCCTCACTTCTCCTTTTCAAATTCTCAAAGTCTCTTTCGAAAATGGTTGAGAAATTCGTTTGACATTGTTAATTCAATCTAAAAACGATTTTTCATAGATTCTCGCTATTAATCTAGAGCATACATAATTCATATGTATGATTCTCTCAAACATAGCAAGAACAAGATAGAATCATGGAGGATCATCGTGGCATGACTTAAGGTCTTGTCTTACACACCTCCTACATCGATTTTTTTTATCCATGTATTTTGGTCAAATCTCTATTTGGTAAGTTTGCATATGTTTTATTTGTCTATCTTTGCTTTTAAGCATATCCCTATGATAAGTTAGACTAGAAAAATAAGATTTGCTGAAAAATCTTCCTCCAAACACCAAACACTGCCTCTGCAGGCGGTTCCATATGTGAACCGCGGTAGCTTATTGATAAGGTACCGCCAGCCTAGATAAGGAACCGCCTACAGTGCCTTCCTTTTTCGGGTTTTTGTCTGAAACTCCAGATTTGCTCCAACATTTTTGAGAATCTTTGTTTCAAACCCTTTGACCACCCCAAAAATACCCTAAGCGTTCCCTATTTAAACCATAAGCATTTTGCATTACTTCACATCCCAAAATGTCTTATTCTCCCAATGAAAGCCTTGAATCTCCTCCATTTTCTCCAATTGCTTTCAATCCCAACTCACCCAAAAACCATTACAATCCTAACCCACCCAAGAACACTCTTAATCACATCTCTCCTACCAAGAATGTTGATTGTGGAACATCTTTTCTTCCACCACCACCCTTTAGTGTTCTTCCTCCTTCTCATGATAATGTCATGCACCATGGAACATATTGTCATTGTTGTCAATATCAACATCTTGCTATGGCACACATCTATGAGGAGTTGAGCTACATCAAGAGTCTCTTAATCAAGCCTCCCCTTCACTTTGATTATGAGATCTCCAACAAGCCACCACCACCACCCTCCGCCATTACCTTGTCTTTCATATAAGCATTGGTTGCTTATCCACAAGACACCAAATTCAAGCAAATCTTAGAGTTCTAGAATAACTAGGATTAGATTTATGCTTTTGGCTTGTTTCTTTTCTTTTTCCATACATCTTTGTATGATGTTTCTTTTAGTAACCTATCTTGGATCTTTGTCTTTGTGTTTTCTTCTCTTTTATTTTTTTGTGACCTATTGCTATATATTGTTGGTTGTTTCTTTTGTTCAACCAATCCTTCTATGTAGCTTGTCACCATATCTCGATTCCTCGGTGCCCCAAGCTAGGGGGAGTAAGCACCAAAGGGGAGTCTTTGCAAAGTCCGTCTCTTCAACACCGACTTGTGTAACCTTTTTGCTTCGACAAAGGGGGAGAAATGAATAAACTCGTCTTCGAAAATCTTGTTTTTTGTGTGATTGAGTTTATGTATTGTCGGAATCAAAAAAAGGGGAGATTGTTAATGCAATAATGCCTAAAAACGTTACTTGCATTTTTCGGTCTCGCTTAGTTTTGATTACGACAATATGTAAAAACAAGCATTTACGAAAACAACGAAAAACGAATTCTTGAGTTCAAGTATTTTTCATTTTACCCATTTTCACTTAAGGTATGGATAAACAAGTACTAACCTTAATCAAGTGATCAAGTGATTTAATCTTTTCTTAAAACTCACTTTTTATTAAGTGTGACAAGTTTTTATTAAACTTTCTTTTTAAGAAAATGTTTTATTAAATTAATTATTTGAAAATCTGAAAATGGCATATTCTTATTTGGTTAGGAATATTCTATCAGGATATTTTTTAAACCAGATACGACCTCCGCCACTAAAGGACAAAAAGGGAGCGGAGTCTAGTCCAGCGGTACCTTAGCTCCTAGACGGTTCCTTATCGATAAGGTACCGCGGGCTAAGATAAGGTACCGCGAGCAGATATAGCCGTTGGCCTTTGTCCTATAAATAGTGGACCATTCTCAGCTTTTCAACTCACCTCTTTTGCACATCTATTTCCAGATTCAAACTCTCTTCTTTAATCACTCAAATCTTTGATCATTTGTTTGATTAATACTTGTTTAAGAAGTGAATCTTGTTCTTCCATCCCTTCCTCTCCAAGTGCAAAGAGAAGAACACTATCCTTGTGAAGTGTTGAGTCCACCACCAAAGATCCATTGAAGATCTAATTTTATACATTTGTAGTTGTGTCATAGTTGAGAAGATCCAAGTAGTTGTGTCTATTTGGAAGTTGTGTATGTACTAAGTATAGTTGTGTAGATTGGTCCTAGCTACGATTAGGGCTCGACTTTTAGCTTAGAGTCGGAAATTGGTTAAGCGACGTGTACGGTTTTCTCCACCATAAGGAGCTTGTTGTGTAGTGAACTCTCGAGTAAGGAGTACTCGATGAGTGGAGTAGGAACGAGGAGTGAGCTTCGCTGCCGAACCACTATAAATCCTTGGTGTTCGGTTTGATCTTTCTTTACCCTTAACTCATTACATTCTTTATTCTTTGTGCATATATATTTGTTAGTATTAGCTTAGTTACACTATCATTGTTCATATTGTGCATAAGAAGATTTCACATATTTCCTCAAGCCTAAGTTTTTGAAAAAGGATTTTTGGAAACCACATTTTAACAAGTAAATATAAGAAACTATTCAACCCCCCCCCCCCCCCCCCCCTTCTAGTTTCTACAGATCTCCAAGATGAGAGACAAGATCAACACGAGGAAGAAGAGGTTGAACCTAGAAGAAGCAAACGGGCGAGAATCGAGAAATCATTTGGACCCAATTTTGTCTCTTTTATGGTAGAAAATGAACCCACTTCTTATCAAGAAGCTGTAAATTCCTCGGAAGGGCCTCGATGGAAAGAAGCGATTAATAGTGAAATAGAGTCTATTTTACAAAATCATACTTGGGAGCTCGTGGATTTACCTCCTGGTTGTAAACCACTAGCCTATAAATGGATCTTCAAGAAGAAGATGAAAGTTGATGGCACCATTGATAAGTACAAAGCAAGATTGGTGATCAAAGGTTTTAGACAACGCGAAGGTCTAGATTACTTTGATACTTATTCGCCTGTTACGCGAATAACTTCTATTAGGATGATTCTTGCTATTGCCGCATTAAGAAATTTAGAAGTTCACCAAATGGATGTGAAAACGGCTTTTCTAAATGGAGATTTAGAAGAAGAAATATACATGAACCAACCTGAGGGTTTCATGGCTCCTGGACAAGAGAGCAAAGTTTGTAGGCTTGTTAAGTCATTGTATGGCTTAAAGCAAGCTCCAAAACAATGGCATCAAAAGTTTGATCACGCCATGCTAGAGAGTGGATTCAAAATTAATGAATGTGACAAGTGTGTTTATGTCAAAGACACAAATAGTGGATATGTAATCTTGTGTCTTTATGTCGATAATATGCTTATCGTTGGCAGTAACGACAAGATGATCAAGTCTACTAAAGACATGTTGAAATCAAAATTTGACATGAAAGATATGGGTTTGGCTGATGTGATCCTTGGAATAAAGATCATACAAACTCAAAGTGGACTTGCATTAAGTCAAGCACATTCCGTGGACAAAATTCTTAATACTCATAATGCGGGGGATTCCAGCCTAGCTAGAACTCCAATTGACACCAGTTTGCATCTATCTAAAAATAGAGGCGCAGGTGTTGCTCAATTAGAGTATCCAAGAATTATTGGCATGTTAATGTATTTGATGACTTGTACCCAACCTGACTTAGCATATGTTGTTAGCAGGTTGAGTAGGTATACTAGTAATCCAAGTGAAGCACATTGGAAAGCAATGGCTATGGTACTTCATTATTTGAGATACAGTCGTGATTATGGACTGAATTATGTTAGATATCCAGCGGTTATTGAAGGATACAGTGATGCAAATTGGATATCTGACATAAAGGATTCTAGATCAACCAGTGGATATGTGTTTACACTGGGAGGGGCCGCTATATCTTGGAAGTCTTCCAAGCAAACTGTAATAGCTAAGTCCACGATGGAATCAGAATTTATCGCGTTAGATAAATGCGGAGAAGAGGCGGAATGGCTACGTCAATTAGTAGAGGATATACCCAGGTGGCCTAAACCGGTAACGACCATTAGTATACATTGTGATAGTCAATCAGCAATTGGCAGAGCTCATAGCACAATGTATAATGGAAAGTCTAGACATATCCGTCGCCGACATAATTCGGTACGACAACTACTCTCAACAGGATTTATCTCAATTGACTATGTGAAGTCAAAGTATAACATCGCGGATCCGCTTACGAAAGGCTTAAGCAGAGAGTTAGTTAGTAAGTCGTCTAAAGGAATGGGACTAAAGCCCTTAAAGGAATGCTTTTCTATGAAGGAAAACCTAACCCAGTTGACTGGAGATCCCAAGATCTGGGTTCAATAGGACAACTTAATCATAGAAATGTGGAAGAAGTCACGTCAATGTGGGGGAGTTACTTAATACAGTAACTTTCCTAGTCCATTCCTAGAACAATGTGACATGTTGAGAGGTTAAAATATGGCTTAATGATTCAGGATGAAATCATAAAGCATAATGATTCAAGATGAAATCATAAAACATATGTTTTTAATGATTCAAGATGAAATCACCTATGTGAGAGAGAAGTGGGGTCGCTTCAAAGGAAATTGTAGGGGCGCAATTTTTAAGAGCTCTTGCAGAACCAGGCGAGTGTTCATGACCATAACGAACACGACTATGAGGACTTGACAAGGTCAGGGAGAGTCTTGTGTGAGTGTGTATTGTCGTCTACGTAAACAGGGGTTGAGTTCAAGGACATCACGTCTACACAGATCTAGGAGACTAAGTGAATCTCACAAGGGAAGGTTCAAAGGGTTACACCTACCTATCCTATGCAGGACTTAACCGCAGAAATTTTGCCGAAACTTTCGTGTGTTTTCGACCGATTCCCATTCATATGGGGGGTTGTTGGAAAATGTTTTGCAAAATATGGTTTTTGCAATACTTTGGACATAATTTTATATATGTATATGTTATATATATTCGTAGTACTTAGTAGCTTTGCGTTCTCCTCGAAGAGAGCTTCGCGACGAGCTAAAGTATGTCCAATATGGAGTTAATATGAATGAGATATCGTGTCTCAAAGTGAGTCACGTGAAACACAATATTTGGAAAAATATTTGTCCCACATCACTTGAAACATGAAGTGAAAACATGTTTATAAGGAAATCCTAGTTTCTACCCTACAATATTCATTTGTGGGTTTTTACTCCCACGCCTACGCGCGCGCAGGTGGGGGGTGCAGAAAGTGGGATTTCTAGGCCAAAAACGGGTTCGAAGCTTCTGAACTTGTGCACGAGCGCGCGACCTGCGGACACGAATGCAGCTCCGAAAACTGGCTTGGGTGCGGGCAGATTTCGGTATCTTTTTTGCTGCAAATTCGATTTTTGTTTCCAGAAAATTCTGTACATATATTTAAGGAATAGATATAGACTTTCTTATTAAGTCATGACAGAATTTTCCTGTGTTTGTGAAATATATGCAAATCGTGTTTATTTTTAACAGATTTGTATGTCTGATTATTTTAGAAGCATATATTCTTACTTGGTGACGAAGACATGAATTAGCTATAAAATAAATCATTCTTATTCAGTTTTCAATATCAAAAAACGCAGCTTTTTCTTTACTCCATTACCAGTTCGTTTTCCAGCAGCTCGTCGATCAGAAACACGCAAGGCTTCCGTGATCTTTCAGGCAAGTTTGTTTAGTCCGGCTGTACAACAGCTTTGGACGTTGTACCCTGGGAAACAGACGGCGAATCTGTTTTGAGGGAAGCGTGTTAAACACGTGCCTCGTCTTAGTTTTACTGCTTTCTTGATTACTGTTATTATTTTCTGTCTTTATATTCTGTTAGTTTTATTAATTGTAATCTGATTTTAATAAAAGTATACACCGTTTCCTACAAAAACATGTTACTTCTACAACGGGTTGTGAATGTTAATTTAAAAGTTTTATGTTGTTCTATTTTAACACAAAGTGAATAACTTTATCTGTACACGTTTTATTTTGAATGTCACACGAAATACTTACCACAATATAACATATCGTTAATTATTTGTCGCTAAGAATTTCCGCCGGTATGCGCGGGTAATCGTCTAGTTGAATTTAAAGAAAAAACATAGTGCTCCCACTTAATGCCAAGTGTACTCCAAACTATCTAAATTTAACCAAAATCATATTGAATTAAATTCTAGATTTAGTTTCTAGATGCATGATTTAATCTATACTTGGATTATTTTATCTTGTATACTCAATAAAGATATTATAGACTCATAAACCCTTTTGATTATACACCATCTTTGCTAAAGGTAATCATAAAGGAGAACTATAAAGTTTAATTGACATATTCCATATACATAGAAACATATATGACAATCAATTATCTTTATTTAATCAATTCGTGTATGAAAGAATAATTTAATCATAGTCAATTGGTTGAGTATAATTAAAAACTTCATATTATTAGTCATGCATTAATTATGTATACCATTTTGTCCTTGTGAGTATTTCTTTAAGAGAAACTCATTCCAACCTCATAAGTTTATAATTAGGGTACCGTGAAGGGTACAAGCAATACATTTTGTCCTTGTGGCGAACTCCCGTACAGTTAATAATCTCAGCGATTAATATACGCAACTCAAAGATACTTGAAGGTTTATTGCAATGTTCGAGAGTAGGTCCCTTTCGAGGTCGAAAGGTTAACCTTCGAACTTAACCAGAGGATACGTCATCATGTGTCAACGACTGCAAGGCTAAGACATGATTAGCTATCGTTCTAAAGATAATCACATCATTCGTTAAAGAAAACATAAAGTTGTCGTTAAAAAAAACATAAAAACATGACGCATTTGAACTTGTACAGAACAATTTGTGTTTAAAGAATTATACTTATTTATGTAAAAAAAATTTGAGAAAGAAATGCAGTATACAAATATAGGGTAAAAGCTATAAAATACCATCGTACTTATTGATTTGTGTCGAATTTAAACACTTACTAATTAATCTCGTGACTTTACCATTGTACTTTTAAATTCATTCCGACTATAACAATATAAGCGAGAAATGACTATATTACCCTTAAAAATGACTAATATACCCTTTATTTTTTTTCTTTTCATATCAATTGCTGAAGAATAATGAGTACCAGATCTACAGATTCTTGATATACAACTTGAAGTTGTGAAAGAAGAAAACAAGATCTATCAAGAAGAATCAAGATCGAACAGTGCTCATGGGTTTGATTAATTGGATCTGAATCTGGAACATGAGAAGACCCTCTACTCATCGGAGGTATGCTTAAAAGAGTGAGCAATTTATTGTCAACGAATCAATGACTTTTGTAAATGGGATGATTTGACCTATTGATGAGTTCTATTATGAAATAGGCATCAACAACCACCATTTGTGCAAATATATGGTCATCATAAGTCTTGGTCATCTTTTCTTCATTAGGACTATTTTATCCTGCACCAAGTCAAGACATGCTTTCATTGTTTGCTCCCACAGAGTTAAAACGCCAAAATAAATCAAGCATGTAGGTCCTTTTCTGAGCTTCAACCCCCTTCATATGTTCATCTTCGTGATGGAAAGGTCCAATTGAGACAATACGAGGGGTGTAGTTCTAGGTGGCCGGAAGATTCCCCGGCCACCACTATTATATGTCCACTTCACCGCCATCACACTTCCGGTCAACACCATCGAATATTCAGTCACTAAAGATGATGAAGAACATGTAGTGTAAGGTGCTGATTGTGGTTTTAGAGTTCACCATTTGATGATGCAGATTTAAAAAAAGAAAAGGGTGATGAGAGAGATTGTTATAATGTGAAAAAGTAATTTCTTATATTTTCGACGAGAATAAAACAAAACACGAGCAGCTTACTATTAGTCAATGTACTTTCTTTTTACTTTGTAATCATCAACGGTGTTTACTGGTGTTTGGTTACTGGATGAGTGGTGTTTGAATACATCCAGCCCTGGAATAATATTGAACATTATGTTAAAAAAAATTGAAGAAGACAAGGGTAATATAGTCATTTCTCGCTTATATTGGTATAGTCGGAACGAATTTAAAAGTACAATGGTAAAGTCACGAGATTAATTAGTAAGTGTTTAAAGTCGACACAAATCAATAAGTACGATGGTATTTTATAACTTTTACCCATAAATAATCAAAGTACCAAAAAACTTACCAATATGCATGCATCTCGTAAAAATTTCTAACAGCAACTTGAATCTCCTTTTGCTGAATCAAATATTAATATAATATCTTTGAAAAATATACCGGTAAATATTTATATCTATACTTTTATACTATTATATAAAAAGACTAACTCTGATCTTAATCCCTAACCTAAAATTTCTAAACCTAACTCCAAACCAAAAATTAAGATATGAAGGTTAAATTTTAAACATTTAAATCATATTTTGTTAAATTGATCTCATTCATTCATATGTTTTTATAACAACTTTTATAACGACCTTAGTAACAAACAATTCAAAAAACTGTTATTTTTAAATTGAAATATCTTTTGATATATTTATTTTTTTTATAATCTAATTTCACCATATTTTCTAAAATTTCGTGTTTTTTAATTCAACATCTATTTTGATATAATTTTATTAAATTTCAGTTTTCTCGTTTTTAATGAGTTTATTTAAGTTAATTTAATTTTTTTACTACTTTAACTTTAATTTGAAATTTAGTAAAATTGTAATATTTGTTCACTAAAAAAGTAGTTATCGGGTACCCGTCGCTGCATCGCGCGGGTACGATCATAGTAAATTATAAGTTGTTGAAAAATGAGTTAACCTTTAAATTTTGTTTAGTAATTTGTTTGGCTTGTTTAACAAATATTTTTACTTTTTGTATGTTTAAATTTAGTATATTTTAAGGCATTGGTTTTTTATAAATAAAAGTCAGTGACATTAATTATTTTTGTAGGTTTTAAATTGTAATTCAGGATATTTGAATAAAACTTCCACTTTGTTTATTCGTATTTGTTTATTTGTTAAGTTTATTTAAATTGTTTAACAAGTGGTATTAGAGGTTGGTTAAAAATGACGAAAAAGAAAAAAAATGTTCTGAATTTTGGTTTTAAGGGCGATTTTAGCTCGTTCTTTGGTTATAATTGATTCGGTTTGAGTAATGTTTAAATATTAGAAATTGCTTTGAAATCTGGTGACTTTTTCGCATAACTGGTTTGTGAATTTAATATGGATATGTTTTTGACGTGTGGTTGCATCATTGGATATTCGGGCTCACTTTGTATTGTTTTTTTTGTTTCATAATTATATTTTACCAATAAAAAACATATACAATAATTTAATAAAAAATCATTATTCAACTTTATCTCTTACTTTATACAAAATAACAATTTTATTTTTAATTAATTAATTTACATATTTTTTATTGTTAGTAATAATATAGTCAAGTGAGAGTAATATGGTAAATTAATCTACATTTTTATCTATATTTAAAAGTGAATTATTATTTTAAAACGTTCAAAAATAGTATACTAAACTATAATTTTGGAACGGATGGAATATCAAACTTAATTTGATGATAATAGTTGTTGTTGTTATTGGATTTGTATTTTTGGAATCGAAGAATCAGTTCGTCTTTAGATATTTACGATTTCCAATTGGAAATTTTGCTACTGGGTTGTTTTGCTTATTTGGGTTTTGGGCCTAATTTATAAAGTTGGGCTACTTGGTTAGTTAGGACGTTTTGTTTTTTTGGAAATTTGGATTAGAAATTTGGGCTACATGGATTCATATTAGTGAGATTGATAATTTGGAAAGTCGGAAACTTCGTTCCTTGAGCTTTTGAACTTGATTGCTTAAATTTGTCTCTTTGTTTGTTGAAATTATTTTTAGGTTCGATTATTTGTTTGTTATTTGGATTTTTTTTTAGTTCGATTATATGTTTGTTGTTTAGATTGTTTTCAGATTCGATTATTTGTTTGTTTGTTTGGAGTTCAGGTTCAATAATTTGTTTGTTGTTTGGATTGTTTTTAGGTTCGATCATTTGTTTGTTTGCTTAGATCGTTTTCAAGTTCGATTATTTGTTTGTTTAGTTTGAGATCATTTTTAGATTGGATCACTTGTTTCTTTGTTTGAATTTGGCTATTATCTCTAGCGTTTGGAATTTCAAATCTGAAGACGGAATATTCGTTTGTTTTGAAGCTTCGAATGGAGTTGAATTCACGGCGGACATTGTTAAAAAGTGACTTCAACTCCAAAGGGCGTTTGGAATTTGGTTTGGAAAATATGGAGATTTAACTCGTGGTGGAAATTGCTGGAAAGAGAGTTAAATTTTATGGTCGTTTAGTAAATTTATTTTTTGGTAATTAGTTTTGCTTGTCCGACAATTAGTTATTTTTTGTACGTCGAAATTTGGTATATTTTAAATTATTGTTTTTTATAAATAGAGATATTACTTATTATCGTAGTTTTTAAATTGTAATTACTATATTTGAATAAACCCTTTTATTTTGTTTGTTCGTATTTGATTATTCGTTTCTTTCGTTTGAATTATCAACATAAGTCGGATAACAACAAATAAAAATTTTAAATGTACACGCATCTGTTTTATATTTGTTTACTTAGTTTAAATTAACATTCATCTTCATTGAGATGAAAATAAAAAACATGCTGATTAAGAAACAAAATAGGACGGAGATCTAAATTTTAAATTCTTTTATGAAGTGATATTGTTAATTTGCAGCCACGATATGATACAATTGCTTATCTAAACGACTTTTCTTAGGAGGTGGCAACACGGGCGGGCGGCGGGCTAAACGGGCAACGGGTTAAACGGGCGACGGGCTAAACGGGCGCGTGCTAAACGGACGCGGGTTAAATGGGCACGGGTGAAACGGGCTGGCTAAACGGGCGCAAGCTAAAAAAGGGAAAAAACATATAAAAACATTGAATTAAAAAATAAAAATACTTGTTTGAAAAACGGGATAAAAAATTTAGTAAAATTGTTCGTCGAGTATCTTAATTTGTATATTATAAGTGCGCCCGTTAAGCCCATTTAGTTTCTTACATAGGCGCCCGTTTAGCCCATTCATTATAAAGAACGGGCAAAAAGTGCCCCATCCTTTTTTGAAAATAGGTAAAAAGTGCTCATATATATTAAAATGGGCAAGATTTGCCACCTCTAGTCTTATGGCATGGCATCTTAAAAAAAAAGTTGCGGTTGTTAGAAAGTACGCAAGTCATAAAAATATAATTATACAGCTAAAAGTACATGATAATGGGGTCATTTGTAATTTAATTTGATAACTTAAATATTTAACGGTTGTTAATTAAATAGTTAAAAGGTTTATCGATTAACTTACGAGAAGTCTTTAAAATAAAAGGTAATTAAATAATTACTATTCACGTTGATTTAGGTTACACCTTACATGTGTGTTGGTTCTTAAATAAAGCTCTTGGTCTTTGTATATTTTGTTTGATTTATGCCTTATCAACGATTGTGATTATTATGAATAAGACGATAATATCTACTAGGATGATAATCATTGATCTTACTTATTATTTTAAGTAAAGATATAGTTAGATTGTATTAATTAATGAATTTATATACAAGATATATTCGTTTTCAGTAAATACTATTGTGTCATATATTTGCATATTTAATCCATGAATGATATAATGTTTTATATATATGTGATAGATTACATTTTAAATGTCCATTATCTATTAATAATATAGGAATATTTTAAAAAAAAACAAATGTGAAGGTTGTTTGTATTCTATTCAATAAATAAAAATAATTCTCTCAAACTCGTATGTTTCAATGTGGCTGAATAATTAAATTGCCCCACCAAGTGTAAGTCAACTTTGTGGATCGATTTCATCAAGTGATTACACATATGATAGGTATTGCTAGTCCTTAAACCTGAGGTGCAAGTAGATGTTGCATGTATGGATAACATTTCTTTATTATAAAAACCGTTGTGTTGTGACAAGGGTAGTTATAAAAGCTATTTCTAGAATTGTATTTGAAGTATAAACACACATGTAATTAAAATAGGATTTTGTTTCTCTGCAATAAGGGAGTATACTACATACTGGAACCCTCGTAGGATTGATCAAATGTTTGCATGCGCACGCTCAAAGTGTAGTTAAGATGATTATTATTACATTTGGTAATCTTAATCTACTAACACGAGAAACATAATTGTTAATTTTAGGAATGACTATTTCGTCTATTGAAACCATATACATATTTAACAATGTATAAGAAGAAAAAAAGGATGTAATAACTTGTACCATAATGGCGGATAAGGTTTATTAAAACAACACTCAAACGTTTTTGGGAGTATTGGTGATGTTGCTAGACTATTGATCAATGTTAAAATAGTATATACTATGACCTGAACTTTCGCAAGTGGGAATTGTTGAAAAGTGTGCAAGTTATAGAGTTTATACGGCTAGAAGTACATGCGTCTACGAGGTCACACTTGTACACTTAAACTACTATTTATTAAATATATGTAGTGATATGATGGTATATTTATTATATATAATTTAGTTTGTCAACTATGAATACTTGATGGTTGTTAGTTAAATAGTTAAAAGATTAACAATTAACAAACAGGAAGACGTCTAAATATAAATTAGATGTAAATACCATAAAATAATGTATATGGTAAAAAAAAGGCAATCCCAAGGATTTTCTAAATGGTTTCTTTCTATCTAAAGAGGGGGGGGAGAAGAAAAAATAGAACTTTTCGTTTCACTTATAATTACTTTGTGAACAAGTTAACCTCTTAGGATTTTCACATATATAAGGAGGGCTTATTCATTCATTTATGAACATTCCCTAAACCCTAATAATATCTCTAGTGGTCAAAAACCTTCCCCCTTGTCGATTTCTGATGGTCTCTCACGTTAGGGGTTTCATAGCTTTTAGTGATCAAGTCTTCAGGACCTAGTTGATGAGAACTAACATTCGGGAGTGGTTGTATAAAGTGTAGTGTATGTACACGTAGAGGTATGTTATTTTACCTACGTAAGAGTTTTGGTGATTTATTATACACGTTGGTTTAGGTTACACCTTACATGTGTGTTGGTTCTTGAATAAACCTCTTGATATTCACCTAGTTTGATTACTAGAAGATATGGTTTCTTTTATGTTTATATTAATTATATGTCTATATGCATGATCTTGTTTCACTGCGTTTTACTCATGATGTATGTTTCAATAAGTGTATTAGAGCATAAATTCCAAACCCATCTCATAAGAGATGTTTTTCACATATCAAAATTTCATAACCATAATCTAGAAACCCTTGACAAATGTGGTTACTTCTCATAACAGAGTTGTCTTGTAACTCTACTCCAGATTAAATGGACATGTAATGCAAAAAGGCCACAACGAAAGAGATTAAACATGGGACTAAAGTCCAAAGTTGTTTGATCTTAAACAATGTAATGTAACACCCCCCCCCCCCCCCCCCACACACACACATTTTTACCTTATAGCAGCGGAAGCTAATTTTTTGGTATTATTTCATAGAACACACGTTACAATGATAGAAAACAACTAAAAGAGTGAATAAATCAACTTTATTTATATATCATTTAAAATCAAAGTTTTACAATATGAGGTTTCCAAAATATAAGATAATAATTTCAAGCTTGTGCCTCTTCATGCCATCCTTATGCTGCTCCATGTTACCAGTCACAATTTTCCTGAAAGATATGCTTACAAGTCAACACAAAGGTTGAGTAAATTCATAGGTTTATAAGAACAGTTTTGAATACATGTCTACCACCTCGAGCTATTTGCTCACATAAAACATTCAATTCTCATTACACTAAGCTCATGACATCAAAACTAACGAAATTCACCGAAGTGACTGTCATGACATGAAGTCATGACAAGTAACCTACATGTCCTAGGTTACCCATTAGTTCTAATAAAGTATGCTCGATTACCCCACGTATATGTAACACAAACATGATTCGTTAAACACAATAGATCTATTTACCCCATTAGCGCATACGGATGTGTTTAATGATTCATGAAATTAGGGAAACAAGTAACAGTTTGGGCACTCGTACAATAACATATTTCAGTAAAATCATATAGTTCAAAAACACATGTATTCCAGTTTTAGCATGTATCCCCCTCACGGGTTTTCAAAACATTTACAAAACTTTAAAAGTGAGGATATGAACTCACCTGGTATCCATAGAGTCTGAGATATATCATATATATTTCATTCACAGATAAACAGATTGGTCATACAAACCACAACTTGGTCTCACACAAACCTGGATTAACACATTGTGTATAGTAGTGTTCGATCTTTAGTGCAATATTTTCAAGTATTAATTAGGTATTCATTGATTTTATTAATTAGCTATTCCTTAATTAATATATGGTTATAATTCTAGCATCATTGTTCGGGCCATCATACTCGGAATCCATTCTATAAACGTTTGAGGAGCGAGGGCACTTTAAAACGTAAACCCAACCACTCAGTCAGAACGTAATATCGAGATGCAACATCTTTGTACAAAGCTCCCTACTAACATAATATTTTCATTACGTCCTCATATTTATAACTAATCTTCTTTAGTTTCAAAATTGGCAAAAATAGTCCTTTTGGTTATACTTTAGCTTAATTACACTTTTAACTCCTAAAGTATATAGTTTAATTATTTACATTTTAAACCCTCAATATTCAACCGTAGGGCCTCAAACTTTCCAATATTTAATCTTATATCTTTAAATTTCACAAAATAACACTTTTGATCCAAAATGTTAAATATTTTTAAAAATGACACTTTTAGTTCCTATACTTGTAAAAATTACATAACAACCTCAAAAATTGACCAAATGATCTAGGATTTTAAAACAAAGTTTCAAAACATGTTTAGACTCATAATAATAACATTTATCCAGAATTATAGCTTTTGAAATGAGTTTTTGCTTATTATTTCATGTAAATTATAAAACTAGGGTTTTAAGACATCTTTAGCTTATAACTTTCATTTAAAATGATCAAAAACTCTAATTTCTTTTAGATTATCTTTATAACATCTTATTAACAGTATAACAACTCTAATAAAGTATTATAACAAGATCAAATCTTAGCTAACAAAGTGATTACCTTGGATGCTCCAAAATGGCTCCTAATGGGGTATATGGACCATATCTTCCTCATAACTCTTCAAGAACTCCTAGAACTTCTTCTAAAGATTTATACTGATCTTATGGACTTCTTAGAGCTTCAATGATGGTATATGAACAAAATATATAGGTGTAGAAGATTGAAAGTGAAGGATGATTCTAAAATGAAGCTAAAGACTCCTATTTATACTATTTCTAACCCTTAAGCTCCAATTTTTCCCCCTAAACGTGTAAGAACCAAGTATTGGTGACTAATGAAGCCTAGGAAAGATCTATGCAAGTCTAGGAATGACTCATGGAAGCTAGATTCATACTTATCTAAGCTTAAGGCTTATATGAAGCCACGAAATTTAAAGGATAAGAACTCCATGTTTCATCTACAAGTAGGTGATGAACCTACTTGGAATATATCTCAAAATATCCCAAAATATCTGGCATATGTTTTAATGTAGGAGGGAAAGTGTTTAAATGCATTTTTGGAGGGAAAAACCTAGTCGGATCCATTTTCTAGGGCTTGTAACTTTATACTTTGTAATTTTGGTAATTAAAGGTTTTGGAATGTGATTAGTGATGAATTAGGGTGTATTTAGGGTTTGGAAATTGTAATTTGAAGGTTTGGGTTCTTGGTTTGAACTTTAATAAAGGTTTGATGTGAAATTGGGAAGAAAACTTAGGCGGGTTAGGGTTTCTAATGATTTATGGTTAAGTCTTAGTAAAAGTGATTATCCTTCAATTATCTAATGATGTAAACTCATTTTATTCCTACATTGTCCTAAATGTGTTCATGAAGTCTCTATATTGGTTTTACTAAGTTATTCTAAGTAAACACGTCTAAAGGGTGAAAATACCCATTTTGACCTAATTTATAAGCCATGCATTGAAATGTTGTACCTTGTGCTTTATGGTACTTGTACATTGTATTCACATAATATTATAACCTTAATGTGATGCTACAAGTGTTTGTAGACTTTTTCTAAAAGACTAAGTAGTGATTCTATGTAGATTTCTTAATATAAGTGTTTTTAGGTCATTAAGCCTAATGACTTTCTATCTTGGGTGATTAGTGTTTATATCATAATATATGCTTACTCTAAGTATCGTATAGTATGTTTATAACTTCTAGGGATTCTAATTTCTTAGTTTAAGGGTTTATATAGGTTCATCATAATCTAGGTATAATTATGGGAGCTTAAGATCCTATGCTTTGAAAACTTGTACTTTGTGCTTTAATAATTTGTAACTTAGTTTGATATAAATGTATGACCTTAATATGATAAATAATTGAGTTTTATAATTAGCTGCAAAATATTAGAGTCTAATTCAATGTGAAATGGATTTTATATGCTAATCTTGGTTATTAGGTCTTAACTTGTAAGTAGCTTTGGATTAGTGCATATTAGTATTTTATGATCAATTACCTTTTCTTTATATGATATATTATAATTAGTATATTGTATTTGATAATTGTACATAGATATTTTGTAGTTATATTGCTTCAAACATTGTCTACTAAGGATTTCTAGGTGAGGATCTAGACTATTATGTACATTTATTTGTACTTAGCTTTGTATAGTTTGTTCTTACCATTGTTAGGTATTATTATGTCTTCAAAGTATAGTTTATAACTTTTTTATAATCCATAATGACTTATTCATATGTATTATTTATTCATAGTTTACTATTCTTGAGTTTACAATTCATTTAAAGGGATTTTAGGGTTTTTAAGGGGGGTTTTTTGGTAACCGTGATTTCAGACTCATTGGCCGACTAGTCCACGGGGTTTGAGCCCACCGCCACACAGACTCAAACCAGGTAAAGTCATCCCTTTTCAGGAGGTTGGTGTGGCCACTTCAAGGTTGTTTACACCTAGTGGGAATTGAACTTGAGAACTCACACAGTTTAGAGTGATAGCCACAAATCTTTTTGCCACTAGGCCACCCTTGAGTGGTTACATTTGAGATGTTCTTATTCGTAATGTACTTATTAGATTACTTTTAGAATTTAGACTTGATATATACATTGTGTTTACAACATATAGTAATATGTTATAGTGGCAGTTTAGGTTGGGAGAACACATTACCCCTTTAATACATTCAGGGGAATGTAAAATAGGGAATAAAATATAATATTTTGTTTGTGAGGAGAAGTATAAGAACTCTACTATCATTCGTTCATTTTTTTTCTCATTTTTCTCACAATGCATCTCCACCGTCACATTTGCTTCTCTTCTCAGCCGTGGATCCATATAACAAATCCTTCACCGTCGGATGATTGGAAAATATAGTCAGGTATGTTGAAAATTAGCTAGAGTGCTTTCGAAAGAAGTTTCGAGAAAGTACACCCATATATTTCTTCTAAACAACATATAATATTTGGTTATTACGACTTAAAACTATACTAAATGCTTATCCAAACACCTCCTGATAGATTATTATTCTTTTGTGCAGATGTTTGTCGTAAGAAATGATGGGGAAACTTAAGATTGTTGGCCAGTGCATTAGGATGGCCCGAACTGATAAGGGCGAAAGCTGCGTAAATTCAACTTGGTGAATCTAAAGGTTTTTATCTACAAGGTAAAAATTCAACTTCGATTGTGTTTAGATATTAACAGTTTTTAAAACGGGTTAGTTATAGTAGAACGGGTAAAAAATATTTAAAAAAGGGTAAATTTATGAAAGTGTGTGAGATTTAAAAATGGGTCAAAATGGAGTATGTATTATACAGTGTGAAAATTATAATGCAACATAACCTGAATCTGATATCTTGAAGGTTGTAGGAAGGCAAAGTATAACCTATGGGAGGTATACATTTTATTTATCTCATTATTGTTCTTTATATCAGAAAAGTAGCATTTGGTTAATATATCCACCTGCAACTGTAGATAAACACACATAAACTGTTAGCCCTATATTTTATATAGTCAAACTAGAATGTAATAGGTCATCTTAGTCGTTAAAAGGTCTTGTATTGTAATAGGTTAGTCGGGAAAACCGGGCTTGGACTTTAAGCTAATATTGTATAAGTTAGGGGCGTAAGCCCAAAACAAAGCCAAGCCCGGCCCATGTCTCTTAAACCCACGACCCAAAAGCCAAGGGTATATATACCCTCTTCCATGTGTGGAAGAGGGTGTTGGTTACCATTATTTCTCTCTCTAAAAGTGTTTAACCTTCCAAATTCTCTCTTGTTTCTCTCTCTACTTTCTTCTCTTTCTCTCTCTAAATATCTCTTCTAAATCTTGTGTTATGGATTAAATGGGAACAACATTTGGTATCAAGAGCCTATAGTGGATAGGTGATTGAAGATTCGTGTGGTGTGTTCTTGATTTTTCGTGGTCATTTTGATCTACATATCACGTCCAAAAAAATTTCTTGTGTTTTTTATGGTTTTTTCTTGATACAAATCTTCTACATAGTTGTGGTAGAGATTTGGTATAGTTACTTTGGCTAAAAACACAAAATTTTTGGGTGTATTGATCATTTTTTGGCTTAAAATCACGAATTGGTTGAGTTTTGTCCGAGAAAAGTGGGAATTATTCCGATCAGGTCATCGGAATAGGGTTTATAGCACATTCCGATCAGTGTAATCGGAATAGGGTTTAGGGATTCCGATTTTGGGTACATTCCGATCAGGTATTCCGATTAGGTATTCCGATTGGTCATTCCGATTTGGTCATTCCGATTGGTCATTCCGATTTGGTCATTCCGATGGGTCATTCCGATTTGGTCATTCTGATTGGTCATTCCGATTTGGTCATTCCGATTGGTTATTCCGATTTGGTCATTCCTATTGGTCATTCCGATTTGTCATTCCGATTTGACATTCCGATTGGGTATTCCGACAAGACATTCCGATTAGGGTATTCCGATTTGACATTCCGATTTGGCATTCCGACAAGGACATTCCGATTAGGGTATTCCGATCAAGGTCATTCCGACAAGGTTATTCAGATGGACATTCCGATGGATATTTTGATTGAGTAATTATTAGACTTAGCCACTATCTAGACTAGTTTAGGAACATCGTTTACACGAAGATTAAAAAAAAAAAAAAAAAATTTGGCGATACAAAATTTTTTCCCTATTAGTTTTTGGCTATTTCTAACTCAAATTCAAAATTTGGCGATACAAAATTTTTCGGCTTACCGTTTTGTCAGACTGAGGAATTTATTGTCGGCCTGAGAATTTTTTTTTAATTTTCGGAATTTCAATTTTAACCACACAACATCACAACAAATCCACTAAGATCTGCAATTCATTCACAAGTATTCACCATGTCTAACAACAACATCAACATTGCAACTGCTAATCAAATTCGTTTGGAACAAGGTGGCAACGGTAATCCACCTGTGCTCACTGCCGGTTGCTACGTTCAATGGAGATCTCGTTTTCTCAGATTTCTCGACGGAAAAGAAAACCGAACTGCTCTTCGTCACTGCCTTGAGAATCCACCTCCAGTTTTTGAATTCAGACCAATTACCACACAGGTAGAGGATGGTACTTCATCAACTATACGCGCTATGGAGGATTTTGATACATGTTCTGCTGAGAAAAAGAAACTCCTCCAAGCTGAAGCTGATGCTGTAAATTTCATACTCACTGGAATTGATAACGATATCTATTCCACAGTTGATGCATGTCCTAATGCTATGGAAATGTGGAATGCAATTCATCGATTGAAGCAAGGTGAGTCAATCAATCTTCAAGATCTCAAGACTAATCTACTTTGGGAGTTTGGAAAATTCACATCTGAAGATGGTGAATCCATTGACTCATATTACTCGAGATTATACAAAATGATGAATGAGCTTGTCAGAAATCAGTGCACCATCTCCAATCATCATGCCAATGTTCATTTTTTACTTCAACTCAAACCGGAATGGCAAAGGTTTGTGACTTTGGTCAAACAAAGGGAGGATATCAAGACTATATCTTACCACAAACTTTATGATATCTTGAAACAACATCAGAATGAAGTGAATGAACTAAGGGCTGAAAAGGCAGAACGGTCTGCTAATTCTATTGCTTTTGTGGCTGCTACTTCAACAAAACCCGTTCCCCGTCAACAACCACCTACTCATTACTCAAAGTCATCAAGCTCATCCACCAAACCTCTAGTTGCTGCTAAACACAAAGCAAAAGCAATTGTCCCCACTGTTGGGAATAAAATATGGGTCAGTTCACTAGACGCTGATAAGAAGAATGTCAACGCTGATAGGATGACATTGGACGCTGACAGCCAAGCGTTGACATTGAAGAAGTCAACGCTGACAGCCTTGAAGATTGACACTGATGGAATATCTTCATACGTATCTTTTGTTTATTTGTTTCTTTATTTATGTATGGTAAAGATAAGCACAACATTGTATTTTCTATTATTATCTTTACCTAGAATAGTTGATTCGTAGCTTATTGTACAAGACTTCTTGTTCTATAAAAGAAGGTCTTTTAGGTTAAAGTCATATATATCAGTTTTCATAAGTTTTCGATTGTTAAAACTCTTTCATTGTAACCAAGTACGTTTATTCTAATACAAGTGAAAGTTTGTTTAACATCATTGTGTTTTAGATCAAGTGTTAATTCCGCATAACACTTTGTTACTTTATTCATAAGCAAAGGTTTCTCTACGTGTAGTACTTGATCTAATCTCGTATACACAAAGCTTAATCGATCTAAGTTTGGGATCAACAAGTGGTATCAGAGCTTGTTGAGAAACTTTTGATCTTTAAGTAACGCAAGAACCCTAAAACACCAAAAACCCTAAAAACCCTAAAAACCCTAAAAACATCATGTCTGGCACAGATTAACCTGCTTCTTTGCTACAAAACAACTTCTCAAACCCTAGTATCAAAATTCCCATGTTTGATGCCAGGAACTTTGAGCTTTGGAAGTCCAACTTTGAGCAATACATAGCTATTCATGACTACACTCTTTGGGAGATTATCGAATATGGGAACACATTCGATAAAGCAGCAAAGATTACTGCTGCAATTGCCACAAGGACAGCTGTTCCTAATTGTCCTGAAGCTGATAAGGTGGAAAAGCCTGGAGATGGGAGAGCTGTAGCTGTTGAAGATATAGCCAAGAAGATGGTGGACATGAAAATCTTGAACATCTTGAAACATGCCCTAGGTCATGAGAATCAGCACAAGTACAAACGCTTTGAGTCTGCAAAAGAGCTTTGGGAAGCTCTTGAAGTAGCACATGGTGGCAATGCTGATACAAAAGAAGAAAAGAAGAAGCAACTCTTGCATGAGTATGCTGTCTTTAAAGCTCAACCCAATGAGAATCTCAGCAGTGTGAGAAGTAGACTTCTTGACATCACAAGTCAACTTTCCTTCATGGGAAAACAGATTGATGACCCTGAATTGAATGCTACTTTTCTCAAAAGCCTTGGTGATGTATGGAAGATTGAGACAAGATCCATTCTTGTCAATAACACCCACAAGACATCCAGGTTTGATGACATCTTCAACAAACTAAGACTGTTGGAGAATGAATGGCGATTGGATAGTGATAACAAATCTTCCAGCAGCAACATGGCCTTCTTTTCACAAAGTGAAGGCCAATTTGATTCCATGAACTTCTATGGACATTCAGCCACTGGATCTCAAGGTGTCAGCGCTGGATGTCAGTCTGTCAGCGCTGGATCATATCCTGTCAACGCTTTGTACTCAAGCGCTGACACACACAATCATGGCGCTGATAGAATTAAACCTGCTGGTTTTGATCTAGATACTGTGTGTGCATTCATTGCTTCTTTGCCCAGTGATTCAAGGATTACATATGAAGATCTTGAGCAGATAAGTGATGAACAATTGGAAGAGATGGACATCAAGTGGACTATGGCTCTTGTAAGTTTAAGAGCAAACAGGTTCAATAAAAGGTTCAAGAAGAAGATGACCTTTAATGCTAAGGATGTTGCTGGATTTGACAAGTCAAAGGTTGAGTGCTACAACTGTCATAGGATGGGGCACTTTATGAGGGAATGTAGATCTCCAAGAAGATCTGATGCTGGGAAGCCTTCAAGCCAAATGATTAAGAGCCCAGATCCCAAGGCCATGGTTGCTGTTCAACAAATTGATGGAGTTGGAGAATGGGACTGGAGCTGGATGGCTAAGAATGAGGAAGAGGACAGAGCTTTGATTGCTGAAGTTAAAGAAGAGCATGTTGAATATGCTCTCATGGCACACTCCTCCTCTTCATCAGATAATGAGGTATATGATGATGCTTTCTGTTCTAAGGGTTGTCGTTTAAATACTGAAAAATTAAAACAAGAGATAGTTAAATTATTAGATGAGGCAAGTACTGAAAGATGCAAAGTATCTAATTATCAAATTGCTCTTACCCAAACAGAAAAGACAGTAGCTGAGTATAAGAAAATGGAGTTTGATTTAAAGGATCAAATAAATATCTTAAAACATGAGTTACATCAGAGTAAAGATGTTCAAGATATAGTAAATAGGGTTAATCTTGATTTGATAGCTCAGTTAGAGGAAGCTAACAAAAATAAAGATAATGTGAGTCTTAAAATCCAGAGATTTGATAAGGCCACACAATCCCTAGGAGAGTGTGTTAGTAAACAAAGAGACTCTAAGGATATGAGTGGGATTGGGATGAATAACTATACTGGTGTTCCACCACCAGCTGGGGATTTCTATGGTGTCCAATCGAAGGACTTATCTTGGACTGGCTTGCCAGAATGCCAAGAGGAGGAATTCATTCCTCCACCTAGAGTGACTTCCCCAGTTGAGGAATACAAGCAAAAACTGACTGACCTAGATGAGTGGAAGAAAGCTAACCACACCTTGTTTGTTAAGGGAGGGTTGTTGTGTGAAAGTCCAAATGAGCCCACACCAAACATGATACCAATTGATAAGTCCATTGATCGTAAACCTATTAAGATCACACACCCTACCACTGGCAAAGCTGTTGACCTTGGCCCACAAACTGTTAGAAAACCTAGTGTTAAGTATGCTGAGATGTATAGAAATACTAGGTCACCAAAAAGCCAAGTTAGTAACCATGGAACAGGCTTCTTTGCTTCTAGACCTAAGACTATGTCTAGAAAAGCTTGTTACACATGTGGTAGCTTCTCACATTTGGCATACAAATGTGTCAACGCTTCCAATATCAACGCTGATAGGAACCATTTCAGCGCTGACAAAAGTCAACATAGGTCAAACACTGTCAGAACCAATACCTTTGTGAACAAAAGTTCACAAGTTGTTAGACCAGCCCCATTCTTTTCTAGAGGGTCTAACACACAAGGCCTTAGACCTTTTCAAAAGTCAAACACTTGGTCAAATAGGCAATGGGTTCCTGTAGCAAACCCTAGGTTCAACGCTGATAAGAGCAATCGGGGCGCTGACAAGAGAAATTTCAGCGCTGACAGAAACACTGCTAAACCTAGGTATTTGCAACCACAGGGAAATAGGTCTAAAGCTTCTACTAGCTTAACATGGAGACCAAAACAAGACCAAAACCCTAATTCTACTGGTATTTCTATGACATGCAACAGGTTTCATTATATTTCAAAGGCATTGTCAACACCAATTGGGGTTAACTGGGAATTTTATTCAAACAGGGATGAAAATGGGGTTGTTATGAGAACCAAGTCTGTTCTTGTTGAACAACCAAATGAATCCAAGTCTTCCAAGGCTTGGGTTCCCAAAGAAAACTAATTTGTTTTCTTTATGTGCAGGGCATTCAGAAGAAGATCAATGATTATGGATACTGGGATAGTGGATGCTCAAGGCACATGACAAGAAAGGAAGACTATCTAACCAATTTCTCTCCTATTCAAGATGGTGATAAGGTATACTTTGGAGGGGGCTACAGCACCATCACTGGAAAAGGAACCCTTGTCACCAACAATCTACGGTTTGAGAATGTCTTCTTGGTAAAAGAACTGGATTATAATTTGTTTAGTGTATCACAAGTGTGTGATAACAAAAATAAGGTTCTTTTCACAGATACTGAGTGCTTGGTGTTAAGCAAAGATTATAAGCTCCCTGAGGAGAAATACATAGATTTTAGAACACCAAGGCATAAAGACATATATAATGTGAATCTTAATGGAATTAAGATAAATAATAAAATGTCATGTCTGTATGCTAAAGCCTCAGTAGATGAAAGTAATCTTTGGCACAAGAGATTAGGGCACATAAACTTTAAGAATATTAATAGACTTGTGAGGCTTGGTTTAGTTGATGGTTTGCCTGAAAAGGCTTTCCACAATGACCACTCTTGTGTTGCATGTCTTAAGGGCAAGCAGCACAAGGTCTCATTCAGGTCTAAACAGGTGCACTCCAGTTCTAAACCACTTCACTTATTGCATATGGACCTCTTTGGTCCAACTAATATAGAAAGTTTGAAGGGTAAATCATATTGTTTTGTTATCACTGATGATTATTCCAGGTTTACATGGACTTTCTTTTTAGCCAAGAAAAGTGAAACTGCCCAAAGTCTAATTAATTTCATTACCCAAATTGAAAAGAAGAATGGTAATGAGGTCAAGATTATTAGAAGTGACAATGGGGGTAAGTTTAGAAATCAGTTGCTAGATGATTTTTGTGCCAAAAAAGGGATTACTAGGCAGTTTAGCATAGCTAGAACCCCACAGCAAAATGGGGTTGCTGAAAGGAAGAATAGGACCCTTATTGAAGCAGCCAGAACCATGTTGGCTGATGCCCACTTTCCTATAGCCTTTTGGGCTGAAGCTGTTAACACAGCTTGTTATGTTCAAAATAGGGCATTGGTCAACAAGATACATAATAAGACACCTTATGAATTACTTTGGGGAAGGAAGCCCAATATTGGCTTTCTCAAGCCATTTGGTTGTCATGTAGTTGTTTTAGAAACTAGTGAGGCCCTAGGTAAATTTGATTCAAAAGGTGATGAAGGCTACTTCATGGGTTATTCAGTGCAGAGCAAAGGATATAGGGTTTACATTAAAAAGGAAAAACGTATACTTGAAAAAGTACATGTTAGGTTTTTAGAGAGTAAACCTAGTGATCCTGAAAGTGGTCCAAATTGGTTGTTTGACTTAGAACCTTTATCTAGAGCTTTAAATTATATGCCTGTTACTGATCCAGACATTGTGAAGGTAACTTCAAGTGTTTTGGAAAAGAGAATTGGTAATGTTTCAGGTATACAGGTTGCTAAGGAGGATGGACCACCAGCAGTTGAATCATCTCCCACACAAGAATATGTTACACTTCCTATATGGACAGATGAGTATTATGCTGCTGCTGCTGCTGCTAGAAAAGATAATGGTGGTTTTCAGATACCACCAAATACAAACATGCATACTTCTTCAGGCGCTGACAAAGGGAAATCAAGCGCTGACAAAAGCAATTCAGACGCTGATGGATCAGACACTGACAACAATAGTTCAAGCACTGTTAGCCCAAACGCTGACAAGCAAGGTTCAGAGTTTGATGACACCTTTGCACATCTTTTCTCTTCCCATTTTGAACAGGGTGGACCTTCTAATGTCCATGAAGAGATTTCTGTTGATCAAGAAGAATCTGAAGAAGATATTGGCAACATGGAGCGTGAAGTTGAGGACACCAGACTTTTTGAAGGAGGAGTTCTCACTTCCACAGCAAAGGATCACCCCACATCTCAGATCATTGGTGATGTTATGGCTCCAGTTCAGACAAGAAGATCCCATCAAGGTCTTGGTGGATTTATTGCCAATATACACAAGAAGGTTGATACCCCTCTTGTACAAGCATGTTTGTTTGCCTGTTTTCTGTCACAGGAAGAACCCAAGAAGATTTTTGATGCTCTCAAAGAACCAAGTTGGGTGGAAGCAATGCAGGATGAGCTTCACCAATTTGCTATACAGGATGTTTGGGAGCTGGTTGATTGTCCTAGATATGTGAGACCAATTGGGACAAGATGGGTTCTAAGGAACAAGAAAGATGAAAGAGGCATTGTGGTCAGAAACAAGGCACGTTTGGTAGCTCAGGGATATACACAAGAGGAAGGAATTGATTATGAAGAAGTTTTTGCACCAGTTGCAAGAATTGAAGCTATAAGAATTTTTCTAGCTTATGCCTCTTGTATGAATTTTACTGTTTACCAAATGGATGTGAAGAGTGCTTTCCTCTATGGGACAATTGTTGAGGAAGTATACGTTATGCAACCTCCTGGTTTTGAAGATCCTGAAAATCCAGACAAGGTCTATAGAGTGAAGAAAGCAATGTATGGACTTCATCAAGCCCCAAGAGCATGGTATGGTACATTGTCCACCTACTTGGTGGAAAATGGTTTCAAAAGGGGCACCATAGATCAGACATTGTTTACAAAGAAGAAAGGAAAACATGTGTTGCTTGTGCAGGTCTATGTTGATGATATCATTTTTGGGTCTACTGATCCAAAAATGAGTGAGGATTTTTCCAAGCTCATGACAGATAAATTCAAGATGAGTGCAATGGGTGAGATGAACTTCTTTCTAGGTTTACAAGTTCAGCAGAAAGAAGATGGTATCTTCATCTCCCAAGACAAGTATGTAGCTGAAATCTTGAAGAAATATGGTTTTTCTCCACATGAGAAGGAGGCTTCCACTCCTATGGATAGGCAACACCCTTGGGGAAAAATTGGAGCTGGAAAGGATGTGGATGTTAGGCACTATAGATCAATGATTGGATCATTGATGTATCTTACAGCCTCAAGACCTGACATCATGTTTGCTGTGTGTGCATGTGCACGCCATTAAGTGACTCCCAAAGAATGTCACCTTTTTGCTGTGAAAAGAATTTTTAGGTACCTAAGGTGTTATCCAGATCTTGGATTGTGGTACCCAAAAGATTCTCCATTGGACCTTATTGCATATTCAGACAGCGACTATGGTGGTGACAAGTTTGATAGGAAATCCACAACTGGTGGATGCCAATTTCTTGGGAGCAGATTAATATCTTGGCAATGCAAGAAACAAACAGTGGTGGCAAACTCTACAACTGAAGCAGAATATGTTGCAGCAGCTGCTTGTTGTGGACAAGTCTTATGGATTCAGAACCAGCTGTTGGATTATGGGTATAATTTTATGCATACCAAGATTTTTGTAGACAATAACAGTACTTTATGCATTATTAAAAATCCTGTACATCATTCTAAAACCAAACACATAGAAATTAGACATCATTTTATAAGAGATTGCTTTGAGAAAGGTTTAATACAACCAGATAGGGTAGACACAGAAGATAATGTGGCTGATTTATTAACTAAACCTTTTGATGCTGGAAGATTTCAATATTTGGTAACAAATATTGGAATGGTTAATCTCACTTAATATGTGTTTTTGGAATCTTTTTGTAAAAATATGTACAGGATAATGCATTGTTATTGGTCTTTGTGATGATTTAGATTTTCCACATTATTTTTCTAACACTGACAAAGGTAAATGTAACGCTGTCAAGTGTTATTTTGCCGTTGTTGGAGATATTATTGTCTAACGCTGACAAGAGTTCCTTCAACGCTGATAAGTGTTGTCGGGACGCTGTCAGCAACAAATGTTAGTTTTGTGGTTTTCATCTAAATGTGCAGGTGATGGTAGCTTTATGCCATTGGATACAGAGTTGCTTATGGATCTTTGAAGAGCTATTTGGACATGTTTTGTTTATGGATGATGGTTGGAATATTTATATTCCTATCTTGACATAAATTTTTAATGTTCATATATATATTTTGAGAACTCATGTATCATAGTTTAAGGGGAGGTTTAAGGAACTTTTAGGACTCTTGGGTATTCTTACAATACTCTCATCACAATTCTAGATTGTGTCCACAGGTGAGTATGGGTTAGTTTTACTAAACCATGAGGCACTGTAGCATGCAAAGGTGACAATCTATGCATGCTGCCAAGACATTTTTGGCCTAGAATTGGTTGTGGTCTGATGGGAGACTTGGGAATACTTTGGTTATGGGTTTACCTGGGAGTTACAAAGAATTTTGTGAAATAACTTTGTTGGTAAGTATTTTGGTTAGCAAGGGACTCTAGAGGACATTTGTGTCTATCTTGCTTATGCAAGTGTGCATAAATGGACAGTGCTTGCCGCCCAGTAATTATTATCAACTTGTAAGATATTTCCCTTAGGATAAATTACTTTGTTAAGGTCTTTTTCTTTTTAAATATTTTTATTTTTAGACGCTGACAAGTTTTTCTCCAAACGCTGTTACGTCCAATCGTAACGCTGACAAGGCTTTAGGCAAACGCTGACAAGAAAATATAGCCGTTGGGCGCTGATGGGCTATTTTTGACCGTTGACACCTAGTGGGCCCTACCCAGTTGTTATTTTTGACTAATCTTTGGCCGTAATTTTGGGGAGAAGTTACTTTTAATTAATGCATGAGATAAGTTATATTTGATTCAATATTTTCATGATTGCTCTTTGAATATAACCGCCTCATTTTTTACCAATCAAAATCATGCATCTCTCCTATAAATTTGGTTAATCTTTTTATTCTGGGTATTCATATTTTCTTGTCTAACATTTTTCTCCTAGATTTTTCCCATCTCACATAACCTACACAGCTTTCAAACATGGCACCCAAATTCAACTCAAAGAATTTAACATTGGAGTTCAAGAGCCAACACAATATGGTAGCTTACTTGACTGCTAATGATGATTTGTTTCCTCAGTATTCACAGATGGTGGCATTTTTAAATGCATCTTCATTGAGGTATGCACTTTCTCATACACCATTAGTCCCTGTCGCACACATTAGACAGTTTTGGAACACTGCTAGTTCCACAACAGCTAATGGAGTGACCACATTAACATCTACTGTTCATGGAAGAACATGGGTGGTCACTGAAGCTTTGGTTCGCCAAGCTTTGCGTCTTGATGACGCTGATGGTGTGACTACCCTTGCCATTGCAACAATAGAACAAGGTCTTAGGGATTTGGGTTATCCTATTCCTGCTGATGTCACTTTAAATAAATATCATAAGCAGGAATTTCCCTCTGACTGGAAATATTTGATACATGTCCTTTTACAATGCTTAAGTCCAAAATGTACTTCTTTTAATGAAATAAACAGGTCAATAGCAAGTGCTTTGGTTTGTATAACACGTGGGCTTAAGTATAATTTTTCAAAAATGATTTTTGAAGGGATGTGTAAAAACAAGGGAAGTAAAATGACTTTGGCTTACCCTAGATTTTTGCAAATGGTCTTTGATTTACAAGAATATTGTTCTAGGGATCATGACACTTTTTATGAGATCCCTAAACAACAGAAAACCATTTTTGCTAAAATGAGCTCCACAAATGAATCCATACCTCTTACCCAACCAATGCTTGAAGTAATTCAGGCTGCACAACCACAACCACAACCAGAACCTGAACCCCAACTTGAGCCTATTCATGAACCATTACCTTCACCAGAAAACATGGACATTGACCAACCCAGCGCTGACACTCACAATGTGGGCGCTGACACAGCCAATCCCAACACTGATACAATCCCTGAACAATCCCAAACACCCCTTAACCAACCAACACCCACACAATCTACTTCATCTTCCACCCTATTACAATCTAGGTTGACTAAACGCCAAAGGGTTACTGGAGTGTTCTCCTCTAGTGATCCTAGCCTTGTAGCAGAGAGAACCACCTCCACAAGTGTGGCTGGTGACATGGGTGAGGCTGGGGCTATTGACACAGGCTTAGATGCTGGTCAAGACAGTCCCAACATCATTAAGACCTCATCCATGCCCGATGATTCTATTTTGGGAGGTCAAATTCCCATTCTAGCTGAGGGCAGATTGGAACCTATGACAATAATTGAATTGACGGCTGCTGTCATTAGCTTGTAAAAGCAAAATGTCAGCCTTGTACAAATTGTCAACAAACAGGGACGTGAACTCCAAGTTTTGAGGGAGCGTGTAACTGTTTTGGAGAATCCAAGTAGCAGGAGTCTAATGGAGGAATCTTCCAAAGGGGAGGATGAGGAGGATGAGGAGGATGAGCTGATTCATACAGCTAGTGAGAAGAGTTCAGAGAAGAGTTCACAAACTTGAAGAAATACCCAGTTATTGATACATCCAAGGTGACACCATTAAAATTGGAAGGATCTTTCAAAGAAACAATGGGCGCTGATACAGGTTTGAACGCTGACACATCCAGCGCTGACAAAGGTAATCGTGGCGCTGATAGGAGTAACTTGAACGCTGATAAAGTTGCAGGTGGTGTTGATGTATTCCAGCCATCAACAATCATCAAAGATGTGTCCACACAGGTTTCTTCTTCCACTTTACCAATTATTGATCCAAAAGACAAAGGTAAAGGTATTTTGATTGAAGAAGATGCACAAATTGCATTTGATGAACAGTTGGCTGCACAACTTGTGGAAAGAGATTTGAAGAGGAGTAGAAGATCACCATTTGTTGTTTCTGAGAGTGAGGAAGAAAGTGGTGATAAAGAAGGTGATAGCTCAGATTCAAGTATTCAAATTATTGAAGATCCAGAAAGGCTTGAATATGGGAATGAGCTTGCAAAGGAAAGGTTGAGTGAGTTGAAGAATCAGATTGATTGGGACCTACCAGAAATCACCAGAATGTACCATGCTTGGGAAGACAAGGTCATGGACAACCCAGGTATGAGTTTATCAGATCAAATTTGGGGGTTGGAAGTTCTTCTTAGGGTACAAGAAGACATAAAGGTGATTATGAGGTTTAATGCACAAGAGGTCAAGACCTGGCTCAAAAGAGATAGAAGGCAGTTGTACTATAAGTTGCTTAGATGTCATCAGCCTAATTGGACATCAAAGAAGTTGCTGGCCTTATCTTTTGAGGAGTTAGAGTATAGGGCACATCCTATTTGGAGGAAGGTGCAAGAACAGAATGTCTACAAGTTTCTTTCAGAAGAAAGGAAACAAGAGCTTGCTGAGGAAATGCAGATTCAAAAGGAAATGAGGATTGCTCAAAGACCAGTGAAGAAAGGAGATCCTTTCCAATTTCCTAAAGACATGGATGTGTATTTTCCAACTGAAGGTGTTATAAGGAAGCATCTCAAGCTTTCTCCATTGGAAGCTTCAGATTTGGTAAATGTAGTACCTCTAGATGACAGAAATCCAATCATCAGTTTTGAAGAAGATGAGTGTGGATTTTGGAAGATTGGCAGATTTGGAAAGGAGGTACATACTTTCACTTCAGTTATTTCTATATTTGCAAGCATAGACAGGGAAGACTTGGTGCATCTATGGAGATTAATAGAGGCCAAGTATACTGCTGAAGCACCTACTTCAGCAAATGGAATAAGACTTTGGAACACATTTATGACTTTGTGTGGTCCAAAAGAAGCAGATCCTGCCATATGGAAGGATCTTGAAGATGATCTCAGTAATCTTCATTGGAGGCTATATTCTACTTGTGGTGTATTTCATATGAGCTCTACAAAGTTTTCAGAGTATTTACTTGTGGATGCTGACTATTTCTTGTCCAAAGAAGTGTTGGAGAAGATGCTAGAGACACCCTTGGAGATTGATTATACTAGTGATGTGGCCAAAGACTTGATCAGATATGTTTATCACCAACATAAGAAGTTTTTGCAAGATTCCTCCTAAGTCTTAAGTATTTATTCAGAAACTTGATCATTGGAATGGATATCAAGTTTAGGGGAGGATTGTTGGGAATAAAATATGGGTCAGTTCACTAGACGCTGATAAGAAGAATGTCAACGCTGATAGGATGACATTGGACGCTGACAGCCAAGCGTTGACATTGAAGAAGTCAACGCTGACAGCCTTGAAGATTGACACTGATGGAATATCTTCATACGTATCTTTTGTTTATTTGTTTCTTTATTTATGTATGGTAAAGATAAGCACAACATTGTATTTTCTATTATTATCTTTACCTAGAATAGTTGATTCGTAGCTTATTGTACAAGACTTCTTGTTCTATAAAAGAAGGTCTTTTAGGTTAAAGTCATATATATCAGTTTTCATAAGTTTTCGATTGTTAAAACTCTTTCATTGTAACCAAGTACGTTTATTCTAATACAAGTGAAAGTTTGTTTAACATCATTGTGTTTTAGATCAAGTGTTAATTCCGCATAAAACTTTGTTACTTTATTCATAAGCAAAGGTTTCTCTACGTGTAGTACTTGATCTAATCTCGTATACACAAAGCTTAATCGATCTAAGTTTGGGATCAACACCCACTCCACCTCCAAAGTATGACACCGAGTCAGATGGAGACAGTGATGATGAACAAACTTCAAGGGACAAGAAGATTGAAGAACTCATGTCTTTACTCACCACAACTTATAAAAAGATCTACAAACCTACCAACAACAACCTCAGATCATCATCCAATGCTAGATATAAGGAAGTTGATCATGCACCTAGGTATGATCGTGATGCTAGGTATGATAATCAGAGGATGCTGAATCAAGTTGGGGCTAGAGATACTGTAGGCACTCCGGTTGTGCAGAAGACTGGGATTCAATGCTTCAACTGTAAGGGATTTGGGCACATGGCTAGGGAATGCAAGAAGCCAAAACGGGTTAAGGACTCAGGGTATCACAAGGAAAAGATGCTGCTGTGTAAGAAAGAAGAAGCAGGAATTCCACTCACAGCATATGAAGTTGACTGGCGTGATGACACTGATGATGAAGCCGATGATCAAGAGCTAGAGGCACATTATGTGTACATGGCAAAGATTCAAGAAGTGCTTCCAGAGACTGCTGATACTTCTGGACCTATCTTTGATACTGAGCCAATTGAAAAGGTACCAACAAATGATAACTATAATGTGTTTGCTAATGAACGACGGCATCCTGAGCAACCCGAAAGCATCAATGACACATATGTAATGGACACGGAGGATAGCAATATCTCTACGGATTCACAGCATATGTGTAATGATGACGGTAATGCTACTCAGGATACTGACTCGGATGAGGACCGTGATTTGCTTGCGTCTATAATTGATTCTTTAAAACATGAAATTGAGGAAAACAAAGATGCTAATAAACGTTTGAAGCAAGCAAACACATCCTTAGCCGAGGAGATAGACAGGCTTAAAGAGTGTGATTATGTAAAAGAAGCTGATCGACGAGTTGCAATAGCTAATGGTTTGGTATATGAACGTAAGGTGCTCAACGAACAATATTGTTCTGAAGTAACACACGAAATTCATATGTCAAAACAAAAGATATCAGAACTTGAAGAACAACTACTGATACATAAACTCCAAATTACTGAATTAGAGTCGGTTAACAAAGAACAAACTGAGCTTTATAAAACTCGTGAAGAAAAGGATATTGAAAAAATTCTTGCTTTGGAAAAGAGAGTCGACACGTTAAACAACATTGTTTACAAAACGGGTCAGTCTATTCAAACTATGAATATGCTCAATAGAAATATGAAAACGAGTTTTGTCAAGCCTGAATATCTCAAGAAAGCTCAAAGTACCAAGCCTGCTCTTTATGATATCGGTTGTTATGTTGATAATCTTGCTCTTATGCTTTCCCCTGACTGCGACGAAATCATTCGTCAACAAGAAGAAAGTCGATCAAACTTAAGTGATTTAATAAACCTTTCTGATTCTAACAATCATATTAAGTTTGTCCCTCAAAAAGAACTTTCAAAAGAACAAAAGATGTATAATAGTGTTCCACCACCAAGTGATGAACCACAAAAGAAAGTTTCTTTAAAAAGGAGTTTCAAAAAGCAATCAATTTTGTTAGAAAAGCGAATTTTGGATGACAAACGTAAATGGGATGAGAAAAGCAAAAGTGTTCAGCAATTTGAGTTTATAAAACAAGGGGTTTTAAATTTGTACAAAGGCGTCGTCGACTATGAAAAAGTTTCTAGGGGTACCATTTGGAATATTAAACCTAACCCACAAGTAGAAGTCGTCATTCAACAATGTATTGTTCCAACCATTGATGATCTTTCAAAAAATGTGGAAATGTTTTATACAGCTCTCACTGAGGAAATGTTAACTGATTTAAGTTATGTTAAATCTCTTGAAGATGAAGTTGATTTTCTTCAAACTAAATTAAAGACACAAGAACACCAACTTTCTAAGGAATATTTTTATGCTGACCATATGAATGCTATACTTGGTGTGTATACCGATCTTGATCAATATTGTCATGTAGCATGTCTAGTGTCAGAATCGGACGCGAAATGTCGCAATCTTGAAGTAGAGCTTTCGAAACAAATTCAGTCATATAACAAACTTTCGAAAAGTTTTTCTCAACTTGAGAAACACTCCATTTCTCTTGAACTTGCTTTACAAAAAGGTGAAAAATCTCATAATCATAAAAAGTGTCAAGAAATGTCAGCTTCTTCGTTTCGTCTACTAAATGAAAAAGATTTCGAAATAAATGATTTGAAAGCTCAGCTAAAAGAAAGGGACATAGCCATAAGTGAGTTACAAAAACTCATTGAGAAAATCAAAGGAAAGTCTGTTTTGGGTAAACCATCCGCCGTTCGTCAACCGAATGCGGTTAAATTCCCTTAATCATCTATTTTGGGACAATCCCCACAGACTTTGCCTAAGATAGGAAATGATAAGAGCACTAATGTGATATCACCTGGAATGTATAAGATGAACACTAAGCCCACTCAAACTGGAACATCGCGATTACCTTATAATATTAAGAAAACTAATCAACGTGTGTCTTCTTCTACAGGAGTGATCCCCACTACTAGCGTTAGCGGACCACAGCTTAAGAGCGATAGAATGCACGATAAGGTCATGCCTAACAATAGTCAAGGAAAGAAGTTGGAAGTAGAAGACCACCGTAGGAATCTTAAGTTTTCTAAGAATAAAACGTCTGTAACTGCATGTAATGACAGTTTAAATGCTAAGACCTCGAATGTTGAATTTTTTTGTGTTGAATGTGGCAAATGTGTTCGTACTTTCAATCATGATGCTTGTGCTCTTAATTATCATGGCGTGAATACTAGAACTAGGAAGCCTATTCGTATGCCCACTAGTACTAGTAAACCCACAAGAACTTTGAACCAATCCACTGAGCAACCACTTAAGAAACTAAGTGCGTTAGAATCCACTACTCTACGTAAACAAAGCAGGTTAAAGAAGCTTTATGAGAACATGATTAGGACATGTACACGGGGGTATTCAAGATTTACACCACCCGGATACAAATGGGTATCTAAGACAACCCCCATTCTAATTGGGTCTATGAATGTTAGCTTGCCTTTAGAATCTAGGTCCACTACTATTTTGGAACCCGTTTCTATCAAGGGCTCCCATTTGTCAAATGCTACATTGTCTTCTAATTCTTCTGCAGCTCGTCGAAATCATCCTATTCATAATGGACTCCGGGTGCACAAAGCACATGACGGGAAATCTCAAGCTTCTCATTAACTTCGTGGAGAAGTTTCTGGGTACGGTACGGTTTGGAAATGATCAATTTGCACCGATACTCGGATATGGAGACTTGGTTCAAGGGAATATCACTATAAAACGGGTTTATTACGTCGATGGACTGAATCATAATTTATTCTCGGTTGGTCAATTTTGTGATGCGGATTTGGAAGTGGCTTTTCGGAAATCTACTTGCTATGTTAGAGACTACGATGGGAATGACCTTCTTACAGGTTCTCGTGGTTCTGATCTCTACACAGTAACTCTTCAAGACACATCTTCAAAAAATCCAATTTGCTTAATGGCTAAAGCTTCTTCATCTCAAGCATGGTTATGGCATCAACGATTGTCACATCTCAACTTTGACACCATCAACTTGCTTTCTAAGAATGATATTGTGACCGGTCTTCCTAAGTTGAAATTTGTCAAAGACCATCTTTGTTCTTCTTGTGAGTTGGGGAAAGCAAAACGTAAGTCTTTCAAAACAAAGACTACCCCAAGCTCAAAAGGACGATTGGAACTTCCACACATGGATTTATGTGGTCCCATGCGTGTAGAGAGTATTAACGGGAAAAAGTATATTCTCGTGATTGTTGATGATTACTCTAGATACACATGGACTTTCTTCTTAAGGTCCAAAGATGAAACACCAGAGGTTCTCAAAACCTTTCTCAAGATGATACAACGCAATCTTCAAGCTCAAGTCTTAACCGTAAGAACGGATAGGGGTACTGAATTTTTGAACAAGAACTTGCAATCTTACTTTCAAGAAGAAGGCATCGAACATCAAACGTCTATTGCTCGAACTCCTGAACAAAACGGCGTTGTCGAAAGGCGGAACCGTACTTTGGTTGAGGCTGCTCGAACAATGCTCTCTGCTTCAAAATTACCGCTATTCTTCTGGGCTGAAGCAATTGCAACTGCCTGTTATACTCAGAATCGTTCTCTCGTTATCCCTAGACATGAAAAGACACCTTACCACATCATCAATGGCAGGAAACCTACTGTCAAATTCTTTCACGTATTTTGATCTTTATGCTACATTCTTAAAGACGTTGAGAATCTCGACAAGATGAAAGAAAACGGTGATGCATGTATTTTTGTGGGGTATGCTACATTGTCGAAAGGATATCGGGTCTATAACAAGAGAACAAAGATCATTGTCGAAACAATTCATGTGAACTTTGACGAATTGCCACAAATGGTACTTGATCACAACAGCTCAAGTCCCGCTCCTCAATGTCCAGAAATGGCACCTACACAAAACAGTGTACGTCCCGTGCAAGAATGTCAACAAAGTACTCCTACAACAGACTCGACGGATACGACACATATGAATGAGTTGGTTGACTTATATGATCCAATGTTTGATGAATATTACTATGGAAACAATCAAGTTGTGTCAAAGCCTTCCGCTGTCAATACTGCTGATGTACTCGAACAAAATCAAAAAGACACAACTGCCTCTACTTCAGCAACCGTTGCTCAAGAGACTATTCCATTGGTTACTCAACAAACTCAAGAAACAATCATACAACCAACATCACCAACCGTCAATGTTGAAGGAGGAAACAACAATCAAGCAGTCGATGCACAACCTGACGATGAAGAATTTATCAATCCGTTCGGTACACCGGTACACGAAGTCGGAGAGTCTTCTACTCAACATGTTGATCCGTCCAACATGCATACATTCTACCAACCATATCCATCCACTCACCATTGGACACGTGATCATCCATTGGAGCAAGTCATTGGAAATCTTTCACAACCGGTTCGAACACGCAGACAACTTGAAACCGATGGCGATGTGTGTATGTATGCACTCACCGTGAGTTCAACTGTACCTACAAACATCAAACAAGCCATGACTGATCATGCGTGGATAGAATCAATGCAAGACGAAATTCATCAGTTTGAACGCCTAAATGTTTGGGAACTTGTTGACCGACCCTATGGAATATCAATTTTAGATTTCAAATGGATCTGGAAAAACAAACTGGATGAAGAACAAACCATCATCAAAAACAAATCTCGTCTTGTGGTTAAGGGGTATCGTCAACAAGAAGGGATAGATTTCGATGAATCATTCGCTCCAGTTGCTCGTTTGGAAGCTGTCAGGATATTCCTTGCTTATGCTGCACATAAGGGCTTCACGGTTTTTCAGATGGACGTTAAAACTGCTTTCCTCAACGGTCATTTGAAGGAAGAAGTGTATGTGAATCAGCCGGAAGGATTCATCGATCCTCATCACCCTGACAAAGTCTATCGTCTCAAGAAGGCTGTATATGGACTTAAACAAGCTCCAAGGGCATGGTACGAAGAACTATCCAACTTCTTGGTCTCGAAAGGATTCTCCAAAGGTTCTATTGATCCTACTCTATTTACTAATAAATATGGGGATGACATAATGTTGGTGCAAGTTTATGTTGATGACATTATTTTCGGTTCTACGAACCCAAAACTTTCAAAACGTTTTGAAAAATTAATGCACAGCAGATTTGAAATGTCAATGATGGGGGAGCTAAAATTCTTTTTAGGCCTCCAGATTCATCAATCCCCACGTGGTATCTTCATTAAACAAGCTAAGTATGCTCAAGAGATACTTAAAAAGCATGGTATGACCTCATGTGCTCGCGTTGGTACACCATTGTCGACCACATCCCTAGACGCTGACTTGTACTCATATCCCGTAGATCAAACGCGATATCGCAGTATGATCGGGTCACTTATGTACCTTACAGCCAGCAGGCCTGATATTCATCATGCCACATGCTATTGTGCACGATATCAAGCCAGACCTACTCAAAAGCACCTCAAAGAGGTTAAACGGATCTTTCGATACCTTAAGAATACCATTCACATGGGACTCTGGTATCCGAGGGAAACCGGTTTTCATCTAACAGCTTTTTCAGATTCTGATCACGCAGGTTGTCTTGATAGTCGAAAAAGCACTTCTGGTAGCATACAATTTCTAGGGGAAGACAAGCTTGTCAGTTGGTCGTCAAAGAAGCAGGATTGCACTTCGCTCTCATCAGTTGAAGCAGAATATGTGGCTCTATCCGTGTGCTGTGCTCAAGTCCTCTGGATGAGAACTTAACTCACGGATTATGGCTTCCACTTTGATAAAATACCTATGTATTGTGACTCAAAGTCGGCCATAGCCATATCTTGCAATCCGGCTCAGCACTCCCGCACCAAGCACATCGATGTCAGATATCACTTCATCAAGGAACAAGTGGAACGCGGCATCGTGGAATTATACTTTGTCAGAACTGAGTACCAGCTGGCAGACTTGTTTACAAAAGCTCTATCGAAAGATAGGTTTGCGTATCTCGTTGGCGTCTTGGTATGAATTATATGACTCCAGAAGACTTGGAGGTTTTGGCAAATGAAGCTGCTTGATATTCTCTCATAATGACTTCTAAGCGCATCACAGCTTAGGACTCGAACCTTAACTAAGGAAAGTTTATCTCGGACGATAACTTATCCTTCTCAACGAGAAATTCATATTTCTCGGTCATGAGCTTCTCATAAAAACATTCAAAGTTTTTAAGTTCATGAAAAACGATTTCTAAGTAAATGTCAACTTAGAACTCGAACTTCAACTTAAGGAAAGTTTATCACGGATGATAACTTATCCTTCACAACAGGAAATTTATTTTTCTCGGTCATGAGCTAGTCACAAAACAATCAAAGTTTTGAGCTCATGAAAAACGGACCCGAACGGGGAGTGTACGTTTCAGTGCGCTTTCCCTAAGCAATAGAAGAGAAGTCTTCTATCTTGATTATTTTAAAACCGTTGAACACAATTTTTCAAGAATTTCTCAAAAGGTTTTTCTAAATCTTTCAAAATTGTGTGTTCAACACTCCCTCCCTCATAATAGGTTTTTATATCTAAAAATGTCATATGTTATTTTGATCAATTTTTTAGGGGGAGCGTTTTAAAATCAAGCCTTTAATGTTGTTGGGTACATCTCCAAAATTGTCATATTTTATGTATCCAACACATTCCGAAAATGATATGAAATTGTCAAATGTAATATATTATATCAGAAAAGGCATCTCAACTCCGTACCTCAACATATTTTGTGGTGTCGTTTTTCTAAAAATTTGTCAAATTTTGTCTCAAGACACACATATATTGTTGAGGGGGAGCGACCCGACTGAAAATGTTCCATGATTCATGCGTGCACACATGTTTCTCTCCCGTCGATTTTTCGGAAAATGTCATATTTTAATCAATTGGTATCTCTAATATTATATTTTTATATTAGAGATAGGGGGAGAAAATGTGATTAAAATGTAATATATCGCAACATGTGATCTTAAAGACTCAAGTGCAACTCTTTCCTTCACATGCCAAACTATTTCGTATATCGATGCATGTGTGTAGGGGGAGCTTTTCGAAAAGATAAAACTTTCAAAGTGTTAAAAGTTTTGATTTTTATCAAGCACTTTGAATGGTTTTCAATGGTTTATGGTTATGATCTATACCCAAAACAACCTACTATCCACGACGGAACGATGGAGTCAAAAGGTGGTTTAGGATAGGAAACTAAGTCCTATGATCCAACCAGAACCGGAGGGATCTACCCAAGGACATTCCATAGCTAGAAATAGTTGTCCTTAGGAAAGATGGAGTGGAATGAAGCTGAATGCGGACCAATTACTTAAGTTAGCACTAGAACAATCACAACAAGGTGCTAATGATGACGTATTGGTAAGCATTGAAGGAGTTGAATATTCTACGCAACTTAGGTAGAAACCGGGTTAACACATCTTTTGAAGACAAGTGTCATGGACCCAGTGATGCGATGCACAACCCTTCCCCAACCATTCGAGTTTCTCTCAAAAGAAACTTGTCTCATTGTCACGGAGATCAACACGTATCTATTGACTTTCTCACTCCGAGTTAGTTAATATTGAAAAGGTGGCAGTCTGCTCCAGCCTCCGATTACCAAAATGCACTTATTGAGTCTAGAGCCAATCGAGATCTATCTATCATCTCATTAGGACACAATCGAGTCCTACGCATTATCCTTGTGATATTGCCAGAACATCTGAGTGATATGATTCACAATGAAGATGGAAATCCTGCTTGAGCCAACATTAAACAAGCTCATGGTAGGTAACTTGTGTGATTCTACACGAATCAAACTTGTGAGAACTGGAATGCAACTAAGTTTGATTCTTAATTGATTCAAACTTGATTCCAGGTTTCTTCGCAAAATCCATGTGATCTTGCCAGAACATTCAGAGTGACACTCATTAGTGTTCACAGTGACGAATGGAAATCCTTCCAGTGTCAACATCAAACAGCACTGCGGTAGGTAACTCGCAAGATTCTCTACGAATCAAGCTTGTGACAAACTGGAAAGCAACAATGGTGCGATTCTTTTAGAATCAAACTTGTTCCAGGAAATCTGAATTGACGACTCTAATCAGACGGATAATTTATCCTTATGATTCACTCCTTACGTTCGCAGTTTGCTTTGAGACGGTCGAGTAAAGAGAACTGGCTACTATCGCCGGGAAACCCTGTCAAGGAGGTTCTTAATCGAATCTACCTGATCACAGGTACGGTATTTAATACCGTTTAACGGTCTTCACCGACCGGAGGAAAAACGCTACCGAGTTAGGGTGAAATGTTCAAAGCCATTTCATCCGTGTCTATATATGTTGCTGCATATCAAGAAGGTGGCGTAGCTGTACAACCGATGTCGATTCAGAAGTCACAAGAGCACAAGATGGCGATAATCAAGATACTTAAGAATGTAAGAATGTAATAGGTCATCTTAGTTACAAGGAGCACAGATGAAGATCTCAAGCACTCAAAGTCAAAAGACAAAGGCTCAAGATAAAGATCACGAAAGCATGAAGGAACAAAGCTGTTACAAACAAGATCAAGACCAAGATACAAGACCACAGCAGGAAGATCTCCTCTACAAGAATGTATTCACTCAATCATCTTATGCTTTTTAAGCTTTTTAAGATGACCGATACATTGGGGGAGATTGTTAGCCCTATATTTTATATAGTCAAACTAGAATGTAATAGGTCATCTTAGTCGTTAACAGGTCTTGTATTGTAATAGGTTAGTCGGGAAAACCGGGCTTGGACTTTAAGCTAATATTGTATAAGTTAGGGGCGTAAGCCCAAAACAAAGCCAAGCCCGGCCCATGTCTCTTAAACCCACGGCCCAAAAGCCAAGGGTATATATACCCTCTTCCATGTGTGGAAGAGGGTGTTGGTTACCATTATTTCTCTCTCTAAAAGTGTTTAACCTTCCAAATTCTCTCTTGTTTCTCTCTCTACTTTCTTCTCTTTCTCTCTCTAAATATCTCTTCTAAATCTTGTGTTATGGATTAAATGGGAACAACATAAACATACACTTGAATAAGTACGTACAAATTAACTAAATGTATCTTTTCCAAATCATATGATCAGAAACAAGTTGTTTGTAAATACCACACTTGCCTTGATTTTGAATTTTAGCAAGATTCCATTGGACAGAGTACATTCAGAGGTGGAGTTCTTCGGACGTTACCATAAAGCATGTACAAATGTGACCTTCGCTCCCAGTATAGGTGATCAACCTACAGCTGGCGATTCCGCTCTACGTTCGTCGAATATTTAGAGAACTAATGCAGCCGCACATATGCAAAGGCAATGCATCTCAAACTCTTCAGCCTTTCGTGCAACTGAGGTTGGTCGGTCACTCAATCCAGCAATGTCTCTAACGAGGGTAAGTAACTTTTGTTTCCTTTAATTACATTACGTTGTTTGCTACCTAATTTAGTTTAAACCCGCCTATCTCTGTTTGTTAAATACAACTAATGGCATCTATACCCTCTTTGTTATGTAGTCTCATTCGAGGATCATTTTACATATATCTATAAACACACTTTACAGGTTATTATGATGGATGGAAATAAACGAACTTGGAAACCGACTATGGCTCCTGGGTAAAGAAACCCGCAACCTTTCGTACTAAGAAAGACAACAATGTTATCTCTGCACGTCATGCACATGGCATCTGTTAATTCATGGTATTGTATGCACTTTTCAGTCGCAAAAACTAACATAGTAATGCATAGAAATAAGATTTTTTTGGATTTTGGATCTTTGCTTTTTGCATTTGCCTCATACAGTTTTAGTGGTTGGTTAATGTTTTGTGAATCTTTTGTTAATACAAACGCTATGTAACTTTTTTAAGTTTCATCTCTTCTGTTCTTTTGCGCTTTATTGTCATATAATGTTATCAGTCAGTTATAGAATCTAACGATTTTACGACTTGCTACCAGCTTTGAAGCTATATATCAGGCTGCAACCATACTTAAAAAATGTCTTTCTTGCAATGGGAGGCGGTTAGCACCTCCTTCCACCCTCTCACTCTATAAACATCATACCAAAATACCCCGCTGCGAAGCGCGGGCATTATTCCTCGTTCTTCTTAGCAAGTAAGGTACAAAAGCAACAATTTGTAGTCAAATTTTCATATCATAACACATGACACATAAATGAAATTTGAGGATTGTCATATGTAAGCATGGGTGGATGCTGAACACTAACTTATCGAATGCACACAATTATTTTTACGATCAGAGAGGGCTTTGAATAGAGGTGAGCATGAGGCGGTCTCGGTCGATTTTGGCTACAAAACCCAAACCAAAATTTCAACCGTAAATTGTTTAAAACCAAACCCCGAACCAAAAGTTATGTTTGGTTTTTTCGTTTTCTTGTTTTTTTTGGCGGTTCAGTTTTTGTTTTTTTCATTTGAAGGTTACGTATTTTATAAGTTTAAAGGCACTTTCATAAACACTTATCGTATGAATTTAGATAAATAATTTAAAATTTAAAGAATTTTCAAATAGGCAAATGTAAGTGTGATGGTATCATAGTTTTCTCATGGCTTTTTTGGAATACAACAAAAATATCAAATGAGACCATTTCGGTAAATAATTTTTTGTTGTTAATTTAAATTATTTAAGAGACTTGTCAATAATTAGTTATCTAAAAAATATGGATATCTTGAAACTTGTGAAGACGTTTTTATGTTAGGCTCATTATTTTAGCCAAGTTTTTTCAATTTAGATATTCGAAATTTCTAATAAATGTTTTCAATTCAGATATATGAAATTCCAGGTGGGGTGGGTTTTTTTTGGTCTTATTGTTCTCCTCTATTTTGGATTGTAAATAAACTTTTTTTGTTAAATATATTTTCGGATTAAGTAATATTTGCATGACACAAAATTTTGTTGAGTTGACTTTTTAAAAATCGAAAAGTTTTACTAAAAACTATATTACAATATCAACATTCATCGGGTTCTGTGAACCTTCGAGAACCCCTAACACTTTTTGTTCGAGTAACATGCGATCTCGTTGAGCAAGTTCGTCTCTTATCTTCTCCGCATCAAAAATTGCTTTCAATTATAAAAGGGTGATGTATATTTGCAAACATGGATCATATAATAGAAAACATGATTTATATATTAGTTCACTTATAACTTATAACTTCATTCTCTTTTGTATATAATTCGGTGTGTCTCATCAACTGGTAAATCTAGGAAACAAAGATTACAACTCAATTATGTACGTTTGTGATGACTCGAAACACTAAAGCCATTTTTTATTATGTTGCCACCAGAAACTGATGTCAAGACTTAGACATGCTTCGCCTGTCTCAATGGTCATTAGTAATTGCATAAGCCTTTTGTGTGGTAACTTAGATTCGAGTGGCCCCGAACTTGAGTTTGTTTTATGTTTTCGGGCGAAATTTAATACATTGCATAAGTAAATGTACTGATTGTTTCATGTTTATCGGTTGTAATTATGCTTAGGTTGGAAACAACCGGAGTAGGCGTAAAATCACTATCTAATAGTAAATTGGTTTGAAGAGTTGTGTTCCCTCCATGTATGCCTTAGAACGAATGCCAAAATCAGGTGTGTCAGGCGCACCCGGTCGATTCCATCATGGTTGATTCCGTGCCAGTGACGCATGTTGTTACCTCCAGCATTCCACGCCCTCTGTTCCACATGACGGTTATCGGGAAAATAACGGTGTCTCCTCGCGTATTTCCACTACAAACTCCGTCTCAATAAAAAAGATCGCGAGTAAATGAAAACTTGTAAAATTTTGGAATTGTACACTAGTTTTGTAGTTTATGTTATTTTGGTGAGAGATTGATTATGGTCTCAAGCTATCTCCTCTACTTATAGACAGTTGACTGAAAATACATAGACGCGCTTAAATAAAAATTTAGTCACAAAAATGTTTACTAACAAATTTTGACATATGATAGCAAGATTTTTTTTTTTCCAAATATCCATTTATCAAACTATCTAATATAACACAATACCAATCAAATTTTGTTTTTTTTTATATCGATAAAACCTGTTTTTACCTTCAAATTTTACGTCAACGGACGCCTGTACATGAAACGTCATAAACTTTACCGTTATGATTTACATCAAATTTAATTCACGTCAGATAAATTAACATTGGGAAAGTTTGATGGCGATTTTGAAATATTTGATAAAGTTTGATGGTATATTGAAACACTTTACTTCAGGTAATTAACTCAAAATTAGAAAAAATATATATACTTAGATTAACCTGTGTAGCCATTTGATCGTCACGCCACATAAGCAAAAGTATGATATTCAATTAATGTTTAATAGTTTGAAGCGTATTGTTGTATTTTATAGAGTTCTTATCTATACGTAACCATTCGAGATATTTTTTTTATTATAAGTACAAACTAAAATATGAAATGGTGATAAATGACTACAACCACAAATTTAAGTTGAATCGATATGTATTAGATGCATTTTTATTCAATTTTATGTATCTTTATTAGTTTTGAAAATTACTTTAAAGCGTAAGTGGCGCAAATTAACTTTTACGATTCCCACACATGTAATTATGTAAATGAAGAAACTAAAATAGAAGTCATGAAATACATTTAATATACTTATGTGTGTGTTTAAAAACTTAAAAAAACACATTATATAAAGTCTAAAAGCCCATAAATGAAAAACCCATTCAAGATTTAGCTTTGCTTCTTGTTTAACATCATTTCTAGCTTTGATTATCTTCTTGGCCATTTTGGGCTTTCAAGAAACACAATTAAGAATTCCACATGGAGAATGAAACTCGAGCATATTTTGCAAAGCCCATTTGTCTTAAAATCTCACCTTTCATGTATTTACTTTTCGAGAATTGAGATACTCCTATATCAACTCTAATATTTGAATTTGAAATATAAGCTTAAAGAAAATGGATATGCATTTTTTTGGACAAGCGTGTAAATAAAACCATCATTCAAATTTTTGGATACTCAAATTTAAACAATCCTAACTATAATATTAGATTGTTCGAAATTTTGGATACCCAAAATTAAAAGGAAACAATCTACCATAGTGTGTTTTGTATAAAAAAGTGTCGATGGTAATTGTTAAAAACTCGGACATACCCTTGAATCTTTAACACTTATTTTAAAGTGAGTATCAGATGAAAATCGAATTGAAAAAAAAAACTTGACCGGAGCGAGTTAGACTAAAATCACAGACCATGGACTGGATTGTATGTGTACGGTACGGGTCAGTATAGTCCGATTTTTTTTTCATCAGCCTGTTCCGATTTAGTTTTTCGATCACCCGTTTCAAAATAGTATAATGATCGGGTACAGGACCAAATCGAAACAGACCGAATCACATCGAAATTGATATAGGCCAAAATTACGACTGAGGATCGAACCGAAATAATTTAAGAATTGATTTGCACACTCATAAAATTGATTGAGACGTTCAACATTGTGCATTACGAATTTGTACAATATTTTATAGTGTGTTTTACAAGTGTCTCGAAATATACATGTTTGGTGTCATTGCCGATGCTTCTCAACTTGTTCATTGGTCGATTTTGCGATACACGGATTGTCAAATTCAAAAGATTACGAGCTCCACCGGATTAAAAGGTTATCGTAGTTCACTTAATGTGATAATTTTCTAAGGATTTTCACTTTTTTTTAAGTTTTAGCCAAGCCTTAAAAGTTAGCACCCTAAGCTTATTGTATAAACTAACAAATAATTACCATATAAATGAGATTTTAGGTAAATGACTCACAATCCTAAGTGTATTTAGGTTACTTGGCTCAACGCATAAAGTCTACTACGTAGTTTGTAAATTGTAATGTATTGTCTTTTTGTTTCTGTTTGTGAAACCTTGTCACCAACCCTATCTACCCTCTCTATTTATAGTGATTTAAGGTTACCTACAAATCATGCACATTTGTATTTTTTATGAGACAAAGTTGTTATTGTGAATATTTTCCCTCCTAAAAGAGTATGTAATGTACTACATTCGATTCGTATCGATCTACGAGTTATTTTGCTACTTGCGCAATCAAGACTCGTTGTCTACATTCTTTGTCACAGTGTCATTCGTAACAAATATTCCGGTTTTATGCCTTTATCCGACCTCCAAACACCAAGATATAGATCAAATTATGTGTTGAACTTGTGTATATGAGCATATTCTCACTTGTTATTATACTAATTGTGTGCAACATTGAACTTAATCTAAGATGAATCATGAATGCAAAATTTATTAAATTGCATATGCAAAACAGAATAACTTTTCAATGAATAAGTTACAATTTTGTTAGAAAAAAAAAATGATTTGAAATTTAAGATTACTGAAATGTTAAGGAGAATAAGCTGACAATCATGACAGGGCCAATTTTCTAATATTGGGGGGTTTGGGGCTCAAGGAACATATATTATTTAATCTACTAATAATGACAAGTTAGCTCCATCACCTTTTTTTTTTCCTATATGAATCAGGACTTTGGGCACTTATTTAGGCCTTTTGGGCTCAAACTTATTTTATAAGTTTAGGAATAAGTTTAGCTAGCTCTATTATACTATGATACTATGATAGTGCGTTAGCATTTTTTGTAAGTATTAGACTTTAGAGTGTATATAATTTAGGTTAATGACATGCAATAGCAACGTATTTTTCCGTTTGTTTCATTATAACGAACTCAAAAAACGAGAAAATACCATCTTATACATGAAAAACGGACACGAGTACAAGATTCTCACAATAAACATCGTATTATCCAATAACACTTCACCTAATAAAACTCTTAAACAAAGAATAGCCATGATCAATAATTTATGAGTTTAAGGTTGCTTGAATCTTCATTCATGATGAAATCTCATAAATTATGGCTTACAATATAAAATAAAAAGGCTAGAGTAGTTGAAGTCTCATAAAAGTGGGCTTAAATACTGCAAAATGGTTGCTTTATATTCCCTCAATGTTCAAATTAGTTTACTATTAAAAGATTCTTACATAGACTATGGATTTTATTGTACTTATTAGAACATTATAATTCATCACTGAAAAAAATAAAATATTTATCAAATAGTCCAAAGTGAGTACTGTGTTATTTGTACCACATGATACTCAAAGCTTTTATTTCCCAAATCTTTGACTTTGTATAATTGAGTAAAATGGACTCAAGATGGTTTAATGTGATTAAAGTTTGATTTTAATGCATATATATCTACATCATTGAATGGATTTGGGATCTTTCCACTTATATATACATATATTGTTTGCATACAATTGAAAACATATTTTTTTAATTTAATGATGACAAATGTCATTCTCGGTATTCATAAGAGGAAAGGTATCGTGGCTAGCCACAAGTAATTTGATTAAGGACCTTTTAGTGGGAAACAAATGTGAGCCTAAACCATTTGAGCATCTTGTTCCACACTCACACCAAAATATTTCTCTTCCCACTAAGAGGCATATTAAGAGCCTTATATGATACCACTAAAAAAAGTAAACAACCCCGTCTTATTAGTCACATCAACTTTATTTCATCTGAACAACAAAAAAAAGTAATTTTACTGATAATATTTTTTTTCTTCAATTTTTATATAAATTAAAATTTATTTTATTAAATAAATACATAAATAAAATACAATACAAAATATAAACTGCTACAAAAAAATTACAACGCGTTTAAAAAACTTATAATATATAAACTAGTTAATTTGCATTATCGTTTCGAAATCAGATATGTCATCGAGATTGAACAAATCTGAAAAACATAAGTCACTCATTTTTACAAAGGTTTTCGGATTAGGAAGAAGGATTAAGTTGATTGTAAAAAATGTTGTTGATTCTAGTGTCATCATCCATTAATCAGGATTTATTAGAAATCTATGAGATTTCATATTCGGCTCGGATACGAGTTAGGGGAAGTGCGGATTGAACACTCGTCGGGCTAATATATTTTCTCCCACGACAAAGATGCATGGGTCAAGGGGGCTGCGGCCCCTTGTGGGGTCAAGGGGCATAGCCCCTTATTGCCAAAACCTAAACAATTTTTACGAATCAGTATTAAGGATTTATCTTATTTTCCCGCCAAAACTCAACCAACATGTCTGTTGTAACCATTTGTAATTAACTGTGCTCCAACTATGTTACGAGTTTTTGACCAACTAATTGTACTTACAAAACTTATTTACCATTCTATGACATGTTTAAAATTATTGACTATTGTATGATATTTTTTGTTTTTAGTCGCAAACCAATTGTTTCTCGTAAATTTGTTTACCATTGTATGAATTGTTTATAAATAAGGTTTTTTTATTCAACACAAATAAATAAACTTAAGAAAAAAAGAAAAAAAAAGTAACCAGGTTGTAGTAACTTTAACCATTACCGCGTCATGAGTATCTATTGATCTCAAGCTTGCAATAATCGTGAATCGCTAGTCGATCGATTGATCATCTTGAAACTTATAATTATTTTAGAAAAGATTAATCGGTGATTAATCAGATCGGCATTTTTAATAAATTTTAAGTATTTATCACAAGTTTTGGGTACTTCTAACAAGTTCTAGGTATTTTCAGAAAAAATTATTTTAAATCAAATTTATCATACATATAAATAGTTAATATAAGTGATAAACACAAGTTTAAATTGAGTTTTCAGTAATTTCGACAAGATTTGCATGTTTTCAGTAAGTTTATCTTTCATTGTCCGTCGTTGACCATAATTGATTGTCATTATTTACTTTTTTTACATAAATCAACAAAGTTCATAGCCTTGTATAAATTAATCGATCTTATAAACATTTTTTTGCAACACTCATTGATCTATAGAGTTTGTGCGTATAATGCTTTTTAGCTACAGCCTACATATTGTACTTGTGTAACATTATGATGCTTTTGACAACCAACATGTATAGCTAATTAATTGAAAATGAAATAAAACATTAAAGTGTACTTGGTTCTGATTTCAATACTTTTAGCTAACTAATTGAAAATGAAATAAAACATTAAAGTGTAATGTTGCGATAAAAAAATATTTACTTTTTTTTGCTAGATTTTTTTATAAAGTTCAAAAGAAATGGAGAAAAGTTTAATGTATGTTAAAAAGAAATACCATATAACAGTCAATAGTTTTTAACATGCCATGAAATGATAAATAAGTTTTGTAAGTACAATTAGTTGGTCAAAAACTCTTGTGTTACTAACCGCTAATAATTGTCATTAGTATTTGTTATATAAGTAGATACATGGGTCTCGTTAAATATAACGAAAATCACAATTCTTCCATGTTCTTTCTTTGATATGTTTTGCCTAGAATCAAAGTGTTTCTGTTTGAATTATCCTGATAAAGATTTCGTGTAACCCAGGCACCAATAGGGTCGAAATACTTTCTACAAAAAATGAATTCAACACTATTCAAGTTAGATATCCAGGATTAATCACACACTAACCCTAATTGATGCATCAAGAATTATGTTGTCTATCAGTTTTGGAAGTCTAGTGGTTTTGTCATAGGTTCAAGTAGTCTAAAACTCTGTCTAAAATAAATAAGGTCAGGTGGGTTCTTTTTTGTCTATAAAGTGACCTGATCTCAACAGTAGTAAAGAGACAACTTTCTATGTAATAAGCTTTAATCTTGATCACATATATAACAAGAATCATCCTTAGAACTCTAGTCATTATCCCTTTCTAGTTGCAGTTTTGTTACACCATTATTTCCTGTTAACAATTTTAAAGGTTGTGTATGTTCTGTATACTCGGATGTCATAGTTGTTGGAAGATGATACGATGGAAGCAATCAGTCGCATATCAAAGTGGGAGAACGACGAATACATATGCAGAGGACACATTCTTAACGGTATGGCTGGCCCTTTGTTTGATATTTATCGAAATGTTGAATTTCTAAAGGAGTTGTGAGATTCTATTGAATCCAAGTACATGACAGAGGATGATGCTTTTAGTAAGAAGTTTCTTGTAAGTAATTTTAATAATTACAAGATGGTCGATTCTAGGCTTGTCATGGAACAATTTAACAACATTACTACAAAAAAACCTCTTAGAGACCCCCTTAAAGAGAATGGTTACGTGAAAACAAGTGTCTATGACCTAAAAATGGTGGGAAGGGGATAAATAGAAACTTGTTTTCTTAAAAAACCAGTCTCTATAAGGTGAATTCTAAAGAGACTAGTTTTGTAGGCTGCAACCACTCTTTTTATACACTTAAAGACACTGGTTTTTACGTAACAACCTGTCTTTATGTGTTAATGTTAAGGACACCGTTTTATATAAAAAGACTAGTGTTTTTAAACATTTAAAAACACTGTTTTTTTTAACAACCAGTCTTTTTTATGTAAATAAATTTTGTGCTTAATTTTTTTAACTTACAATCATAAGGACTTAACGGTATCTACTTGTTTTTATAACATATTACGCTTTTAGTCTTTATAAAAATTATATGTGATTAAATTATAATGACCATTAAATAAATAAAAAAATTAAGAATCATAACTTGTGTAAAACTTATTTATAGGCACGTCCTGTTAATACATCCTCTTCTTTTCTTTTTAATATGATAAAAAAGGCAACAGATGGTCTTGAACCCTTAACCTCTCAACTTTCATCAGACGCGGCATCTCTCTGTTATGAGTGGTTAATTACCAAAAAGCTGATAAACAAAATAATATCTGAACAAAAAAAAGTTGCACACAACAGGTCTAGAACCCCAGACCTGCACACAAACATCAAACTCAACATCCACGAATTAACCAACCGGTCTATGAACTCTTTTTGTTTCATCTCATTATATTTTCTTTTTGTACGTTTTGTGTTTTTTACAAGCTGTTAATAGAAAAAATAGAGTTCAAAAAGAGACCACTGTTGGTCTCAAACCCTTGACCCTGCACAACAGAAAGACGCAACAAGAACCACATTTCACCATCTTTGCTATCTTTACATTTTGTTTATATTTTCTTTCATACTCTCTTTTATTTTTATTTTTTTAGCTGACAATAAAAAGTAACAAAAGCACCAGTAGTGGGACTTGAACCCGTGACCTGCTGCTCAACAGCCCAACACCCCAACCATCTGCTCTATGGTCACTTTTGGTTACTTGTTCCTTTTATGTTTTCTTTATACCTTTTTTATTTCAACTTATTTTTATATTATCAGCTTTTATAGCTTATTTCGTACTTTATTCTTAGCTTATTTTTAGGCCTTTTGTTTTTCCTTGGTTTCAATTAGAGTTTATCAATTTATATAATTTTTTAGGATTATTATAAAACCGTTTAATATTTTTAAATCATTTAATTAGTTTAAATGGTTTTTATGAGTCGATAGGGTATCGTTGTACACGACATGAGTCGATAGGGTATCGTTTCACATGATATGAGTCGATAGGGTATCGTTGTGTACCATATAAATCGATTGGTATCGTTGTACACGATATGAGTCAATATGGTATCGTTGTACACGGTATGAGTCGATAGGGTATCGTTTCACATGATATGAGTCGATTGGGTATCGTTGTACATTATATGAGATGATAGGGTAACGTTTCACATGATATGAGTCGATAGGGTATCGTTTCACACGATATGTGTCGATCGAGTATCGTTGTATACCATATAAATCGATCGGGTATCGTTTCACACGATATGAGTCGATAGGGTATCGTTTCACACGATATGAGTCGATCAGGTATCGTTGTATACCATATAAATCGATCGGTATCGTTGTACACGATATGAGTCAGTATGGTATCGTTGTACACGGTATGAGTCGATAGGGTATCGTTTCACATGATATGAGTCGATTGGGTATCGTGATTAAAGTTTTTATTTCCCAAATCTTTGACTTGTATACTTGAGTAAAATTGACTCAAGATGGTTTAATGTGATTAAAGTTTGATTTTAATGCATATATATCTACACCATTGAATGGATTTGGGATCTTTCCACTTATATATATACATATATTGTTTGCATACATGATTGAAAACATATTTTTTTAATTTAATGATGACAAAAGTCATTCTCAGTATTCATAAGAGGAAAGATATCGTGGCTAGCCACTAGTAATTTGTTTCGAAATCAGATATCTCATCGAGATTAAACGAATCTAAAAACTTGAGTAACTCATTTTTATAAAAGGTTTTTGGATTGGGGAGAAGGATTAAGTTGATTGTAAAAAATGTTGTTAATTCTAGTGTCATCATCTATTCAGATAATCAGGATTTATTAGAAATTAATGAGATTTCATATTCGGCTAGGATACAAGTTAGAGGAAGTGCGGAGTGAACATTCGTCGAGCTAATATGTTTTCTCCCACGACAAAGATGCATGGGTCAAAGGGGATGCGGCCCCTTGCGGGGTCAAGGGGCATAGCCCTTTGCCGCCAAAACCTAAACGATTTTAACGAATCGGTATTAGGGATTTATCTTATTTTCCCGCCAAAACTCAACCAACATGTCTGTTGTGACCCTTTGGAATTAACTGTACTCCAACTGTGTCTAACCGCTAACAATTGTCATTAGTATCTGTTATATAAGCAGATACATTGGTTTCGCTAAATATAACGAAAATCACAATTTCTCTCTGTTCTTGCTTTGATATGTTGTCCCTAGAATCAAAGTGTTTCTGCTTGAATTATCCCGATAAAGATTTCGTGTAACCCAAGCACCAATAGGGTCGAAATACTTTATACGAAAAGTGAATTCAACACTATTCAAGTTAGATATCCAGGATTCATCACACACACTAACCCTAATTGATGCAACAAGAATTATGTTATCTATCAGTTTTGGAAGTCTAGTGGTCTTGTCATAAGTTTTAGTAGTATAAAAGTCTGTCTAAAATATATAAGGGTTTGGTGGGTTCTTTTTGTTCTATAAAGTGACTTGATCCCAACAATAGTAAGGAGACAACAACTTTCTATGTAATAATCTTTAAGATTGATCACCTATATAATAAAAACCATCCTTAGAACTCTAGTCATTAACCCTTTCTAGTTGTAGTTTTATTGCACCATTACTTCCTGTAAACAATTTTAAAGGTTGTGTATGTTCTGTCTACCCAAATGCCATAGTTTTTGGAAGATGATACGGTGGAGGCAATCAATCGAATGCTCGTTTAGGACATGTGCACTTTAAAAGAGTGCTTGAAATGTCTAACGATGATTTTGTTCTTGCTATTGATGAAAATACTTGAGAATGTAATACTTGCATGTTAACAAAAAGGGTTATTTTACAAACAAGATACTAAAATTTATAATATGTTCGGCTAAGTAACTAAAGTTACATTTTGTGATTCTAAGTTACTAATGTTTGGATGACCGGTCGTTTACATTATTTTATACAGTAACCTACTATCACCAGTCTAATTCCTATTGACAATTCCAATTCTTCTATTTTTTAATAGTTGACTCAGACTAAAATAACTAATTTACCCTGTCTTCTTCTATCTTCTTTTTCATTTAATTTATCATCATCAACGATAATTACCTGGAAACTAACCAACATCTTCAATAAAAACTTAAAAATTCATGGTAAAAAAGACACAAATAAATAAACACCCACAAACCATCCCAATGACAAGTGTCCGGTTACTCATTCAAACTACAACCACCATCGCTGACCACCAACAGATATAACTCGAAAACCAACCACTACGAGCCACCCCTGACATCACCTCACTCGACCACTTCCAAATCGCCACCTCAGTCGGTCACACCTATGCCTCGAAATCCATCAACATAACCTAGTTGCCTACAATATAAATAATCTCCTACATGTTTAATACATTATTTTCATATACCAACACCTAATTTATCATCATCCTCGAAATCAACAACATCTTACAGATGTTTTGGTTGTGTTTCATTTTGACATTGGCTTATTAAATTTCGAATGATAATCTATTCTATTTGTATGTGTTACATTTTTAGATGAAATCAATGGATATAACCAACTGATTTTTTGTGATGATTGATCAACATATTTAATCTAATTACCTATATGTGAAAATAGATGTTATGAAAATGAGAGTTTAGGGATAATGAAAGTTGTGAATTTTTAAGATTAATTAAGTAAAGTGATGTGGGTGTGTTTAAAATAAAAAATAGTCTATTCAAATGGGATTTTAAAAATAAAACAAAGTGAAAAATTTGTTGTGGATCTGAGTTGTAAAATATGGCAGGCCCACGTGGCATGGGATACAGGCTATCACCCGGTAACCTTTTTTGATAGTAACTTTAATATGACATTTATAAACATCGGGTAACTTAGTTAATAAATCCGTATAAATGAGTAACTTAAAATCATAAAATGAAACTCTAGTTATTTTGGTGAATATTTTGGTAAAGTTTAGTAACTTCTTTGTATAATAACCCTAACAAAAATCACTAGGCAGCCACTTAAAAGTATAACAAGAAAATTTGTCATACTTGAATTAATATGTGATTTTCATGCAACACCATATTTAGGAAATAAAAAGTATGTTATCACTTTTATTGATGATGCCTTTAAGTTTTGCTATGTTTACTTGCTGCATGCAAAAGATGAAGCCCTAGATAAATTTGGAGTTCGTAAAACAGAAGTTTAATTGCAACAAAATGACATGATTAAAACCTTACGTATAGATGGATGTGGTGAATATTATGATCCTGTATATTTCCAAACTGTAGGAATCATTCATTAAATTATGGCTCCTCACACACCACAACGAAATGGTGTGGCTGAAAGGAAAAACAGAGCTCTTAAAAAATGGTTAATGTCATGTTACATTACTCTGGCTTGAATGACGGGTTTTGGGGAGAAGCCATGTTAACGGCTTGCTATTTATTGAATAAGGTTCCTAATAAAAGGAACAAGACTACCTCATATGAATTTTGGTATAAGAAACAAACCAACTTGACATTTTTGCGAGTTTAAGGGTGTCGAGTCGTCGTTAGGCTTCTGAACCCTAAAAGAAAGACTTTCATTGAAATAGGTATTTATTGCATCTTTGTTGGATATGCTGGGCATTCCAAGGTGTATAGGTTTTATGTTATAGAACCTAATGATTTTGTTTCTATCTACTCAATTATAGAATCAAGAGATTGATGAGAAACGTTTCTCTTCAATACTTATAACAAAGGATATTATACCAAATTTAGACGAGTTTCAACTATATGATCAGTTAAATGATGTACCAAGTGAGATTCCTGAATCTCGTAAAAGTAAAAGAGTTAGAAAAGCAAAATATTATGGTTTTGATTTTCAACCTATATGTATTTGAGGGATCAAGAGATCACATTGGATCTCGATATTCTTACTGTTATAGTATAGAGGAGGATCTAAGAACCTATAATGAAGCTATGCAATCTCGAGATGTTGCTTTCTGAAAAGAAGCAATAGGTGATGTGATTGGTTCTATAGAAACTAGAAGGGGGGAGGGGTGAATAGTTTCTCTTCGATTGGCAACCAAATTAAAATTACTTTCAATTTGGTTTGTATCAAAACTATCTTTTGCTTGAAGCTAAGTTGCATAGTGATTAGGTTCAATTCAAATGCACTAACAAAGATAATAGGTAAGTGTAATGATAATGAAATAAGTAAAGGGTAAGGAAGGAGACAACCTAGTGGGAAGACACCAAGATTTATAGTGGTTCGACAACGAGGCTCTATCCTTGTTTCTACTCCACTCCTCGAGTACACCTACTCGAGATTTCCACTATATCCACAAGCTCCCTTCTTGGCGGAGAAAACCTTACATCGTCGCTTACATTATTTTCCGACACTAAGCTAAATGTCGAGACCTAATCTTTAGCTAGGACCAATCTACACAACGTTGCCTACTTCACAATTTAACGACACAAGGCTAGATGTCGAGTTCTAATCTTAAGGTAGAACCAATCTTCACGACGTTGCCTACTTCACCATTTTACGACACAAGGCTAGATGTCGAGTTCTAATCCAAAGCTAGAACCAATCTTCACGACTCTTCACTTTGAAGCTAAGTGAGAACTTCACACAACACAACTACTAATCACTTTCAAGTTTAGTGAGAACTCACAAGACACAACCACATCACTTTATAGTTTAGTGAGAACTACTAATCAAATTTATTACAACTCAACTAGACTTATCCAAGTTCACAAATGTAGCTTGGATTTACACAACACAAATCTAAGCAAACACATATGCAATGGATGTACACAAAAAATCCAAGTATTCACAAATAACTTGGATGAACACAACTAGTCCAAGTATTCATAAATACAATGGATTGACATAAAACAAAAAGGGTATCATGATGAGTATGACTAGCTCATAGATTCATCTTTATCACAACACTAGTGAGTGAGTGATCTTCTCATTGGACAAGGTAAAGGAGGGGATCAAGAGGATAATCATATGTAAACATCCTTAACACTTTAAGTGATCATTTACTAATGATTATGCTATAGAAAAGAGAAAGGGGGCTGAGAAAAACGTCCAAGAGGCTTGTTGGAAAATGAGATTTGACCCACTATTTAAAGGAGACAAAGTATAACGGATATATAACGGCTATCTGGGCGCGGTACCTTATCTAGCCCGGCGGTTCCATATCGCTAGGGAACCGCCTAGCTACTTAAGGTTCCGCCCCTAGAGTACGCTCCGTTTTTTTGTCTTTTAGTGGGGTAGGAATATCTGAGGTATTTGAAGCCTTCAAAGGATATTCTAATAGCATATGGAATATGCTATTTTCAAATTTTCATTTTCCATTTTAATAAAACATTTTCTAAAAAAGAAAGTTTATTAAAAAGTATTTTGTCATATTAATAAAAGTGAGTTTTAAGGATAATCATTTTGATGATCACTAAGTATGATTAAGAAAGGTTAGTGATATGATTATTACCTTGATGATAGTGTTAGTTAAATAATTCGTTTTGTGTTTTACACTAAATGTGTTGTATAGTTTTTTGTGATCAAAACTAAGAAAGATTAGTTAACACTAATAATGTTTTTAGGCATCACTTGCATTAACAATCTCCCCCTTTTTTATTACGACAAACGATAAACTCATTTACGTAGAAACACAAAATATCGAATTATTAACGAGTTTATCACTATCATTTCTCCCCCTTTGTCGTAGCAAAAAGGTTAGCACAAGTCTTTTGAAGAAAATCGGACTTTGCTAGTAGCTCCCCCTTGGTGGTTGCTCCCCCTTGCTTGGGGCACCAAGTATGTGAGCTAAGGTGACATGCTACACAAAGGTTAGTAGAAAGAAAAGAAACACCAATGTATATATGATCACTACCTACTAAGTAACTTGAGAGGGAGAGAGAAAAGAAATCTCAAATTAGAAGCAAGTATTTTGCTAAGTATGTCCAAAAAGGTAATTGACAAAATCAAGCTTCAATCCAATGAAGATGATAAACTTGTCAATGTGTTAATGTTTAGAATTGATGGAACCACCCATAAGCAATTGTAAAAACTAACCATGATCAACTCAAAAGAGAACTAAGGAAGTAACACACAAATAACACAGAGGTTACATAAAAGAAAAGACATAACAAGGTAGATAGTCATACACACAATATGAGTATCTAAAGCAAAAAAAATATGGAAAATAAACTACTAAGCATAAGCTATTCTAATAGTGATAATTTTCCAAGATTGCTTAAAAAAATAAAAGACTCTAAAACAACTAAAGTGATAAAGACTCTAAGAGTAGTTAGTCCTTTAGTTGGAAAAATAAGACGACGATGCATCATTCAAAGTTTTGTCCGCCGGAACGAAAACTTGGATAGGAGGTCGAGTGAGGAGGAATTCAAGGAAATTTAACTTCTCATATACATGAGCAAGTTCAATTTTTTGAAATCGACAACAAGCACACGAGGATCCATGATGCAACACAAAATCGTTTAATGAGGGTAGGGCATCAAACCTAGGGTTTGGTGGTGGTGGGGTAATAGGGTAGGAAATGTTTTCACAATGCCTTGTGAGGTTTGGGAAGGTTGAAAGGTCATTGAGTTGAGGGGTGTTGAAGGATTAAGGTGGTGGGGGAACATTTTCTTTTGCTCCGGTGATGGGGTTAATGGTATAAGTCTCATTCTAATACTTGATTAGAGAGAAGGTATGGTTTTTAGGTGTTTTGGAAGAAGATGGTTCATTCTTCTTAACCTAAATAGGTCGAACCGAGATTTTTGGTTTCTTTGAAAGCTTGGATGAGGAAGCTTTGGGTGAGTGGGGTTGTGACAAAGAAATGTCAAGGTTAGGAATGGAGGAGTTAGGCATTTTGAAGGTGTGAGAATGAAATCTCAAGGTTGGGAAGGTGTGAGAATAAAATCTCAAGGTTGGAGATGTGTGAGAATGAATTCTCAAGGTTGGGAAGGTGTGAGAATGAAATCTCAAGGTTGGGGTATAAGTAAAATGTAATCAAGGTAAGAATTTGAATACAAAATGTGAAGTATCAAGGAATGTTTAGCCAAATTGAGCAAACAAGTAATTTTGACAGGGTATAGGGTTTAAAGAATTTTGACCAAAAACGAGTCAAAAGTCAGTTTCTGTCCGCGGTACCTTATAGCGACCAGCGGTTCCTTACCACTTAAGGAACCGCGGGACTTTAAGGATCCGCGTGCAGTGGACTTGAAACCAAGTTTTTCCAGGGTTTTGAGAAAAACTAAGACTTCTTCAAAAAAATGCAAATCTTGGAATTTTACCTCTATTAGCACTAAATTGTGCTAGGGTTGCATTAAAGCAACACATTCACAAAGAATGTCTTGACAAAGGGTGACAAAATATTTAGATATCATTTTGAACCAATTTTAGTCAAGTTTTTAGAGGTTGTGATAGATTTAGGTTCAATTTTAATTTCAAATTAAAGTTGATTAATGTGCACATAAGAATAGGAACACATAAAGCTAAATCCATTAACTAACTTCATGAAAAATTCATGAAGGAAGAAATTACAATGACAAATAAAATACAAGAACAACTAACTAATACAAAGTTAGCTTAATACTAGATCTAGATGAGTAGTCTTCTTTGGCTTGGTTTTGTTAAAAAAAACTTATTAAGAAAACTCATCATTCATCTCCTAGAAGGAGGCATGGAGAACAAGGTAAGCAAGAACTCTTGCAACCTCCTATGTAGTCCAAACATCTCCATCCTAAGGTTATGGATGATGTGGTGGTTGTAGAGGCAACATGGACAATTAGGACCATGAGTCTCTTGAAACCATAGTAAGGATCACCCAAAAGGAAGGAAAGTGGGACACCCAAAATTGGAATGTTTGAGTTTGGTGGAGGTGGAGGAGGCATTTTCTCCAAGGGTGATGTGGGTGAGAGTGGAGGCATGTTCCCCAAAGGGGAAATGGGTGAGTGTGGAGGTATGTTCTCCAAGGTTCGTGAAATGGGTGAGTTAGGAGGGGTAAATGGTGAAGTCACCAAGGTGTCATCAAAGTCATTCACAAAAGGAATGCTTTGGATTGGTTGGGGTTGTGTGGTGACATCCAAGGGTGCACTTGGAGTGAAGGGTGAAGAGAGCTCATTCATTCTTGAGTTGAATTAAGAGGAGGTAGAACCAATGGAGTGGTTAGTACCATGGGTGGATGTTGTCTTGCATGGTGTAAGGGGTGGTGAAGGTGATGAGGAAATAAGTATTGGAACCATCTCATTTTTGGGTGTGTGAAAGGGTGAGGAGTTAGGCTTGGGTACCTTAATCCTAATCTTAAGTGTCTTCCTTGGGGTGTTTGAGGTTTTTGTCGAAACCATGGTTGACAAGGGTGGTTTAAGGGTTAGGGAAGGATGTTTTGATGTGTGAAGAACATGACTAACAAGGTGGGTTTAAATGGGTGAGGGGATGATCCAAACTAGTAATGGGTTAAAATCATTTTAGGTGAATAATGAATTTAGGTAACATAGTTTAGGAAATATGCAGGTTTTTGCAAAGAATCATGCAAAGTTTACACAGATTGAAGAAAGTGTAAAGCAAAAGATTCTGTCGGACACAGTGGCGGCGGTTCCTTATCTAGGACCGGCGGTTCCTTATCGATAAGGATCTGCGGGTCGATATGGAACCGCGACCAGAGGTGTTTCAAAACTTTCACATCCCAAATTTTGGTTAACCCAGATTTTTACCAAAAGATTCACAAGCCAAAGGTAACTACTGACCAAAATCTAAGAAGCTAACTATCATAAGGCATGCACAAAGCTATGTAACTCACAAACATGATGGCATAAGCAACATTTAGGATTAAAATAAATAACAATCCAAACATGTAGCATAAGTTAATACACATCTAAGATAATAAAAAAAATTTGTTCAACATTACATGTTTACCAACATGTATTCTTTGAAATACTTCAAAGCTTTCACCTTCTCTTCTTGCCCAATCCCTTGATCATATTCCCCAAATACTTGAATCCCTTCCTTGACTCAACCCGATGTTCATGCAATTCACCTCTAGTCCTAATATTTTCACGGTAGAGATGCTCCATGTTGAGATCTTCCGGTACTTCACTAGAGGAGTAATGAGGTGGGGGAGCTAAGTCTTCAAGTCCATCCACGAATGAGTTTGAGGATGGGTGGGAATTACTCGAAGAGTTGAAGTGAGAACTAGTACCTATGCCATCACCATCACTGTTGGCATGTAGGTGTCCTCATCATCCATCTCTTGATGATCGGGTTTTCACGAACCTCGATCACTTCTTGTCTTTTTCTTGCATATGCCTCTTGAATAGGCAACATAACCCGATGAACCGGGTGGAAGCGAGAAAGATCGAGGTGGGGAAAATCATGAGCAACCCTTTTGAAAAGGCGAGTAAGAAGCATAACATAGGGAAGATTTGTTTTGGGCTTTGAAAGGGCATAATTTATTCGTCGAGCGATATAGAATGCCAAATTATACTTGGTGGATGTAAAGATGCAACTCAACATATGCACCATACAAGCCGGGATATGATCTCGGTTTCCACCAAGACAGAAGACATTCTCCCTAAGGATATTTGCGCATTGGACCATAAAATCCTTAAGGTCGCTAGAGAGCACTTCATATCGATTCACATTTCGTACATTTGAATGAAGGCTTCTCACAACGTTTCCATCACGCTCTTTCGAAATGATGTCAAGGATAAACTCTAGATCAATTTCGGTGGGGTCATTTGGAGGTTTATCGTAGGATTCCAAGAGAGCATCAAGTCTCCATTTATCCGTAAAACGACACGTGCCTTCATATGGCACGCCGAGAATTTCACCAAAGTTTTCGAGGGAGTATTGAATCAAATGATCATTCAACACGAAACGAATTAAGATTTCTCCATTGTATTCAAGCATGGAGTAGGTGCTAAAGAATTCAAGAAGGAATAAGGGGTAAATATCTTCCTTTATGTTGAGCAAGCAATCAAACCCCGAAAGCTCAAACATAGATTGGATATAGTCATAACCCGTTATTCCCTCGTCAACGACTCTACCCTCATGGAAACAACGAGTAGAAAGGGATGGAAATGAGTTTCGAAGTTGAGGGGAAGCATAGGTTTGGGAAAGGTTTGGCATGTATTGTCTAGTAAGTTGATGATCCTTTTGATATTGAGAAGGCATGATTAGTACCTAATAAAAACATAAGACAATTTTTCTCCAATCACTCATATGAAAAAAAAATAAAAAAAAATATGAGAATGTGTTATATAAATTTCTTGACAAACAAAGGATTGAATCCATATCATTCTCATGTTCACAATGTAGCTATTCCATTATTTACCAAGAACATATGAACTATGTTGGATCAACAATGGACTTGAACATTAGTTTTTCAAAACAAGGTTTTTAGGTAAGCATTAACAATGTCATTACCTATTTGTTCATGGGTTCATCTCAAATCCATCTTTAAACCAAAATAATTTAATCAAAATTCGGATTTGTTCTACAAGTGGGTTTTAGTTAAATCTTAATGAATATGAACCTAAGGAATCATAGTAAAATAACCATGTCAACCCACATTCCTATTAAGGTTTTAATTCAATTTAAATTTTAAAAATCCCCAATTATGAAAGGATGAACCCTAGAACAAAATAGATGAAATTGAAAGAAAATACTTATAATTAATTGATGTTAGATGAAGGATGAGTGAATCCCACAACTTGGAATCAATTAATTTGAGTGATTGAATGTTTTTGAAGCTTCAACAATGGTGGAAAACAAGAAAAACGTCGGCTGTGTGTTTTTGGGAGAGAGAGATAGTTGTTTGAAAAAGAGTAAAATAATCAAACTGGCGCTCTGACAAACTTTACTGCCCGCGGTACCTTATCGATAAGGAACCGCGGGTTTGAGCCGCCTAGATAAAGAACCGCCTACCGAGGCAGGTTTTTATCAATGAAAAACGCCAAATTTTAAAAACCAAGTTTTTCTAAGATAATTAAAAATATATCATGAACCTTTTAGAATAACATTGGATCATCAAAATACTAGGCAATATGTTTTAATGAAGCATTACGAGTTGAATCAAGATCGAAAAGAACCAAAACGGACAAACGACTACTCGTAGCAAAACAGCAAAGTGGAGAGAAGTCAAGGGAAGTGAATCAAGACTAGGACCAATGCTCAAGGGATAAATGACAATCTTCAAATAGTGGTAACGAAGAGCTTGTGTCATATATAGTGGTTTAAGACGTGCCTTTCCGGCGAAACGTTAAACGGCTTTGGTAATGAATAAACACAAAGCAATTATTCATGTATAGACTAAGATCACTTTCAATAATAGTCTTAGTCTAAACCAAAATATGAGCAAGGTATTAATTCACTTTCTCTCCCACAAAGGGCCTACTAACCGTATGGGTGCAAACCATGGAAATCATGCTTGATACTTTAAGCTAGTACTAACTCACTCAACATCACCATAGTGAGTCAAGTATCCAAGCAATGAAGGTTTGAGAGGATAAAAAGAAAGAATCACAAACCACAAACAAATGTCAAGGCAAGGATGCCAAGAACAAGCACATAGTCAAGTAATGATCAAAAGAATGATCATAGGGCGTGTGGAAGAACGAAAGCGTACCTTGGCCACAAAGAGCAATCCATCAAGGAATCAATGTTATGCCCAACAATAACTATGATGAGTACTAAGTCTTCAAGGACTAGTATCATTCCCAATCATCTTGGTATCATCATTCAAAGATGTTATAGATCAATGAAGATGAGTCTTCTACAAGTGCAAGTAACTCAATCCACAACCAATTAAGTGATTGATCTTCACGAGTACCTACACAAAGCAAGATGCAAACTAGTAGATACATTTCAAGAGTAGATCTAAAATGCATAAAGTCTACTAATCTTAAGTGGGATGCAATATTATCAATTAAAAGACCTATTTTTCAAAAACAAAATAGTTTTGACCAAAGAAAAACTTTAGTACAACTTGACCTTCTAATTTGAGGAGACAATGGATCGATCCATGTTTCAAAGTACAATATACTTCAAAGATCTTGAGTGACCATCGCTCTGATACCAATTGTAGAAACTAGAAGGGGGGGGGGGGGGGGGGGGGGGGCGGGGTTGAATAGTTTCTCTTCGATTGGAAACCAAATTAAAATTACTTTCAATTTGGTTTGTATCAAAACTATCTTTTGCTTGAAGTTAAGTTGCATAGTGATTAGGTTCAATTCAAATGCACTAGCAAAGATAATAGGTAAATGTAATGATAATGAAATAAGTAAAGGGTAAGGAAGGAGACAACCTAGTGGGAAGACACCAAGATTTATAGTGGTTCGACAACGAGGCTCTATCCTCGTTTCTACTCCACTCCTCGAGTACACCTACTCGAGATTTCCACTATATCCACAAGCTCCCTTCTTGGCGGAGAAAACCTTACATCGTCGCTTACATTATTTTCCGACACTAAGCTAAATGTCGATACCTAATCTTTAGCTAGGACCAATCTACACAACGTTGCCTACTTCACAATTTAACGACACAAGGCTAGATGTCGAGTTCTAATCTTAAGGTAGAACCAATCTTCACGACGTTGCCTACTTCACCATTTTACGACACAAGTCTAGATGTCGAGTTCTAATCCAAAGCTAGAACCAATCTTCACGACTCTTCACTTTGAAGCTAAGTGAGAACTTCACACAACACAACTACTAATCACTTTCAAGTTTAGTGAGAACTCACAAGACACAACCACATCACTTTATAGTTTAGTGAGAACTACTAATCAAATCTATTACAACTCAACTAGACTTATCCAAGTACACACATGTAGCTTGGATTTACACAACACAAATCCAAGCAAACACATATGCAATGGATGTACACAAAAAATCCAAGTATTCACAAATAACTTGGATGAACACAACTAGTCCAAGTATTCATAAATACAATGGATTGACATAAAACAAAAAGGGTATCATGATGAGTATGACTAGCTCATAGATTCATCTTTATCACAACACTAGTGAGTGAGTGATCTTCTCATTGGACAAGGTAAAGGAGGGGATCAAGAGGATAATAATATGTAAACATCCTTAACACTTTAAGTGATCATTTACTAATGATTATGCTATAGAAAAGAGAAAGGGGGCTGAGAAAAACGTCCAAGAGGCTTGTTGGAAAATGAGATTTGACCCACTATTTAAAGGAGACAGAGTATAACGGATATATAACGGCTATCTGGGCGCGGTACCTTATCTAGCCCGGCGGTTCCATATCGCTAGGGAACCGCCTAGCTACTTAAGGTTCCGCCCCTAGAGTACGCTCCGTTTTTTTGTCTTTTAGTGGGGTAGGAATATCTGAGGTATTTGAAGCCTTCAAAGGATATTCTAATAGCATATGGAATATGCTATTTTCAAATTTTCATTTCCATTTTAATAAAACATTTTCTAAAAAAGAAAGTTTATTAAAAAGTCTTTTGTCATATTAACAAAAGTGAGTTTTAAGGATAATCATTTTGATGATCACTAAGTATGATTAAGAAAGGTTAGTGATATGATTATTAACTTGATGATAGTGTTAGTTAAATAATTCGTTTTGTGTTTTACACTAAATGTGTTGTATAGTTTTTTGTGATCAAAACTAAGAATGATTAGTTAACATTAATAATGTTTTTAGGCATCACTTGCATTAACAGGTTCAATTATAAAAAATAATACACGTGTCTTGTCTGATTTACCACTAGGTTGCAAGATTTTAGGTTGCAAATGGATATTGAAAAGGAAGATGAAAGCCTATGGAACAATTGACAAGTTTAAGGCTCGATTGGTCATCTAAGGCTTTAGACAAAAGGAAGGTGGACCGATTATTTTGATACCTATGCACCAGTTGCTCGTATCACTACTATTAGATTGTTGTTAGCCTTGACTGCTATTCACAATCTAGTGATCCATCAAATGGATGTCAAACAACATTTTTAAATGGTGATTTGGAAGAATAAGTGTATTTGAAGCAATCGGAAGGATTTGTTATGCCTGGTAATGAGCAAGGTGTGTAAGTTGGTTAAGTCATTGTATGGGCTGAAACAAACACCTAAGCAATGACATTAAAAGTTTGATGAGGTTGTGTTGTCTAGTGGTTTCCTCTTGAACTGTAGAATAACATAGAGGGGGTGAATACGTTTTTAAAACTTTTGAATCAAATGTCGATCAAGAGGGACATAGTATGAGAAGTGTTGATTATAGTAAAGGACTATATTATGAGTCAAGAAAGACATTGAGTGATCACAATGCACACGCAAGCAATACAAATATAAGGATAAGTAATAAGGAAAAGAAAATGCAAACCAACACAATGATTTATAATGGTCCGGCTACAAGGACACCTTCCTTACCCTACATCTACTCCCGAGTCACCTACTCGAGAGTTTGACTTTCACTAATCAACATCTTCCTTTATACTAGTGGAGAAACCCTTACACGTCGCTTACAATATTTTTACCGACACATAAGCTAGGATGTCGTGTTCTTTCACATGGTTACAACAACTCCCTTCACACTATGTATTTTGAGGACTAAAATATTAACTACACTTCTGCACATGTAGCAGATGTTTTGGTACAACAATGGTGGATGTATAAGTGACACTTGATACATCCACACAATTAAGCTATAAAGGATCAAAGCTTGGAGAGGTTTCTTGATTATGATCTTCAAGAGTTAGAGATATGAGAAGAGAGATCTTAGACATGGTGCCGAGATGAAGCTTGATCTTGGATGTCTTGCATACATCCTAAGTGATCTCCATATCTACAAAGAGAAACACTAGACAAAGAGATGAACAATTATATATCTAAGATCAACATGTTAGATATAAGAAATGTGTGATAGAAGATCAGATATAGGCAAAGGGATAGAGAGAATATGATAGAAAGGGGTGAGGTATAAGCTTGGAGAATGCTTGGTATTTATAGGCACCAAGCTCAGCAGTGCACGGTCCCTGCGAACACAAATCAAGGGGTTGATCCCTTTACGAAAGGGGTCCATGGGAGCTGACTTTGATTTTGCAATAAATACCAAACCTTTTGTCCAAGATTACACTCAATGTCATTACTACCATGTAGTTGACTTTCTTAATCAAATTTATTTGAGTGTGCATGTATCATTTTTGTGTTTGTAACATTATACAAAAATACACAAGTTTAGAAAAAGACTTGTAATAATGTGAGAAGTATGTTGAGACAAACTATGACTACAAGTAATTTGTACATTTTATGTTATGTATTACAAGTTACATGTTTGTCATCAACAAAACAAACAAAGATGTATAAATTAAATATCATAACATTTGCACAAACATAAACCAATATGACAAATGTGTATATAGCAAACATGTGTACTTTAAAGTGGTCACGCTAACCTCCTGAAAAGGGAGGGCTTTACCTGGTTTGAGTCTGTGTGGCAGGATGCTCAAACCCCGTGAATTAGTCGGCCAATGAGTCAGAAATCATGGTTACAAAAAAAAATTGATGGCTTTTGTAAAGGTGTTATAATTTGTCGATATGTTGATGACATGTTTATATTTGTAAGCGTGGAATGAAATCCAATTGTAAGGGATTATATAAAAACTTGAACTGATTTGTAAAAAGTTTTTAAAACCATTTGAAAAATTATAAATATTTTAGGGTTTCTTTTGAACATTTGGCACAAACTCTCTCATTAATGTTCTACAAAAAAAGTATGATTTTCAGTTGCTTTGAACAGTGAAACGCCCCATGTGTCAGGGAGTTGTTGACTGTGGATGGAGACGTTTGAAATTTCCTTAATTAACAAATGAGACCTTTTGAAAGAATGTTTGTTTTATTCAAAAGAAAATTCAATGCCATTTAATACTTTTCATCACATGATTTATTTATTTTAAATGTTGTTGCTTAGATATGCTGAAGCTGATGGTAATACTTGTGAGCTTCAGTACGTCAGATGAGGCGACAAAACCCCATATAAATGTTCACATAAGTGAACAAGACATATGACATTGCACGCTCCTCTACTCATGCCTAGCTACTCAGTTGTATTAAAATTTTGTTCAGTATTTGCTGAAGGAACCTTTTGATGACTGGTGATCATTTGTTCAGCTTCAGTGAATCAGATAAGGTGACAAAACATCATATACACAATCACATAAAGTGAGATAGACACATGACATTGCACACTCCTTTACTCAGACACTGCTACTTGGCATTAATCAAAATATTTTATGAAATGCTGAACCTTTAAGCTTCTTCAGTGAATGCTGAAGATTCGGGTTTTGTATCATCAATGTTCAGCATACCAAGCTCCATTATCAATCTTTTGAAAGTTGGTTCATCCAGTGGTTTGGTGAAGATATCAGCCAATTGATATTGAGTGTGGATGAAATGTAATTCAATGTCACCTTTCACAATATGATCTCTGATAAAGTGATATCTAATATCAATGTGTTTGTTCTTGAGTGAAGGACTGAATTGTTGGATACTGCAATAGCACTAGTGTTATCACAAAAGAATGGTACCTTTTCATATTCTATGTCTTAATCAGCCAGTTGGCTTTTCATCCAAAGAACATTGGCACAACATCCAACAGCTGTCACATATTCAGCTTCTGCTGAAGACATGGCAACTGTTTGTTTCTTTTTAGCACTCCAACACACAAGTTTGCCACCTAGCAATTGGCAAGCACCAGAAGTGCTTTTTCTGTCCATATTACATCCAGCATAGTCAGAATCTGAATACCCCTTTAGATCAAAACCTGAGGATTTGGGGTACCAAAGACCTAGACTTGTTGTACCTTTTAGGTATCTGAAGATTCTCTTTACAGCAGTAAGGTGTGATTCCTTTGGATCTGTTTGGTATCTTGCACAAAGGCATGTAGAGAATTGAATGTCAAGTCTGATTGAAGTTAAGTACATTAGTGACCCGATCATACCTCTATATTGAGTCTCATTGACTGATTGTCCATTGAGGTCAGGTCCTAAGTTGTTAGGGGGTACCATTGGGGTCTTCACTGAAGCACATATGATATCATACTTCTTAAGTAGATCCTTGACATATTTTTCTTGATTGAGGGAGATGCCTTGGTCAGATTGTTTAATCTGAAGACCAAGGAAGTATGTGATTTCTCCTATCATACTCATCTCAAACTTTCTGGTCATAAGCTTGGGAAATTGTTTACAAAGTTTCAAGCTTGTTGAACTAAAGATGATGTCATCCACATAAATTTATACCAGAATGGTGTCAGTTTTAGATTTATAGATAAACAAGGTGCTATCTATTTTTCCTCTGGCAAACTTATGTTCAATGAGAAATGTTGAAAGAGTTTCATACCATGCTATTGGAGCTTGCTTCAGTCAATACAAAGCTTTGTAAAGCTTGTAGACATGATTTGGTTATTTACTACTCTCAAAGCCAGGAGGCTGTGTAACATAAACTTCTTCTTTTAAGTCACCATTTAGGAATGCACTTTTGACATCCATTTGGTAGATGATGAAGTTCATGTATGTGGCATAAGAAAGGAAGATTCGTATGGCTTCTATACGTGAAACTAGAGCAAAGGTTTGATTAAAATCAACACCAGCCTCTTGATTAAATCCTTAGGCCACCAGCCTAGCTTTGTTTTTGGTCACCACATTGGTTTTATCTCTTTTGAGCTTGTAAACCCATTTGGTGCCAGTGGTTGATTTACCATATGGAAGAGGAACCAATTTCCAGACTTTGTTTCTTTCAAATTGTGTTAGTTCCTTTTGCATGGCATCCACCCATCCAGGGTGTGTGAGTGCTTCAGAAACCTTTGTATGTTCAATTTCTGAGAGAAAGTTTGCATAGAGGCATTCTCTAGATGAAGCAGCACTCAGTTTCTTTTCCATAGATCTAGGGACTACCTTCACCAGGATTGCTTATTATGTTCACCAGCTGTATGTGACTATTATTAGTCCAAGATTTTTGTGGAACTGGAGAATAGGCACTGGTATCATGATTAGAGCTAGAACTTGGAAGTCCATGACATGGACTTGGACTTGGATTATCTCTAGTGTCTGCTGAAGGATATTTAATAGACAAAGGTTTAATCAGTGGAGGGCTTCCTTCTTGGTCAGAAGCAACACATCCAAGACCTAATTCCCTAGAGATAGTTGGAGAGCTTTGAGTAGAGGGCTCAGATTGTTCATCAGCAGCTTCATAAGATTGATCATTTTGATCATGTGTGTCAGCATGCTGGTTGTTTTGAAATTGACCATTTTGGTTAATTGTGTTGCTTTGCTGATCATTTTGAGACTGATCATTTTGATTATTTGATTGACAGCCATCAATATTTGATACTAAAGGATTTCCTTTTGTAGGACTTGTCATATCTTCAAATGGATCAATATGAGGAACTGAATTGCTTGTTTGATATCTTTGAGAAGGCTCATAATGTTGAAATTCATCAGATGGATAGTTGTGAGATTCATGAATATGAAGTTCATCATTTGATTGATTTGTAAATTTGAGAGCTTCAGAACTTTCATTGAAAGTGATGTGATAAGTTTCTTCAATACATTGTATTCTTGTGTTGAAGATTGTATATGATTTATATACTAGAGAGTATCCAAGGAAGTAACCATCATCAGATTTTTCATCAAACTTCCCAAGGTGATCCTTGTGATTGTGAATGAATAATGGACACCCAAACACATGTAAGAATGAAATGTTTGGAATTCTCCCCCTGAAGACTTCATAGGGAGTCTTCATGTGTCTCTTCACAATGATGGATCTATTTTGAGTGTAGCAAGCAGTGGCTACAACATCAGTCCAAAAATGTTTAGAGAGAGAAGATCCAACAAGCATTGTCCTTGCTGCTTCAATCAAAGTTATATTCCTTCTTTCAGCCACGCCATTTTGTTCAGGTGTGTAAGGAGATGAGAAATTTTGGGAAATTCCTTTGTCATCACAGAATTTGATCAGTGTTTGATTTCTGAATTCAGTGCTATTGTCAGTTCTGAGTTGTTTGACATGAGTGTCATTTTGATTTTCAACTCTTTTGATGAAAGACATGATGGTATCTGGGGCATGGCTTTTCTTTGTCTAAAAATATACCCAGGTGTACCTAGAGTACTCATCAACAATGACAAGTGTATATTTTTTATGATAAATTGCCCTAGGTGATACTGGGCTAAATAAGTCCATGTGAAGCAAGTGAAGACTTTCTTTGATTGAGAAAGTTTGCTTTGTTTTGAAACTGGCCCTATGGTGCTTCCCTTTTTCACATGCTGAGCATGGTTTGTCCTTGGAATAGACAAGTGAAAGAAGACCAATAACAAGATTTTGTTTTGCCAGCAGAGTTATTGCTTTGAAATTAAGATGTGAGAGCCTCTTATGCCAAAGCCATTTGGTAATTTTGGAAGCTTTAGCAAAGAAACATGTCTCCTGAGTAGATTTCATGTTCATGACATAAACATCTTTGACTCTGGGAGCAATCATCACAATTTCATGATTGGAGTTGAAGATTGTACCTTTTTTGCCATCAAACAGCACTAGATACTTTGCATCACAAAGTTGACTGATGTTGATGAGGTTGTGCTTCAATCCATTGACATATGCTACCTTTGTGAAAACTATACCATTGCATTTCACTGAACCAAATCCTTCTGTATTAGCTGATGAATTATCACCAAAAACAACTTTAGGACCTATTTCCTCCTTATACTTGTGCAGATAACTTTTGGTGCCAGTCATATGCCTTGAGCAGCTACTATCTAGGTACCAAATAGGCTTCCTGAGATCAGACTGCACAAGTTAAGGAGATGGTCAGTTTTGTTTTGAAACCCACCTTTGATGGGTGGGGGTTTTAGATCTGGAAGGTGTTCTAGATCTGGAGGGTCCTCTTGATGAGGATGTGTGTGATTGCTCAGAAGAAGAAGAGGTTTGAACAACTTTTGCTTTCTTAGCCTGGAGGGCTTCATCTTTTCTAAACCACTCTATATGATTGTGATCAGATGTAGTGTGGACATTGCTTTCATAAGTTTCACAACATTTGGTAATAGTGTTTGGGTTTCTTGGTTTAATACCTCTTCTGAGTGAGATAATTTGATTATGTCCATGAGTGTCATGGTCATAGCTTCCACAAATATTACAAACAGGGTAATAGTGGCAGTCATCTGAGTGATGATTGCCCATACCACAATGAATGCCTGGTGGGAAAGGAATATTGCCCCTGGAATGAGATGCTTCAGTATTGTGAGCATCAACACTAGTTTTAGCAAGCATTACTGAGTATGTTCACAAGTGCGATGGTCAGTCCTCTCACATTTAGTATAATAAATCACTTTTAGGAAAGTTTCAGTGGGATGGTTGTTTAAACCACATAGATCACAAGCCCTTTTAAATTGTGTCTTGTACTTGTAATGGAGAGAGTCTGAAGGTTCATCTCTGAATCGAGTTGGTGTTTGCTGCTGCCTTAGTTGTAGTTTGAGATCATTGATCTCTTGCATGACAAGAGACATTCTCTCATCTTCCTCAGATCTAGCATTCTTCAGTTTATTTGTTGAAACTGAAGAGGTAGTTCCCATATGTGAACCTTCAGCAGGAGCCGAAGAGTTCTTTGAAGTGTCAATTTTGACATGTTTGGAAGAACTACCCTTGTGTGTTGTGTGAGACTTGATGATTGACTGGATTGATTTTGGTCTAGTAGAGGGTTCAGCACCAGCCAGCTTCTCCAAAGGAGGAAGTGGGGTACTTACTTCATTCTCTAAATCATCATTTGGGTCATCCTCAGTGACTAAGGACTCAACAGGTGCTAAAGAGTCAGTATTTGCTTGAAACTCAGGAAGAAGGATTCGTCCAGTGTCATGATTGGGTAAATTCTCTTCACTTGACCTTACAACGTCAGGGATCGAGCTACCATCCTTATTTGAGGCTTTGAAAAATACAATAGAGTTGGTGCTGGAGGATCCTTCAGCACCAAGCATTTTCCTTTTTTGATCAGGAATTTATTCAATGATGCATTGATTTACCCTATCAGAGTTTCTAAGCCAAGATTTAACAATATCCTTTTGCTTCTTTTAGTTCAACTCTTAGGGAGTTATTTTCATCAAGAATCTCTTTGTTCAATTGTTGAAAAGTAAGTATATCAAGTTTAGCTTCTTTTAGCTCTATTTGTTTACTTTCAAAATCCTCAAGTTTTAAAACAAGTTTATGATATTTTTCAAGCAAATTGTTTCTTTATTCTTCAACAAATTTCAGATCAATACACAGGTAATCAAAGACAAATTTAATGTCATCTTTTTCTTCCATTTCAAGAAGAGTTTGTACCTATTTGATTGTGAAATTGACCCATTCACCATTTTTGGCACTTTCTCTGGCCACAATAGTAGAGTTTGACCCGTCATCATCAGCAAGTGCCATTAGCACTTTTATATTAACCAATTCATCATCATCTGAAGAAACATCTTCTTCATCCCATTCATAAGCTTCAGCAACAAGTCCTTTGTTCTTGTCTTGCTTGGGAGCCTTAGAGGCAGAACTATTGGTGCTCATGAGGGTCAGTCTTACCTTGATTTCTCTGTATTTAGCCTCAAATTCTTTTGCTGGTCGAAGTTCAACCATGTTATGCTGAAAAGAAGTTGAAGCAACTTGTTTTGGTTGAAATGATGATTGACCAGATGGTCTTGATTGAGCTAGTGTGGAATAGGAAGGGATGGATGTTTTGGAGTAACAATCCCTAGCATAGTGACCAGTCTTCCCACATTTTTAGGATTCCGTGTCAACTGAAGCTTTTGTGGTGCTGGAGAATTTGCCTCCTTTCTTAAAGAACCTTCTAGACTTGGCCAGAAGTGCTCTTTCATGAAATTCCTCTTTGAGGTCATTCAGATATTCCTCACTAGTTCTTGTGTCTTCTTCATCATCAGGACTATCTTGGTAGTCTTGGATGACAGCCTCACTGAAGAAGGCTGTAGACAAGGGTGTAGCAATGGTTAATACTTTACTCTTGCTTGAGCCTTCATAAATCATATCAACTAAGTTTTCTTCATATTTGAGTTTCCCAAAAAGAGAGGCAAGATCACAATCTTTAATGTGATTAGCATTTCTCAAGCTTTGGCAGAAACTGAGCCACTTTTTTGGCAATGCATTAACAAAAACTGTGTTGATTTCTAGTTTTGAAAGCTCAACACCATCATTCACAAGTTCATTCATCAGTGCTTTGTATCTAGTGAATGTCTGTGTGAGGGTTTCCCCTTCTTTGTGCTTGAAGGTGTTGTATTGAAGCTTTAAATCCATGATTCGAGTTTCTTTTACATCAGAGGGTCCCTCATGATAAAGAATAATGTCCTCCCATGTAGATTTTGTTGTTTTGCAATTCACAACAGAATTCATTTGGTCATATGGAAGCACAGACATGATGAGACTTTTGAGACACTGGTCTAGGTTAGCAGCTTTTCTCTCATCAGCAGTCCATTGTACTTCAGGTTTTCTATTGTCCCCAACCATGGGGACAAAAGGACCATTTTCAATGATTCCAAGGAATTGAGGTTCAATCCCAACCATGTGGACAATAAACCTCTTCTTCTAATTTGTGAAGTTAGCTACCTCTAATACATGAGCAACATTGAGTTGACCACCCCTATATTCTAGGGTTTGTGGTATAACTTGAGCCATTTTTGGATCTTGATTTGAAAACTTTTAAATGAGCAGTTTAATAAAATAAGAGTTTAGCTAATCAAACTGCTCTGATACCACTTGTTAGTCCCTTGTAAATCGTTATTACTTATCAACCTTAAGTAATAACTCTTTACCAAGACTCAAGTGTGTTGTTTTAAGAATAGATAAGAACTATGAACAATTAAAACAACAATACCAATAACTTTTCAAAGTATAGACTTTTATTAGAAAGAAATAAATAATCTAACCCACTTTGTTTGCGGAACAACAAAGTGGTTGAATGACAATGGGTTGTGATCTCCTCTACGTAAACGAATAACCAAAGTTAAAGTCTAAGCTCCAATCTAAATGTTCATATGTTTCTTGGCTATATGGTTTAGTTGGTATCGAGAGAGAAAGGTTTTCCTGAGTTTTTACTCTTGTATTGGTTAACCCTTCCTCTCTCAATGTACACTCCTTTTATAGGCGGTGTAAACTAGGGTTTGCATTTGCATGTTTCAATGCATGGGTTTATCTAGTAGGTGGTTGATGCCCATGCTAGATAAACAGTACAAAGTACATATTAAACTATTCTAGAAAAGATAAAGGTTGTACTTATATCTAAGTATACAAGAAACCTACTTTGACTTAAAGTTATCTTTTCCCACCTAATGGAAACCATCAGAATACTAAAGTGTCTTCAGTATCCTAGAGGAGATCGACATCGTTCAGTTTGGTATTGTCAAACCAAACTGAACTGAAAGCTCTTCTTCAGTTCTTGTTCTTCAGCAACTAGACCGCCTAGTATTTGAAGTGAAGACTCCTTTGTCTTCTAAGTTAACTAGAAGAGGAATGCTGAACGTTCTTCAGCTACATAGTCTTTAGTAGGAACTTTGTTCCTCTAGTTATCCTTCAGCAGACTGGCCTTACTGCTGAGCATGAAACACTTAAGGGGATTTTATATTCAAATCCTAGAGTTGCTTCAGGGTCAGTAAATACTGAACCAACAGTTTATCTTTCCAAGGTATGTGTTAATACCTGCAAGTGATGGTTAGGTTGAAGTATATCTTCTTAATGGTTCTTTTTGAAAAATTGTATGTAGGAGCAAGACTAAAATGATCACCTATATGAGCATGAAGTTTTGCCGCTTCAAGAAGCTTGGACTTGACTTTCTATATCTATACTACTTTATAAAGTATTTAGGCTATTCCCAATTTAGAAGTCTTAAAAAATTAAGCCTAAAACATTGCTAAAAAAAGAAGTCTTAACAATTGAGTCAATATAGTGCATGTTCGGTCAACCTGGTAAAACGTATGCTACACATTCTTATAGTAATGACCATTCATTACCTTTTATAAATGAAAAGTAACGGTCCTTAGCCATTCACTACCCACATCACAGTTTTTATTAATGAAAAGTAACAGTCCTTATATTGATGTACACTTTAAATATGCAAAAGAAGTAACAGCTGTTGAAATCATAGATATATAGACTACCATAAAACACCTGCTAATACACATTTATATCCCAGTTTCTCACTTTCTTCAAAACAATACAAAAAACAACACCTTCTCCACACCCAAAACCTTTACCACTTTCGTCGCTGCCACCAACTTCCATCGCCGCCACCGCCAACTGAAAACATCACAGGTTTGATGTGCTTTCATGGTAGTAGTTTTGGCGATACGACCCAATGATGTGAGCAATATAGTTAACTACGCAGGGGCCAAAAGTAATACCAACAAAACCCGAAGCTTACCTGCTATCACGCTAAGAGCCTTGACCATTGTTTCCAGCTTGAGGGCTGCTTTGTAGGTCAAGCCAAAAAAACATGTCTGAAACCGTCATCTTTGTGATGGTGTCACTGTAAACAGCATGAAAGTGAACCAAAAATGAGCTCAATTTAGAAAAAGAAAAATACTTGGAGTGTTTAAGTTGCAATTAGTGTTTGTTTGGAAGTCTTACGGAAATGATTATCTGAATACCGTCTTAGCTATATTGTAAATGAACCAATTTCGAGTAAACAAAAAAGTCTTTGCGATTCGGCATTCTGGAAATTAACTACCAGATAAGGTTGTGTTTGGCATTGGGATTTAAAAGTGAACCAAATAATTACCCGGAGCAGCCTTAAGTGGATCCAAAAATCCAATTTCTAAAATTCTATTCAAAAAATATTATCTTGGTAGAAATATGTTATTTTATATTGTAAACGCTAATTGTAGCAGCCATAGTAAACCAACAGGAACCACTATATATTACAAAGGGACACAATAAATTGCATCATCCATATACACAAAGCAACTATACAAATTGCAGTACCTAAAGACTATATATTACACAGGGATACAATAACATACAATATAAATTGCAACCATACCATAAATTACAACTACTAAAAGCTGGTACATCAGTTTGAAATGTACGGTTCACTTAGGACTACTGGCGTGGTCTTTAAAACAGAAGTATTGTTTCCCTTTGCTGTTACGACAAAACAGATTTGGCATGGTCCATATCTAACACCAATGGGTTGGGGCGTACTTAATTGGAAAAAATATTTGCAGCTATTACTTCTTGTTAGAGAAAATAAAGCAAAGGTGGGTTGAGAGCAATTAAAGCCCGGCATGGCTACAACCACACTCTCGGTGTGACTGCCAAACCAAGATACAGTGCGGAGGAAGTCCGCGCAACAAACTAAATAATCATCATTGCCTTACTTACTAACAATCTGATGGTATGATGTTATTGCTTATGAAGAAAGTGACCAAAAGCATGGTATGCCTTAACAAAACTCATGCCAACGCGTTCGCCAAAAGAAACATCGACAAGCATAGGCTCAGATAGGGTGGCATTAAGGAAAAAGAATACAAGTTAACCAGACATGGTTGCAACCTTAAAACGTCGCCCGCCAAGTTATACAAACAGACACTAATCAGGAAAACCGACCCGCATTAGTCAGGTACCCCTTCCCTCATATGTGCTCCGCATTTAACAAAAAAAAACTTTCTCTATTTCTCTACAAACATATTTCAATTTATGTCTCTAAAAAATGGACCTGGTCGATTTTCATATCATTACAAAAGACATACAAAGGGGAAAGCCTATCACCAACCTTACACACCCGTCACAACTGTGGCACGCTGTAGCGGCAACGGAACACAAGAGCATAAGACAAGCGCAAGCAATTTCAAACAGGGAAACATATACTTGCTTATTTCGAAGGTTAATATGGCAAAAAAAAATACCCACCAAACGAAAGATGCAAAAACAATTACGCAACCGAAGCCACCACCAAAGAACCGCCTTGGCTCATATATTGAATATGTAATTGCAGCAACAATTAAAACCATTGCCATTAAATGAATTTAGCAAAAGAGCGTAGGTCAGAAAAAACTCTTAAACCACTGCCATTAAATAGCAACAACCCCTTTGCCTTTGATAAAAGCCCTCGATGTGCGTTTAAAGAGAGAGGAACCCAGATCGATCTGATCTGTTTTGGTGGTAAAGAAAGATGTTTTTTTTGTTAAGAGCAATTAAAGGAGTGACAACAATTAAAGCCCGGGTCAAGGGAAACCGACGAATTTGGGTCGATTTTTCTGATAATGTATGTTTTTATAATTTGGTTATTACGTATACTATTGGTTTTTGGACACTATTTGGAGCATTGGTAGTGTGTTTTAGATTTACTTTAAGTGTGGAAAATTATTAATTACGTAATATAACTGTGTAGGCATGAGTTTATAAATAAATTTAATTTGATTTTATATTTTAATTTAATATATAAATACATAAAAAAAATTCGTATTTATTGTTTTATAATTTATACTTCTATACTAATATAGAAAACATTTAACCCTTTTTCTAAAATTAGAAGTCTTAAAAATTAAGCCTTAAACATTTCTTATTATAATAGAAAGATTTATTATTTACTAAAAAAATTATGCATATTAAAAGTCTATAAATAATTGTAACAAAATACAAACGGAAAATTGAAGTGTTTTTAAGCATAATTAGAAGTTATAACAAAAAAGTAAATGTTTTAAGTATAATTTTGTAACGGAAAATTTAAGTGTTTGTAACTTAATCCATAAATGCATTTTTAAAGCACATTGTCTAACAGGTTTATAAAAATAACTAAATTTCTATTATATAAAGTCTCATAAAATCTTAAAACACATATGTAAAATATGCAAAACAAAACCACCATCGCTCTTTCTCAATCACCACGCGTTGTCGCCGACTTTGAGGTGCCGAAAAAAAAAAAAGGTCGTTGTGTCCAGAAAAGATGTTCGTTTTTGTAATGGTGGTTTCTAAGTTTAACCATATCCACGAAATTAGTCACCGGCTACCCGCCGCCGCATTGCACGGGTAGCCGGCTAGTGTTCATTAATGGATGAGGACACATGGCTTGTAATAGTGTCAAGAACGAACACTTAAGTGTTGTAGAAACTTATGTGTGTATGTTCATGTATTCAAATGAGTTGACGGGTTCAACCGTTACGGCACCCAATCGTCGAGTATTTGGAATGTGTATTATACCAAGATGAAAATTCAATCGCAAGGCATTTTCATTTATGCATTTTCTTGTTTTGTTATGTTTGTTTATTATAGTTGTATATATTTCACATACTATATTGTAGTAAATTAAGGATTACACTAAAATGGAGGGGGGGGGGGGATTTGTTGATGAGTTTAGTGTCATCATCTATTTAAGTTTATGGGGATTTACTAAAAATGAATGAGATTTCATATTCGGCTCGAATACGAGTTAGGGAAGTGCGAAGTGCACACTCGTCGAGCTAATATGTTTTCGCCCACGACAAAGATGCAAAGGTCAAGAGGCAGGGGGACGACCCTCGTGTGGTTTGGGGCAGCACCCCAAAACCGATACAATTTTTACAAATCGATATTAAGGATTTACCTTATTTTTTCGCCAAAATCCAACCAACGTGTCTGTTGGTGAACATTTGTGACCATTTAGAATTAACCGTGTTCTAACTGTTTCTAACCGCTAATAACTTTAACCGAAATACTTTATACGAAAAATAAACTCAACACTATTCAAAGTTAGATATCTAGGATTCATCACAAATACTAACCCTAATTATCTTACAAAAATTTGGGTGTAAAGGTATTATTTTATAGCGAATAAAGAGTATTACAAAGGTAAACTTTTTTTTTATGAAAAAAACCTGTAGAAACTAGAAGGGGGCGGGGGGTTGAATAGTTTCTCTTCAGTTTGTGTCCTAATTAAAATTCCTTTCAATTAGGTTTGTCTCAAAACTACCTTTTACTTGAAAGCTAGTTGCATAACGATTAGGTTCAGTTCTAATGCATTAACAATGGTAAGTAATAGATGTGAACGATACGATAGTAAGAATAAGTAAAGAGTAAGGAAAGAAACGACCTAATAGGAATACACCAAGATTTATAGTGGTTCGGCAACGAAGCTCTATCTTCATTCCTACTCAACCCCTCGATTACACCTTACTCGAGATTTCCACTATATCCACAAGCTCCCTTATTGGCGGAGAAACCCTTACAACGTCGCTTACATTATTTTCCGGCACTAAGCTACATGTCAAGACCTAATCTTAGCTAGGACTAATCTACACAACGTCGCCCACTTCACCATTTTATGACACAAGGCTAGATGTCGAGTTCTAATCAAAAGATAGAACCAATCTTCACAATGTTGCCTACTTCGCCATTTAACGACACAAGGCTAGATGTCGAGTTCTAATCGAAAGGTAGAACCAATCTTCAGAACGTTGCCTACTTCACCATTTAACGACACAAGGCTAGATGTCGAGTTCTAATCGAAAGGTAGAACCAATTTTCACAACTCTTCACTTTGAAGCTAAGTGAGAACTTCACTAGACACAACTACATCACTTTATAGTTTAGTGAGAACTCACAAGACACAACCACATCACTTTATAGTTTAGTGAGAACTCACAAGATACAACTACATCACTTTATAGTTTAGTGAGAACTCACAACTCTTCACTTTGAAGCTAAGTGAGAACTTCATAAGACAAAACTACATCACTTTATAGTTTAGTGAGAACTCACAACTCATACCTATTACAACTCAATAAAACACATATCCAAGTATGCACATGCAACTTGGATCTACACAACACAAATCCAAGTATACACATATACAATGGATTTACACAAGATTAGATCCATGTATCCACAATTACATTGGATCTACAAAAGACTCAAATTAAACAAATGATGAACATGACTAGATCTTTAGGAGAGGATGATCTTCATCAAGGCTTCCTCTTTAATCACATCACAAGTGTGTGAGTGATCTTCTCTTTGGACAAGGTAAATAAGGAGATCAAGGGGATAATAATAAGTAAACATACTTAACACATTAAGTGATCATTTACAAATGATTAGGAATTAGAAAGGAAAAGGATAGCAGAAAGAGTGTCCAAAAAAGGGTTGTGGAAAATGCAGATTTGATCCACTACATAGGCCTTTAAGGAAACAAAGGCCAATGACTCTCTGAGCGCGGTGCCTTAAATGTGCATGCGGTTCCTTATCACTAAGGATCCGCATAGGCCTTTAAGGAACCGTGCTCATAGACTCCGCTCCCTTTTGTCTTTTAGTGGGTAAGTAATATCTGAGGTAAGTTTTTACCTTCAAAGGATATTCTTATGGCATTTGGAATATGCCATATTCAAATTTACATTTTCCATTTTAATAAAACATTTTCTTAAAAAGAAAGTTTATTAAAAAACTTTTGCCACATTTGACAAAATGTAAGTGTAGGATTAATCACTTTTATGATCACTAATCATGATTAAGATATGTTAGTGCAATAATTAAATGATTATTACCTTGATGATAGTGTTTGTTAAATAATTCGTCTTATGATTGTATTTAACGATAAATGTCTTTTTAATTTGTAGTGATCAAAACAAAGAAAGATTAGTTAATACTAGTAATGTTTTTAGGCATTGCTTTGCATTAACAATCTCCCCTTTTTTATGCGACAAACTATAAACTCATTTATGTAAAATCCAAAATAGTTCGAATTATTAACGATTTTATCACTATCATTTCTCCCCCTTTGTCGAAGCAAAAAGGATGCAAAAGTCTTTGAGGAAGAAAAGAATCGGACTTTGCAAGGAGTTCCCCCTTGGTGTTTACTCCCTCTTGCTTGGGGCACCAAGAGAATGAGCTAAGGTGACATGCTACACAAAGTTTAGTAGAGAGAAAAGAACCACCAATGTATATACAGTCACTACCTACTAAGTAACTTGAGAGGGAGAAAGAAAAGAAATCTCAAATTAGAAGTAAGTATTTGCTAAGAATGTCCAAGGAGGGTGTTTTGACAAAATCAAAGTTCAATTGGTGGAATAGAGGTAGAAAAGAAACATCCAAACCAATTGAAGTGATAGTATGTCAAAGGATTAGAAACATAGAATTGGTGGGATCACCCAAAAGCAATTGTATGTTTTAACCATGATCTACTCTAAACAATGTGTGAAAACGAATTAACGGGAAAGGGAGTAACACACATAACATTCATATTACACATATATGAAAGAACAAACAAGGGAGATATTCATACACACAATATGAATATTTAACACAAGACATAAGGAAAATAAACAACAAAAGCATAAACTACTCTAGTGGTGGAAATCCTCCAAGATTGCTTAAGTTGACACAAACAACTAAAACACAAAGTGTGCTTTAATCGGAAAAATAAGACGACGAGGCATCATTCAAAGATTTGTGCACGGGAACAAATACTTTGAGAGGAGGTCGAGTGAGAAGAAATTCAAGAAAATTTAGCTTGTCATACACATGAGCAAGTACAATTTGTTGAAATCGACAATAAGCACACGAGCTTCCATGATGCAAAACAAAGTCGTTGGATGGGGGAGGACCATCAAGATGAGAAGGTGGTGGTGGAGAGGGAGATAATGGATAAGAGATGTTTTCACAATGCCTAGTGAGATTTGGGAAAGAAGACAGGTCATTTAGAGAAGGTATGTTAAAAGGTTTAGGTGGTGGTGGAAGAACTTCTCTTTCTCTGGTAATTGGATCAATTGAGAAAGTCTCATTTCAATACGCAATGGGAGAGAAAGAAGTCTTGCAAGGTTTGGAAGAAGAGGAATCATGATGATCCTTGTTCTTCTTGACCCAAATAGGTCTAACCGAGATTTTTGGTTTCTTGGAAAGCTTAGAAGAAGAAGCTTTAGGTTTATAAGTGCTTTGAAGGATGGAGAAGAAGATTAATCAATGGAGGTTTAAGAAGGGAAGGAGGTGATCCAAACAAGTAATGAGTTAAAAATCATTTTGGTGAACAATGAATATAAGTAGGCTAATTTGTGAAAAAGCTGGTGTTTTAGCAAAAAATTCATCAATGTTTACAAATATTTAGGGAAAACAGTGTAAAGCAAAGATTATGTCGAGACCAGAGCCTGCGGATCCTTAAATAGGATTGCGGTTCTTTATCACTAAGGAACCGCCAGTCTTTAAGGATCCGTGGACAGTGGCTTCATAAAAAGGATCTTCCAATAAATTTCAAAAGGCCAGATCTTTACAAAGATTAGTCAAGCCAAAGTAGACTATTAACCAAAATCTAGAAAGCTAACTAACATATAAATGCACAAAGTCATGCATATCGAAAGATCAATAACATGAACGAATAAGGATTAAATAACTAGCAATCTAAACACAAAGTATCAGTTAGAGAACACCGAATCCTAAGAACTCTAAAAATAAATAAGTCTAAGAGCCACACGTGGTAACAACTGATGTTCGTTTTACAAGTCTTATAATTTTTCAAGATATTACCACACACAAATGACTAGAAACACAAACACGGGCAAGAATACCCTATCATGTATAGCATAGCTTAATGGTAAAGTCCAGTTCGTTCCACGGGATTGATGCTAAAGAATTATAAAACAATTACCTCTAGAGTGTCACAAGTTCTAAAGATATACTTATCAAATGGTTTTAAAGGTGTGTTTGGTTAAGATCACAAACATATGAAAGATAAATTTCAAAGATGATTATAAGCACATAAACAATGTAAGACAACATGTCAAGTACTAGTCGCACACACAACATCTAATTAACATAACAAAAATCTGACTAAACATCATGTCATATCAAGAGCATTAAGAATGGTTTATGTTTGATTTCGATAACTAAAATACTAGATGAAACCAAGCAAGAGTTTGTTATATGTTTTATTCCACTAATCGCGACAAAAGTGAATAACAAAATTCATTTACTAGATGACATGAAATTCATCCATTCACATGAGTACTAGTCATGGTCATTGTAGAAAGTAGAAGGGGGGGGGGGGTTGAATAGTTTCTTAAATTTACTTGTTAAAGACAGTTTTTTAAAAATCCTTTTCAAAAACTTAGGCTTGAGTATTTATGTGAAACATTCTTATACACAATATGAACAAGGTATAGTGAAACTAAACTAATAATCACAAGTATAAAGAATAATGAATGTAATGAGATAAGGGAAGGAAAGATCAAACCAAACACCAAGGATTTATAGTGGTTCGGCAACGACGCTCACTCCTCGTTCCTACTCCACTCCTCGAGTACTCCTTACTCGAGAGTTCACTAATCAATAAGCTCCTTAAGATGGAGAAACCGTACACAACGTCGCTTAACCAATTTCCGACTCAAAGCTAAAAGTCGAGCCCTAATCTTAGCTAGGACCAATCAACACCAATATACTTTAAGGACCAAGTGTTAACCTTAATACATACACAACTTCCAAATAGACACAACTACTTGGATATTCACAACAATGACACAATAATGAATAAATAAGTTTGGATCTTCAATGGATCTTTGAGGTAGACACAACACTTCAAGGATGATAGTGTTCTTCTCTTTGCACTTTGAGAGGAAAAGATGAGAGGAGAAAGATTCACTTCTAAACAAGTATTAATCAAACAAATGATCAAGAATTTGAGTGATTTAAGAAGTATGAAAGAATCTGGAAATGTATGTGCAAAAGACGTGAGTTGAAAGTCTGAGAATGATCCACTATTTATAAGAAAAACATCCAACGGTTATATCTGCCCGCGGTTCCTTATTGGAGCCCGCAGTTCCTTATCGATAAGGAACCGCTAAAGGTTCTAAAGAACCGCCTGCATATACTCCGCTCCCTTTTGTCTTTTAGTGGATTGGTTCGAATCTGGGGATTAAAATATCCTGAAAGGATATTCCAAACCAAGATAGAATATGCCATTTTCAAATTTCAAATTTTCAAATAATTAATTTAATAAAACATTTTCTTAAAAAGAAAGTTTAATAAAAAAAACTTGTCACACTTAATAAAAAGTGAGTTTTAAGAAAATATTAAATCCTTGATCACTTAATTAGGACGAGTACTTGTTTTTTCATACCTTAAGTGATAATGGTTGAAATGAAAAATACTTGAACTCAAGAATTCGTTTTTGGTTTTTTTCGTAAATGCTTGTTTTTACATATTGTCGTAATCAAAACAAAGTGAGATTGAAAAATGAAAGTAACGTTTTTAGGCATCATTGCATTAACAATCATGAACAAATCCAACATATAACAATGATCTTACTTAATAGCATAAAATACAAGAGTATCTAAATCAAACTTATAATCAAGAACCCAGGGAGAAAGTGCGCCGCACAAATCTAATTGTGCGCTGCACTTTGCCCTAGCAAAGCCTAAATTCGTGTATATCCATAAGGTTGTAAAACCTTAACCAATGTGTATAACACACTACTCCATAATAACAGTAAAGAAGTTCATTTCAACAATATGCAAATCAAGGTAAAGAAATAACATAAAGGAAATGAGAATTATACCAAAAAGTATTAATCAATGATTACTCCAAAAGGTTATAATTTTTATTCCAAACTTATTACAATCACAACAATATTCTGAGATCCTTGCTACAGCAGAAATGGTATGAACCAACTAAGGTTACCCTTATACTAGTAACAGTGATCAAGGATTTGTTAAATCCTTGATTCTATAAGAACCTTAATAACAATGGAGTATAATGGAATGAGATATGCTCTTATGTCTGGCCTTGGGTCTCTTTTATAACCACAAAAACGTAGCTAAGAAGTCATGGAGTATATCAAAAGGTTTCTCTCCATAATAGCCATGCATAATGATACTGAATGGTGTAACTGCAGTGAAAGTGCGCCGCACTTTGTCAAATGTGTGCCGCACTTTCATTTTGTAAATGTGCGCCGCACTTTTGGTAGTTCTCTAAAATCGTGGTTTGCAGAATGTGCGCCGTACTTTTATATTTGTGCGCCGCACTTTGGCTCTTTTTCAACATTTTTAATTTATCTTCTTATTTCTTCATATCTTTGGTCCATATATTTATTCCTTCACTACAATCAAACAATACACATTATTAATAACATTATAACACATAATTTATTTAATTACATAGCAAACAAGGACAAATGCATCATTACTAACATGTATAAATGAGGTGTTATCAAATTCCCCCATACTTAACTTCTTGCTTGTCCTCAAGTAAGGTAAAAATATGTTTTTAATAGGTGTCGAGAGAAATAGATAAGGCCAATAATTGAAAGCAAAGATAACGCCACAAAACACCTCACGAAGTAGATATTTTGATTTCACACACTCTCTTTATATGGGTAAATTATCGCTTAAAAAGCACGGTCATGAAAAGTAATTTACCATAAGCTTGTACAAGGAACTAAACTAAACCAATTTGGTGTAAGCACCAAGTAAAATATCAAAAGAGGTCTTTTTCAAAATTTTATTACCACCGCATGTTAAAAAGAGTAAATAACAATCATTTTCCACCATGTTTTTTTATACATTTGTACTTCACGCTTGTAGACTCTCTCTTTGCCTTTATTCTTTTTTCATTTGGGGTAATATGTCTTCCCCCATACTTACGATCTACGATCATCTCGCAACATGGTTTTCCTCAATATATTATCGTTTTAAAACATCAGCAAAAACTTTCAATCTTTTCTCTTTTCTTTTGCCTCCTTATCATTTAAAATACTTTTTATCATACAAGTATGATCCTACTAAGGTCTCGTAAAGATTACCAAGCACAAGTTCTAGAATTTAAACTAATCATCGGCATACTCACAAATTTGATTTAAAGCGTAAGAATGCTTACGAATTATAGGCTAAAAATCCTCACAATTGTGAATAAGATATTGTGTGAGTAACGCTATCAATTCCGAGTCAAAATAGCTTTACAATTACAGGAATTATCAATCTTCCAACAAAAATATTTTTCTTTTTTTTATATATACATAACATAAAATTTTCAAAAATCCGCTAGAAAGTGCGGCGCACATTTTGTCACAGAAAGTACAAATTTTTTTTCAACTTAAAACGCTCTTATTTTCCGCTTATCACCCCCATACTTATTATGAGCATTGTCCCTAATGCTAAACATATGGAAAAACTAAAAATAGAGGAAAATAAGAATAATACTCTCCTTTTATTCCGAGTCGCGAACGAAGCTGAAATCTTTAATCTTCGCCTTATTGTGCTTTGACTCGCTTATTTTCTGCAATTGAACACAAAATATATACGCAAACATATCTTACATACCAAATAAAGATTAAAAATCCACACAAAAGTATTAGTTTTGTCCTACGTGCCAACAAAGTCATATTACACAACCAAATAAATTGTTTTGAAATTGTTTCAAATTGTGACTCACACACAAGTCACAAACACAAGAGGCATCACATATCCTCTTCAGTCTCGGCATTCCTTGGAGCATTGGATGGGTAGAAGTGTGATGGATAAGATGGCGGTTGTTGGGTGTAGTAGAATGGCTCATGGTAATATCCGGGTGGTCCTTAAGGTCCACTCATCGGAACGCTATATTTTTCTGCCATCCTCTCGAAAACCGGAGCGTATCGATCCATGCTATAACATTGTCGCTTCAAAATAAACCCAAGTTGGTCTTGCTTAACCTCCATCCTTCCCATCCTATCACAAAAATCTTGGATTGTTGCATGAGGAGGTCGCGGCATGCTTACACGTGGTGCTCTCACCATTGCGTCTTCTCGTAACAACCTTTCATCCGCTCCAATCAAATCTCTGAAGGTGATTTTGTCAATGGTATCACATATGATCGGCGGACTAAGATTACCCACAAATTGATCGGTTAAAAGTCGCATTCTTCGGGCTAACCTTGTCACAAATTGTAAAACCCGCATAAAATACCATGAACAGTACACATGAACAGTACACATACGAAAATACGATATATTTAAAACTTTCCATTTTTAATATAATCCACGTGTCACGATATTTAATAACATGTAGTTACGTATATATTATAAATATGTTAAGTACACGACATATAAAATCATGATAATTAAACATAAACGATCATGTAAATAATTGAACTGGGGAAAACTACGGGTTTCCCCGTGGGCTTCCTTTAAGCCGTGGCTAGACAAGAGGAAAGGAAGGGATGGGCTTGGCCCATGACCCAACTTAAAAACCATCATAAGTAAAAACACAGGAAACATAAAACATAAATTAGGTTTTACAGAAAAGTTCTCCTCTTGCCTCCTTTTTGCCTCTTGCCGCCGGCCACCTCAACCACAAGGAACATACCGGACAATTTTTGCTTATTGACTATTCGTGTGTACGTGATCGTGTTCATAACCTTTTCTTTCCACGTGTTCGGTAAATTAAACACTTCCTTTTTCTTTTTAGTTCTTATGAATTCATGCTATTTATTTAATTAATCATTAAAACAAGTTAATAAAACACATGGGATTAATTAAATCATGATTAAGGGGGTGTTTGTGGTTGTTTGTTTCGGTCGAGCACCAAACCGAGAGCATGGGGGCTCTCGGTGGTGTTTGATTCGCCCAACCGAGACCTCATGGTCTCGGTGTGGGGTTCTGTGGGTCGAACCCAACAAAGGGAAACCCTGACCGAATGTCGGGGGTGTGGTTTGGTTTGGACCGAGAGCCAACCAAGACCTATAGGGTCTCGGTGGGTTCTTTTAGCTAACAGTGGGAACCGAGCAACAAGCAGGGGGAAACCGGGTTGAACTGGTGTGAACCGGTGGCCAACCGGTGTGAACCGTGGCTCGGCAGTGGGTACCGAGAGCCACCAGTGGCAACCGGCTAGCCGGTCAGCCACTAGTAAGGCTGTTTGTTTCGGCTAATGGCTCGGCTTAGGTATGAACCGGGCTTCAGGCTCGGGTTAATTTTTAAAAACACGGGTTCAGGTTAATTACTAAAATCAGAAAACATATTAATTACATTAATTACTAGACTTTTTAATTTAATTAATTTCATGACTTAGGTTAAATATTAAAATTAATATTACATGTATAACCTAAAGTATTTAACTTAGCTTAATTTAGTTAAAACATGTATTTTTAATTAAATTCTATATAACATATAGTTTAATTAATTAACCAGTTATTTAAATAACAAGCTATAACCATGACTTGCATTATACTATTTAAACTTTACTTATTATTTATAATCCAGCTTATTTCTAATTATGGAAACTTACTATTTTTGGAAACTTTCTATTTTTAGAAACTTACTATTTATGGAAACCTTCTATTCTTATAAAGTTACTTAGTATTATAATAAAAGTATTATAATACACTAATACATGAAAAATACACAATAGAACATCAGAATAACTATAGTTAACACAGTAAACAGTAAAACATGACAAAATACGTATAACAAGCTAATAACACACGAAACCAGTAAAACACACGTAATTCAGACAACTCATACACGTCCATATTTCTTATGTGGTATTATCCGTCAAGGCGGAGTAGTCTACATCGTTTTTGTTAGCTTCTACTGGACATAAGGTACGGATTTCCCGTCCTTCAGTAAGGACAACCTCTTCCTTTATTAGGATTTCCCGTATGCAGCCAACTGTTCTCCCAGTAGTTACAAATTTAAATGCTTATGTTTTATTAGTAGCCTTAGCCATATACATGCATGACCAGTTTCACCTAGTTATGGAGGTACCATAGCCATAACACTAGAGACACTAGTGTTATGACTTCACCACGGCGGAGTGATAGCTCGTGGCGTCCCTTTCAGTTATTTGGCCATTATATTTATTATGTTATCATGTAGGGCGTATGGGTGCATCCTAGTTACATGTTTCAGTCAGGATTTCACGATGAATGTGGTGTGTGCCTTACATCCTTTACAAGGAGCTGATCTCTCCTACCCATTACCAATTAATTAGAGGCATCCCCTCTAATTTGCATGACGAGGTCACCCCTCCAAGTATTCATACACGTTGTTGACCTCATTACCTATATTGGCTTTTGGTATATTAAACTAATACAGATTTTCATAAGTAACATAAGCTATGTTTTCAGAACTAAAAACAAGTAAACATGACCATACATCTAGGTTTTCCCAGGACTTATTCAATTCCGCTGCTATTCATGCTTTATTTCTTTATATGCTTTCATATTCTATGTCTTCCATGCTTTATTGTATATCCGTGCACTGAGGGTTATGCTCAGCCGTCTACTTTTCCATGTTCCCAAACGGCAGGTACCCAAGGTCGCAAGTATGAACTCCAGAGTATGTGCATTCGGATTGGAAGCTATCCGGCCTCTTTTACCTTATGCATTTATTCCTACTTTTCATACTTTACTTATTTTGGACATTTTTTAGTCCTTTCATTTATAGTACTTAATATTGCTTGTGTGTGAGTTACTAGACTACCGATGTTTGATTCTGGTATTTCTATTTATGGTCATGAATGTTTAGACATTTACCTTGCATGATTTGATGACACGCCATAATTTACAGTAGTATTCCTTCTTAACAAATGGGGTGTTACACAAATTGTCCACACACAATCATGCTACCCGCTTGACTACCATGACTTTCCTTTTCATCCACTTCGCAATCAAAGCCACAGTAGCATATTGCGCACGGTTCCTGTCCCTAAACATGCTTAACAACTACAAATCATTCTTTTGAACCTTATCATATCCCATGGTTCGTCGGCAAACCGTGTAAGCAATCATCTTTTGAAGCACTCTCAAAAGTGGACTAGAAATCCTAGTGGTTGAGCTCCTAGATAAGCTCAAAGGATCCTTATCCGGACAAATTAATTCTCAAAACTCATTAGCATTAAAGTTCCCATCCTCACGTTCTCCTCCTTGAAAATACACTTCAAATCCTTCCTCATCTCGCTCCTCTCTAGTGTACAACTCCAAGTACTTAGCAAATTCTTTCAAAGTCAAAGAATGTCCTTTTCCACAAAGTTTAAAACTCATGATTTTCCTAGTCAATAGCTCATCATCATCAACGTTGATGAGATGGCATTTATACATGATCTCATCGTTCTTTTCGGGCTTTAAATGCATTAAAAATGTCATAAAATACCATATATATGCTTGTGTTTGTTTACTTGTGTATTTTAGGTATGGATATCGTGAAAAAGACAAAAGATCACAAAATACAAGGAAAAACGAACACGAGAAACGAAGCCGTACAAAGAACTGGGCCCTAATCATGGAATTCTCATCAAATACCCTTGAAGACTTGAAGACAAACAAGATTGATCCTCAATTAATGACACTTAAAACCCTTGTATATTGATAATTACAAGTTTGGTCCCTTAAGTTTGTCAAAATTGCAAAAAGGTCCTTCAACTTTGAAGAAATGGCAAGAATAGTCCCTCAACAAATCAAAATTGCCAATTATGGTCCCTCATAAAGTGAAAGACACAAAGAAGACCTTTGAAGATCAGAATTGTCCAAGAACAGCCCTTGAAATATTCAAAAATGTCAAAAATGATCCTTGAAACCTTTTTCCAAAAGGTTTGTGCCAAAAGTGACAATAGGGGAAAGTTATTTGCAAAGGAAGTTCAAGTTTTAGGGCTGAAAACGTGTATTGCCACAAAACCCAAAACACAAGGACCAAATGTGCTAACTTTGAAAGATTTAAAAGAAAAAAAGGCGCCTAACACATGTGTTTCCCCTAATTTCGGATCAAAGGGGTAACTATTCATCTTTTACATCCCCAGGTTTCACCCCAACTTAAACTTGGGTAAAACCCAATTACTTTGGCACACGTGTAATTCACACCCACCAAAACCCTTCCCACGCCTAAAAACCCCAATCCCACCACTGTGGACCCCAACCTTTTTTCTCCATTCCACCAATCACATCACTCCTTGGGCTCCAAAGCATGTGACGTGTCCCAAATCAACCACCATGCTTTATTCCTTCCTCCCAAAGCAAAAAGGAACGGTGAAGATCAAATTTGGACAAAATACACCAAAAACGTCTAAGGGCAAAATTGGGAATTTCTAGATTAGGGTTTTGATTTTTTAGCCTTCTAGTATGTTCTGTAGGTAGTATATAAGGAGACCCAGCCTGTTGGTGATCCCTTGTTCCAATTTCTCTTCAAAATTTTGTAATCCTTTTTAAGATAAAATAAAAGTTTGGTATTTGTTTTTAAAACATTATAATTCCTTTTTATGTTTATTTAAAGTGGTGTTTACTGTTGAAGAGAGGTTGAGTTCCATTTTTAAATTTGGTTAAGTGATTTTGAGGTTTCAAGTTATTTCAAAGTTTCTGAAAATCTGAGATTTTTGGAAGAATTTGTTCTAAGGATTTGGTGTTAATGGTTCATGTTATTGGTGATTTAAGGAATATAAAAACGTGTTTGAGAAGGTCTCAAAGTTTTTGGTAAGGTTTTAAGAAGAAAGAAATAGAAAACAGATTATATAAGTACTTGTATTTTTCTTGTTTTCTTTGATTATTCTTAAGCAGGTGTTTGAAGGATTGTTGTTGATTGATCTGCATGCACCCGGGTGCATAAGAAGGTGGATATTCATCCACTAGGGCCTTGGATGTAAGGCCCTAAGGTATCTTCTTATTTCCATTTAGAAATTTCAGAAAAATAGAAGCTGTATGCTCTTGTTTGATTTCCTGCTTTAAGTGTGTTTAAGGTTACTGGATTTGTGTTCTTTTGGACTTATATGCATGTTAGATGCCATAGGAATCAGTTTGAAAGTGTTTTGATAGGTTTTGATTTGAAAATTTTAGTTTGCAGTTTCTAAAAGGGTGTTTGGCTAAGGGATTTAACAGGGTAAGTTGTCTTTGATTTTGATTAAAAAGGTGTTAACATGTTTCAAATAGCTTGAGATAGGTTGTTAGTTGGTAGATAAGTTAGTTTGGAAAGATTTGAAACAGATTTGTGTGCTTAAAGGTGAAAACATAGCTAAAATTCTGCATTAGTCACAATCTGCTTGTTTTTCTTGAATTTTTGTGCATGATCTATGATTTCTGTTGAGATCTAGGTTAATCCAGGTTTGCAGTTTAATTGTGTACAATTTGGTGAGTGTGAATGCTAAATTTGTGGCTTTGAATCTCACTAGTGTGCTAGATAATAGCCCTTAAGTCCACAGACCTGCTTAAAACATCACAGAAACTGATATAGGCTGTTGTGTGCTTTGATTTGCTTAATTTGGTGTGCAAAGTGTTACTTGTTTCCTGTTCTTGACTCCTTGTGCTTAAACAAGCACAAGGGTGCCCATTGTGTCCAATAAGCTTTACCAAATAAGCTCAAAGGCCAACTCCTTTGGCCTTACTCACCTGTGAAGAAAAACAAACCACAAGGCAAAACTTGCCTGTGTTCAAAGAGAACTTGGCCACGTTTTTGGTTGTTCATAATTTTGGCTTAATCAGTGTTAAAAAAAAAGGAAGTTTGGATTGAGTTTACAGGTTTATAAGGTCACTAGTTGGTTGGAAAAAGTTAAAAAAAAAATATAAAAAAAGAGAAACGTGCAAAAAGTGGGTTGCTCAGCCTCGAACCCATAGTCATCACACTCACCACACACAACACTTACCACTGCGCCCTTGGGTCTTTTACTGACCAAGGGTGCAAGGGTAAAGTATTTACCCTCTTTTTCTTTTTGCTTTTCTAAGAAAAAGCCGTAGCTATTTAGCTTATTTCCAGCTTATTTATTAAGCAAATTTGGTTTTTCTTATTTTTCTTAGGAAAGTTATAGGTTTATAGATTTTTCCAACTTGGTTTTATATTTTTCCATTTATTAAATTAATTTCTAGGATTTATTTTGCACCCGTTTTTTATAAAATCATTAAAAAATAGTAAAAATAGTTTTAATTTTCAGGAAAAATAGTTTTTAGCTTTTTAATAAATATTTTGAGGTTTACATTAAGTTTTGGTTTTAAAATCTTTAATTTTTAATTTTATATTATTTTAAGGTTTTTTATAAACTTTAAACATTTTTATAAAATTATTAAAAAGGTTTTAGGAGCTCTAATTTGTGTTTTTCTCTTAGTTATAATATTTAGGATTTTTAGAATTTTTTTTAGAATTTATTTGAAAACTTTTTATTTTTAGGAATATTTTAATATTATTTTATTAATTAAATTTCAAAGTTTTATTTTTATTTCTTTTCCATTTTTCCTAGGTTCCTTACCATTAATTAGGACTATTTCCATTTTTAGAATATTTTTATAGCTTTTAGATTTATTTTTATAATTATTTTAAGTTTAATTAGATTTTAATCATTTTAAATCATTTTTAGAGTTTTAAAAATAGTTTTAATAGCTTTTAATTTTTAGAAAGTTACTTTTTAGTCTTCTAATAATATAAGTTAAGTATTAGTTCAATAAAATCATATTTTAGACATTTTCATTAGTTATATTTAATTTTAGGGCTTTAATTAGCATTTAAAATTAAATATTTAATTAATAAAAGGTTTTAAAATATCTTTGTTGGATTTTTGTCTTTATTTATATTATTATTGACTTCTTTTTAGCCTTTTTAATTATTGATTTTGTTTTTGGTCTTAGTATAAAATTTTTAATTTGGGTAGTTTTTACGACTTTACGTTTTCGTCTTTTTCGTCGTAGTTTAATTTTAACGTAACCATCTTTTCATCTTCTCATCCCTATTCTTCTCAATATTAATCTCAAACAACTACAAGTTAATTCACACACATATACCTCCTTGGGAAACGAACTTTCTCTCTTTTAAGTGATTGGGTCATTAACACTTGATTTTTCTTAAAGTCATTTGTTCGATACTTTCCGCTCATATACGTTCTTTTGTTTTCCTAAACAAGAGTCGTGTTTTATCCTACAATCATTTTGGCGCCGCTGCCGGGGAGGTGTGTTTTGCTTTAATTTGGAAGCTTTTGTTTTTGATATTATCCATAATAAGTATTTGTGTTAAGAGGAACTCCCTTAACACGTATTATCGGTTTTCTTGGTTTTTTCTTGTACAAATATTATTAATATATTGTATTAAGTATCACAATCAATAAACAATATCTCCAAAAGTGTGAAAACACCACCTTAATTGGGATTTGATCTCCTAATTATTGTATTCGAATCTCAAACAAAAAGAAAAGGCAAAAATAGATAAATACTTTCGTGAAGCTCGATTTTGAAAAATACAAACTATAAGGTGGGTATAAGGCGGGTATTATAAAATATACCCTAAGGAAAAAGGCTCTTAAGTGCTTCGCGCCGCCTCGTTTCCCCGCTTGCTTGTGAGTATTTTGAGATTGAAGGCTAATCGAGGGTTTTGCCGCCCAAAGTATTAATACGTATACTATATTTGCTTGGTTTCTTTGTGATTAAACCCTCGTGAACAATTTGGTTTTCACCAAAGTTCTAAAGTCATTCGAAGGCGTTCACTCCACGTGATCGTTTTCATTCCTTTGAGGCTTCTTTAATCAAGAGTTTGATTCAAGGAGAGATTTTGTAGATTGTTGTCTACGAAGATACACCAAAATCCAAAAAAATTAAATATCATCAAAAACACAAAAAAAAAAAAATTGAAAATCCACAAAACAACCAAAAAGAATCTTCTTTGCTCACCTCCCATTCTTCGTGAAGTTTATGATCACTCGTAATCAAGCAAAACGAGCTCGTAAACGTCTTCAAAAGCAAGCAAATCAAGGATCGTTGATTGTTGAAGAACCTCCAATTGTTGAACCTATTGTAGAACAAGAAGTCGTCATGGCTAATCGTACTATGATGGAGTTGCTACAAGCACCCACCGAGGGTTTTGGAGAGGCCATTGTGATTCCCGCCATCCTTGCGGAGAATTTCGAGATTAAGACGGGTTTAATGTCTATGTTGCAAGCAAACAAGTTTAGAGGTCACGAGAAAGACAACCCGCATTACCACATTAGGAATTTCAACCGTCTCACCGCTACTAGCAAATTTAAGGATGTTCCACATGACGCCATTAAGATGATGTTGTTTCCATATTCGTTGGATGGACCCGCAAAAATTTGGCTCGAGAAAGAACCGCCAAATTCGATTTTGACATGGGCCGATCTCGTTTCTAAGTTTGTGAACAAGTTTTTTCCACCATCTAAAACAACACACTTAAAAAATGAGATTTCACGATTTGTGCAACGTAATAATGAAAGTTTTTCAATGGCATGGGAACGATTTAAAGAGATGTTACATGAATGTCCACACCATGATTTTTCGGAATTGCATCAAATTGATACTTTTTATAATGGGCTTAATGATCATGAACGAGATTATTTGAACGCCGCCGCGGGTGGTAATTTTTTGTGCAAGACGACAAATGAGGCTTTACAAATCATTGAAAATCGATCTAAGGTTTATAGCCCTCGTAACACACCGAGTGTTGCCAATATGGGTTCGTCATCGTCGTCACAATCGTCTCGTAGCATTAACGCCTTACATGATGAAGCTAATGAGGAAAATCGGTTTTTTGATAGATTTGCTAATCTAATGTCCCATTGGAAGGCTCAAGAAGCTTCCAATTCCGCTTCGGTTAAAGCGGTTGCTAAGAGTTGTTTATCTTGTGGGGGAGCTCATGATCTTTCCGAGTGCATTACCGCGGATGGTAACACTTCGAGTGCTTATGTAGCAACGGGAACTTACAACCAAAACGGCCAAGGTTCCCGCCAAAATCAAGCTCCACCAAACCAAAATGTTAACAATTATCGAAACAACAACCAAGGTAATTACCAAGGCAACACACGCAATTACAACAAAGGGAATTATCAAAGTGGGAATGGACAAATCTCTAATCAAAACCAAAACCGTGATTTTCAAAACACTACACAAGGTTTTCAAAATGCTCACACAAAAAATTTGCAAGGAGAATTTTTGGATTATGCAAAAGCAAATGATGCTAAATTTGATAATATGCAACGTGAGATGATTAGCTTAAGATCCGAGTTGAAAAACGAGCTTAAAAATGAACTTGCTAATGAACTTAAAACTCATGCTAATAAAATGGAAGGAAATGTTCAACGTCTTCAACAAAACCAACAAAAGATGGAATTAGGACAACATGAGATTAAGCAAGAGTTATTGAAAGCGGATGCTAGGCAATCAAAATTTGAGGACCGAATGGGTAAGATGTTTGAAGCTATCATGTGTAAGCCCTCTTCCTCGGGTGGTCTTCCTAGTGATACCATTAACAACCCGAGGGGAGAATTGAAGGTTGTTGCTACACGAAGTGGTAAAACTTTCAAGGAACCAATCTCTCGTCCAAGTACTTCTAAGGAGAAGGAAATCGAGAAAGAACCCGAGGTGATGGTCGAAAAGGAGCATATTACAATCCCACGAAGTACCGCTCAAACCACACCTACGGTTGAACCTATACCAATTATGGAACCCGAGTTTCCAAGGCCGTTGCCTAATGACCAACCCACACCACCTTTACCTTACCCTTCGAGACGTAACAAAGAGAAGGCACAAGAACGGAACAATTATCAATTTGAGCTATTTATGAAAATGTTTCGTGATCTACATTTTAACATAAGTTTTGCCGATGCTTTAATCATGATGCCTCGATTCGCCGCAAACTTCAAAAGTATGCTAAACAACAAAGAGAAGTTACAACAATCGTCTAGTTGTTCATCGGTTTTTCTAAGCCGCATACCACAAAAAGTCGGTGATCCCGGTAAATTTTTGATTCCGTGTGCTATACAAGATATGGAGGAATGCTACGCCTTGGCCGATCTTGGCGCTAGTATTAATTTGATGCCTCTCGAGATTTTCAAATCGTTTTCGCTTCCGGCTCTTACTCCTTCGAACATGTCCATCGAGATGGCCGATCATTCTACGATCATGGCATGTGGAGTAGCCGAGGACGTTTTCGTTAAAGTCGGAAAGTTTTACTATCCCGTTGACTTTATCGTTGTAGACATTCCCATCGATCGAAAAGTTCCTCTCATTTTGGGTCGTTCATTTTTGGATACATCAAGAGCACTTATCGATGTTCATGCTCGAAAAATTACCCTTCGTTTCAATGAAGAAGAACTTGTCATCAATGCAACACAAAACTCCAATCTTTCTCATGTCTATTCTATTGCAACTTTAAACCATGGTGACTCGACCAATGTCATTTGCAAAGAATTTTCACCAAGAATTTTAGGGAATGTCTCCAAAAACAATTTACCATTTCCTCTGCCGGTGGAGGTTATGAGTGCTAAACCTACAAAGAAGAAACCATCAATACTTGAATCGAAAAATCCTTCACCTTCATTCTTGAAAAGTGTTGATAAGTTGCCGGTTTCTACGGAAGATCTTTCGGATGATGAATATGTTGGCCCCGATGGGGAGGTTTTCTTCGTCGATAAACGTCTTGAGAACTTGCCACCACCAAAACCAAAACGGTTTCAAAATGTGAGAATTTTTAGTGTGACTAACATCGTCTTAGAAACACCGAATATTTTCGACATAATCAAAAAGGGTTTTCATAAGGAGAGTTCAAAAGATAAAAAACGAAAAGTTCTTAAATGTGATTTAATTGATTTTTCTACAATTCTAACTCCGTCATCACCACGTGATTTGAGTGCTACAAACTCGTCTACTCCTTTTGACGACGTTTTGTGTGGTTCTAGTATGGGGGAAGCCCCTTATGTTCCCTCATCCTTGTCCACCGAGGACGAGATATTCGATCCCGGAATTTCATGTAAAGGGAAATCTCGGTCTTCCACCGATGCAATAAATGGAAACCATATCTATTTGCTTGGTGCGAGTCTACCTCGAGTAGCTCAAACGTTTGTCTTACCAATTGTCTCACCCTTCTACTTCTCATCTATTTTCTTCAAACTCTTTGAGTTTATGGCACATGTTGAAGTGGCGTTAATTTGTTTTTCCAATGGAAACGAGAACGCCATCTTCGACCCCGGTATTTTGCATCATCAAAGGACTTAGTCCTTTATACCGGTTGCTTTTTGGGCCTTGTTTATCATGTAAGCCCCATTAAAAATTGACCACACCATGATTTTTCCCTAAATGTTCACATTTTAAGGGGATCGAGTCGAGCTCATGACTCGGTAATCAAAAACGAGGTGCCTCGTGGGGGAGATCCCATGCTTATCTTTTATATTCACTAATAAGGGGACTTGTACCCTTCCAACTCGTTGTCTCGTGGTTGTTTGTGATTGTGCTATCTAGATCATCATCATCGTCTACGATTGAAGACTCTCGTGTTCGTTTACGTGAGCCTCCATCGTTCGTTTGAAGAAGTTTTTCACGATTCCATGACATATCCTTTATTGTTCTAACAATTATCTTTTAGCATAATTAATAAACGGCTTTAGATATATTGTTGATCACCCTTTCCATACTAGATCCTAAGCTTTCGACTCTTCGTCTCTAGTATGGGGGTGCTCCACCTTTAGACTCGAAACATTAAGGACAATGTTTACTTTTAGTATGGGGGGGTGAATAGGTACTTGCTTTGCTACGCCCTCACGTTTTCCAACTTTCAATGTTTTGTTTTGCTAATAAGGCTAAAAATGGCCAAATTTTAAAATTTTTCTTAGTTTTCATAAGTGTTTTTAAGACACGAATGTATATTTTCCGATGGGTAGAATAAGAGTTAATTTTTGACTTGATGGGCATTTGGAGCCATTTACATTCCTTAACCCGCTCAATTCAAGTTTTGCTAGACTTTTATATAGGGAGCTTTAAAACGCGAAAGTCTTAATTCATTCGGGTTAAGAACAAGAACTTTTCGCAAGTTCCTATAATTGATTCTAGAAAGTCACTTATCAAGGGAACTTTAAAACGCATTCTCTAAACTTGAAAAAGTCCAAGAAAGTGCAAGATCCTATAGGTGGCTTGAAAACCCAAAACTTTGATTTGATATAGTCTTAATGAAAGCTAATCCAAATTTGGCTTAATTTTGACTTGCATGGCTAAGTATTCACGAGTATCTTTAATTAGAGGTCTTTATATAGTGAAGAACGAGAAATGATAGAGTTAGACAAGTGATCATGCTAAACGTAGAACATGAAAATGTTCTTTCAAAAACTCATATATTTTTAATTGTGGCTTTTTCTTCCCATAAGATCAATGCATTAGGAATAAAACATAATTGCAATAAGTAAAGTCGTACGATTTGAAAGGTTACTTAGCCTCTAGCACAAGATCGTTTAAAATTTGCTCAGGGTTGAATAGAGTTCATAGCCAAGGCATAACTTATTGAAGCGGGACGCGAAGATTGGCGATCATCCAAAAAGGCCCTAACAAGGCATGAGGAGCTCTATTTTTGCTAAAGATCCAAAGATGATGTGAAGTATCATTATTCCAAAATCAATATGAAGGATCGAGACACACGACGAGAAGCTATTACTCCCCTAAAGAATGGAGAAAGTCTATCCAAAAAGACCCTAACAAGGTATGAGGATAAATATATCCAAGTCCGAAAAGGAGGCGGATCGTTGTATATCAAAATCCAAAGTAAAGATTGAAGAAAAATGATGAAGTCGTGGTCCTATATGAAGAATCTCTCAAAAACGTCAAGTGAAGAAATTCCAAATATATGAAGAGAAGACCATAATTTCAAGAACGTCTTCCCAAGATTTGAAGTATGAAGTACATGCCAAATATCGGTCCGAGAAAGGTCTCAAATCGTGAAACGAGTTATGCCAAGATATGAACTTAAGGAGATACACGAGAAGCCGTTTTAAAAGATTTTGTCCTTCGGCTAACTATTGATCAAATCGTGCTACTTTGCTTTCGGACTAATAACTACGCAAATAAGTCAAAATGAATCACTTGTGATCCATGACAAATAGATAAAAAATGCTAGTAACCCATTTCCTTTTATAATAACTAGGATTGCGGGGAGAAAAAGTATTACACAATTTGGACGTATGAGTAGTGTTAGCATTGTGACTTGTACCAACAATGATCTTGTTTTTGCACTTAGCATGGAATGTATGACAATCAAGGATGACGAAGTTTACTCTAAGGGACATTAACTTGTTTCTATTCTTTGACCCTAAAAGTCACATTATGGTGATGAAAATCATACATTATGTCTTTACACATCATCGTAGTATGTTGCAAGTCTTTTACTCTTCAATAAAGGTTAATAAAATTGAACTTTGGTGATGTTTAGATACTTTATTCTAGCATTGCGTGAGGGCACGGCAATGGCTTAGTATGGGGGAGTGATGAGATGGCATTTATACATGATCTCATCGTTCTTTTCGGGCTTTAAATGCATTAAAAATGTCATAAAATACCATATATATGCTTGTGTTTGTTTACTTGTGTATTTTAGGTATGGATATCGTGAAAAAGACAAAAGATCACAAAATACAAGGAAAAACGAACACGAGAAACGAAGCCGTACAAAGAACCGGGCCCTAATCATGGAATTCTCATCAAATACCCTTGAAGACTTGAAGACAAACAAGATTGATCCTCAATTAATGACACTTAAAACCCTTGTATATTGATAATTACAATTTTGGTCCCTTAAGTTTGTCAAAATTGCAAAAAGGTCCTTCAACTTTGAAGAAATGGCAAGAATAGTCCCTCAACAAATCAAAATTGCCAATTATGGTCCCTCATAAAGTGAAAGACACAAAGAAGACCTTTGAAGATCAGAATTGTCCAAGAACAGCCCTTGAAATATTCAAAAATGTCAAAAATGATCCTTGAAACCTTTTTCCAAAAGGTTTGTGCCAAAAGTGACAATAGGGGAAAGTTATTTGCAAAGGAAGTTCAAGTTTTAGGGCTGAAAACGTGTATTGCCACAAAACCCAAAACACAAGGACCAAATGTGCTAACTTTGAAAGATTTAAAAGAAAAAAAGGCGCCTAACACATGTGTTTCCCCTAATTTCGGATCAAAGGGGTAACTATTCATCTTTTACATCCCCAGGTTTCACCCCAACTTAAACTTGGGTAAAACCCAATTACTTTGGCACACGTGTAATTCACACCCACCAAAACCCTTCCCACGCCTAAAAACCCCAATCCCACCACTGTGGACCCCAACCCCTTTTCTCCATTCCACCAATCACATCACTCCTTGGGCTCCAAAGCATGTGACGTGTCCCAAATCAACCACCATGCTTTATTCCTTCCTCCCAAAGCAAAAAGGAACGGTGAAGATCAAATTTGGACAAAATACACCAAAAACGTCTAAGGGCAAAATTGGGAATTTCTAGATTAGGGTTTTGATTTTTTAGCCTTCTAGTATGTTCTGTAGGTAGTATATAAGGAGACCCAGCCTGTTGGTGATCCCTTGTTCCAATTTCTCTTCAAAATTTTGTAATCCTTTTTAAGATAAAATAAAAGTTTGGTATTTGTTTTTAAAACATTATAATTCCTTTTTATGTTTATTTAAAGTGGTGTTTACTGTTGAAGAGAGGTTGAGTTCCATTTTTAAATTTGGTTAAGTGATTTTGAGGTTTCAAGTTATTTCAAAGTTTCTGAAAATCTGAGATTTTTGGAAGAATTTGTTCTAAGGATTTGGTGTTAATGGTTCATGTTATTGGTGATTTAAGGAATATAAAAACGTGTTTGAGAAGGTCTCAAAGTTTTTGGTAAGGTTTTAAGAAGAAAGAAATAGAAAACAGATTATATAAGTACTTGTATTTTTCTTGTTTTCTTTGATTATTCTTAAGCAGGTGTTTGAAGGATTGTTGTTGATTGATCTGCATGCACCCGGGTGCATAAGGAGGTGGATATTCATCCACTAGGGCCTTGGATGTAAGGCCCTAAGGTATCTTCTTATTTCCATTTAGAAATTTCAGAAAAATAGAAGCTGTATGCTCTTCTTTGATTTCCTGCTTTAAGTGTGTTTAAGGTTACTGGATTTGTGTTCTTTTGGACTTATATGCATGTTAGATGCCATAGGAATCAGTTTGAAAGTGTTTTGATAGGTTTTGATTTGAAAATTTTAGTTTGCAGTTTCTAAAAGGGTGTTTGGCTAAGGGATTTAACAGGGTAAGTTGTCTTTGATTTTGATTAAAAAGGTGTTAACATGTTTCAAATAGCTTGAGATAGGTTGTTAGTTGGTAGATAAGTTAGTTTGGAAAGATTTGAAACAGATTTGTGTGCTTAAAGGTGAAAACATAGCTAAAATTCTGCATTAGTCACAATCTGCTTGTTTTTCTTGAATTTTTGTGCATGATCTATGATTTCTGTTGAGATCTAGGTTAATCCAGGTTTGCAGTTTAATTGTGTACAATTTGGTGAGTGTGAATGCTAAATTTGTGGCTTTGAATCTCACTAGTGTGCTAGATAATAGCCCTTAAGTCCACAGACCTGCTTAAAACATCACAAAAACTGATATAGGCTGTTGTGTGCTTTGATTTGCTTAATTTGGTGTGCAAAGTGTTACTTGTTTCCTGTTCTTGACTCCTTGTGCTTAAACAAGCACAAGGGTGCCCATTGTGTCCAATAAGCTTTACCAAATAAGCTCAAAGGCCAACTCCTTTGGCCTTACTCACCTGTGAAGAAAAACAAACCACAAGGCAAAACTTGCCTGTGTTCAAAGAGAACTTGGCCACGTTTTTGGTTGTTCATAATTTTGGCTTAATCAGTGTTAAAAAAAAAAAGGAAGTTTGGATTGAGTTTACAGGTTTATAAGGTCACTAGTTGGTTGGAAAAAGTTAAAAAAAAAATATAAAAAAAGAGAAACGTGCAAAAAGTGGGTTGCTCAGCCTCGAACCCATAGTCATCACACTCACCACACACAACACTTACCACTACGCCCTTGGGTCTTTTACTGACCAAGGGTGCAAGGGTAAAGTATTTACCCTCTTTTTCTTTTTGCTTTTCTAAGAAAAAGCCGTAGCTATTTAGCTTATTTCCAGCTTATTTATTAAGCAAATTTGGTTTTTCTTATTTTTCTTAGGAAAGTTATAGGTTTATAGATTTTTCCAACTTGGTTTTATATTTTTCCATTTATTAAATTAATTTCTAGGATTTATTTTGCACCCGTTTTTTATAAAATCATTAAAAAATAGTAAAAATAGTTTTAATTTTCAGGAAAAATAGTTTTTAGCTTTTTAATAAATATTTTGAGGTTTACATTAAGTTTTGGTTTTAAAATCTTTAATTTTTAATTTTATATTATTTTAAGGTTTTTTATAAACTTTAAACATTTTTATAAAATTATTAAAAAGGTTTTAGGAGCTCTAATTTGTGTTTTTCTCTTAGTTATAATATTTAGGATTTTTAGAATTTTTTTTAGAATTTATTTGAAAACTTTTTATTTTTAGGAATATTTTAATATTATTTTATTAATTAAATTTCAAAGTTTTATTTTTATTTCTTTTCCATTTTTCCTAGGTTCCTTACCATTAATTAGGACTATTTCCATTTTTAGAATATTTTTATAGCTTTTAGATTTATTTTTATGATTATTTTAAGTTTAATTAGATTTTAATCATTTTAAATCATTTTTAGAGTTTTAAAAATAGTTTTAATAGCTTTTAATTTTTAGAAAGTTACTTTTTAGTCTTCTAATAATATAAGTTAAGTATTAGTTCAATAAAATCATATTTTAGACATTTTCATTAGTTATATTTAATTTTAGGGCTTTAATTAGCATTTAAAATTAAATATTTAATTAATAAAAGGTTTTAAAATATCTTTGTTGGATTTTTGTCTTTATTTATATTATTATTGACTTCTTTTTAGCCTTTTTAATTATTGATTTTGTTTTTGGTCTTAGTATAAAATTTTTAATTTGGGTAGTTTTTACGACTTTACGTTTTCGTCTTTTTCGTCGTAGTTTAATTTTAACGTAACCATCTTTTCATCTTCTCATCCCTATTCTTCTCAATATTAATCTCAAACAACTACAAGTTAATTCACACACATATACCTCCTTGGGAAACGAACTTTCTCTCTTTTAAGTGATTGGGTCATTAACACTTGATTTTTCTTAAAGTCATTTGTTCGATACTTTCCGCTCATATACGTTCTTTTGTTTTCCTAAACAAGAGTCGTGTTTTATCCTACAATCAAACATCTTCATTAAGATTGAATGTCGAGAAAAACTCAAGACAAAGCTCTGCATAAATCTTTTCCCTACAAGTAAAAGCACGAACCCAAGCATTGGATCGAAACAAGACTTCATTTCCCCCAGCCTCTGTCACAACTATTGATAGCATTTCCCTAATTTGAGCTTCACAACCAAGCTCATTCAAAACTTCAAAATCCACAATGCTAGGTGCGAAATTTTTTTTCGTCAGTAGAAGACTAAGAGCATTGTTGTAGATGATTTTAGCATCAGTTGTACATCCAGGCCAGTTTAAGAATGGATGATTAGGGACCCCCATGAGTGCGGCACTTGCCGACTCGATAGGCTTTTGCCTCTTCCCTCGGCTAGACGAGCCGGTCTCATAGTTTCCAGAACCTGTGTTCTGCAAAATTTATCACATAAACAAACATATATTAACATTAGATAAAATTAGAGGTCAACGGCAACCCTATGTTGGTGTTCTGAGCATTCTGTTTTTTATCAGGCGAAAAGTGTGGCGCACTTATGAGAAGTGCGGCGTACTTTCTGGGAAAAATCCGCCAGAGTGCGGCGTACTTTATAAAAAATGTGGCGCACATTCTGCGTATATCTGCACATGTCGGGGTTCTAATAATCTTAACCAAAATTCAGTAAACTAACGATTCCAAATCAATAACAATGGCTAGAATCGAACACTAAACCATTCCCAATTCATTCCAATCCGCGGCGTTGCTCAATCTTAGGGTTTGATTTCAAAAACCCTCTTTTTTTCTTTTTTTCAATTCAACAATCTAATCCTATCCTAATCAATATCCTCATTTCTAATTATAAATCAAAATGTAATACAATTATTAATAACTAAGAACCCTAAGTGAAAAATTAATCAAAAATTAAACCCTAAATAAAATAAAATGTAAATGAATCAAAGATAAAAACTTACCCTAGACATGATCTTGAGAATGAATTGGAGTAAGAAACGAAAATATTTTTGGGTGATGATTTGAAAATCGTCAGGTGTGCTTGTTGTTTTTTTTTAGTTTCAAGTGAGCTAAAAGGAAGTATATACAAAAAATCCGTCCAAAAGTGCGGCGCACTTTGCAAAATATGCGGCGCACATTCTATGCTCACATACCATATTATTGTTTTTTCTTTTACTAGACACAAAATTTCAAACAAAAACCTCCAATTCAATCGATCTCATAATAAAAGTCCTAACAGGAAAACATTTCCTTCCTCTAAGACCATCCTAAAACTTCTAAGACTCTTAGATTTCACTTCGTCTTATTTTTTTATCTACATACAAAAAGAGTAAAAATACATAAAGTAAATAGGAGCCAATGGTGTACTCCTCAATTCCTCCATTTCCTTAGTTGTAGCAGAAGTTTAGAGGTGACATGATATCACTCTCCGTGTAACGCCCGAGACCTCTCTATTGGTGTCTTTTGTCTCGTACACTTTTTCGTATCTCTTTCCACATGGATCAATAATGACCATGGCAACATGCCACTCACTATCTCCATCTTTAGCAATGTTTTCAAATTCTCGTTTGTTCCCCACTTGCCAATCTTTGTATTTCAATGGAACGGGAAGTGCTCCAAGCATTCCCACAATCTTCTTGTATACACATTTGTCAAAGAAAGGGTTATGGTAGCTCCTTTCGCTTAGTGATGCCTCCAAAAGTTCTTCCGGTTCCGTCCATGGTTGTAAATGTGGACCATAAATTGGCATACCATTCTCATCTCTTTTCACGGTGTAGTGCTCATCGTTTTCATCATCAATATCATCATGTTTCTTTTCTTTTAGTACATTATAGTTTTGATGTACAAGCCCATCAAAGCTAGTCATAATAGCTTTTCCAACATCTATGTTTGTACCAATGGTGTGCAAAAATTTTCTTCCAACCACTAATTGAATATCTGATCAATAGGAATTTCGAGAAGCATGAAATTGGCTAGTAGTGTGGTTGTCCCCACTTGGCAAAGAACTCCAAGTAAACGCCTAAATCCCTCCGCATAGGAGTGATCAATCATTTTGATACGATCAAACCTTGGTTTGACTCTACCAACATCTAGATATTTGAAGATTCCATAAGGCATAACATTAACATTTGAACTGGTATCAACCAAAGCATTATAAGTAGTTTTACCCTCCAACATTATTGGTAGGATAAAGTACCCCAGATCTTCTTTTTCAAGCATTACCTTGTTCTCACGAAGCATTTGGATAGCCACATCTTCATAATCCGGTGTGAGTCCATCTTCAACTTTCAGTTTTTCAAGCAAGACCCCATCAACAATAATTTTATATTTATCACTATATTTTAAAGTTTCAATGATTGGTCGATTCATGTTCAACAACATGACCCTTTCTTCTATGTCTTCTTGCAATTCCCCCATAGATAGCTCTTCTCTAGTCAAAGGTTTATTAATAGTGAGTGAAGGTCCTTCACCATTGTAGCTCAACTTGTAAGTGTGGGCGGGTTTCTTGCCTTTGTTTCTTTTGTTTTTACCCATGCTACAAACAAATCTAGGAGCATCAATCTCCTCGGTTTCAATAGGTTCCAAATCATCAAAGTTGAGATTATCAAGTATTTCATCAATTTCCCCAAAATTAAAGCTTTCATGTACTTTTGGCCATAAAGTAAGTATGCCACAGGTAATGTCAAGTTGTGCATTAACTTGCTTTAGGAAAGATCTCGCAAAGATTACACAAGGTTCACAATCGTCTTCCTCTGGATTGACAAAGAAGTCAACGAAAAACAATTCGTCTTTGATCATAACAACGAGCATTTTATCTATCTCCTTGTCTCTATTTCGATGAGTGTTGTAGGTTAAGACAAGCTCAACTACAAATTCATTACTAATTAAGCTTCCTTCCAACTCAAAATCCACTTGCCCATCATAAGCAAACTTTCCTTCGACATGGCAAGGCATTAAGTATTTCTCACTTGCTGTGAAGTCTTCTATACGATAAAAAGTTGGGACCTTTTGAACCCCGATATCGGCTGAGTCCTTACATTATGATCCTATCCATTCTCCTTCCGATTCTATTTTGTCATTTAGGCTAATATGCTCATCCACTCCTAAGCATAATCTACCAAGGCTAGTGTTTGGATCCATCTCAATCTTAAAACAATAAAACATCAAAAGAAACATTAGTATGTTAGTGCCATAAAATCCAAATGATATTTCATACCCTAAAGTTTTCATGCAACTCGTTATTTTCAATGAATATTTCCATTTGAGCATGTTACTAGATTTTTCTGTTTTCTGTTTCTCCAGTTGTGTGGCGCACTTTTGCGCGATATAGAAAAACCGACACACAATTTAAATGTGCGGCGCACTTTCTGTAATCAGAATTATGTTCCTCCATTTCTCTACTTGCAAACCAATCAATCAAAGTTCTCAAGAATATAATATACCATTTTCTCATAAAGTGATCAAACATAGATGTCATGACCAAATTTGGTGCATTTTCCACAAGTGTTTTGAATAATATGACCATTTTTTCGTTTTCGCCTGTTTTCTCATTTTTTTGTATTTTTGTTTTGTTTAAAAATTCAGAAAAATTACCAAAAATCATGATAAATACTAAACAAGTTATACCAAAGCAAATTATTCTACCAAAGAGCAAATAAATTAGAATTTTTTTTGAAAGCAAATATTTTTGGTTTTTCTTAAGGTTCAATATGAACAGACACAAAATCTCAAAAAGCATAAGTACACACAAAGCAATTCTCATGTTTTCAACAGTAAGTGTTGAGAGTAAAAGGTTTTGGTGGTGTTTTGGGATTGTTTCTTCAAACATTTTGAAAATTCGTCACTAAATATGCGGCGCACTTTTGAAATGTGCGGCGTACTTTTATGCTGTTTTGTAAAAAACTTTTTCAGATTGCCAGAAATCTGTACGGCGTGTTTAGAAATTTTAGTTTACCAAGTATTTTATAATGTCTTAAACCAATAACAAATCAATCCCTGGCATCGGCGCCAAAAACTTGATGTTCGTTTTACAAGTCTTAATTTTTTTCAAGATATTACCACACACAAATGACTAGAAACACAAACACGGGCAAGTATACCCTATCATGTATAGCATATCTTAATGGTAAAGTCCAGTTCGTTCCATGAGATTGATGCTAGCAAATTATAAAACAATTACCTCTAGAGTGTCACAAGTTCTAAAAATATACTTATCAAATGGTTTTAAAGGTGCGTTTGGTTAAGATCACAAACATATGAAAGATAGATATCAAAGATGATTATAAGCACATAAACAATGTAAGACAACATGTCGAGTACTAGTCGCACACGCAACATCTAATTAACATAACAAAAATCCGACTAAAGATCATGTCATATCAAAAGCATTAAGAATGGTTTAGGTTTGATTTCGATAACTAAAATACTAGATGAAACCAAGCAAGAGTTTATTATATGTTTTATTCCACTAATGGCGACAAAAGTGAATAACAAGATTCATTTACTAGATGACATGAAATTAATCCATTCACATGAGTACTAGTCATGGTCATGAACAAATCCAACATATAACAATGATCTTACTTAATAGAATAAAATACAAGAGTATCTAAATCATACTTATAATTAAGAACCCAGGGAGAGAGTGAGCCGCACATAACCCTAGTAAAGTCGAAATTCGTATCTATCCATAAGGTTGTAAAACCTTAACCAATGTGCACAACACACTACTCCATAATAACAGTAAAGAAGTTCATTTCAACAATATGCAAATCAAAGTAAAAAAATAACATAAAGGAAATGAGAATTATACCAAAAAGTTTTAATCAATGATTGCTCCAAAAGGTTATAAGTTTTGTTCCAAACTTATTACAATCACAAGCAATATTTTGAGATCCTTGCTACAACAGCAATGGTATAAACCAACTAAGGTTACCCTTATACTAGTAAAAATGATCAAGGATTTGTTAAATCCTTGATTCTATAAGAACCTTAATAACAATGGAGTATAATGGAATGAGATATGCTCTTATGCCTGGCCTTGGGTCTCTTTTATAACCACAAAAATGTAGCTAAGAAGTCCCGGAGTATATCAAAAGGTTTCTCTCCATAATAGCCATGCATAATGATACTTAATGGTGTAACTGCAGCAAATGTGCGCCGCACTTTGTCAAATGTGCGCCGTACTTTCATTTTGTAAATGTGCGCCACACTTTCTCCTTTGTGCGCCGCACTTTTGGTAGTTCTCCAAAATCGTGGTTTGCAGAATGTGAGACGCACTTTTATATATGTGCGCCTCACTTTGGCTCTTTTTCTGCATTCTTAATTTATCTTCTTATTTCTTCATATCTTTGGTACATATGTTTATTCCTTCACTACAATCAAACAATACACATTATTAGTAACATTTCAACACATAATTTATTTATTTACATAGCAAACAAGGACAAATGCATCATTACAAACATGTATAAATGAGGCGTTATCAACAACCATGAATAATTCTTCAACACACTTTCATTCACTAAGATCTCTCCATTGTCTTGATTCACTCATTAGATCTCCTAGAAGACGATGCTTGAGATAGAATTCATAGTTAGAATCAATTTCTAGAGAAGACAATTGAGAGATGGTAGATGATAAATTGTTACTAGAGTTGAGAGAATTGTCTTGAATGACATTTCCATCTTCATTTGAATCAAGATTGGGTTCAAGTGAGAGGATTCCTTTAATGGGAAGCATTTAAATGAGGAAAGTCAAGGAGAGTTTTTCTAAGAAGGCGTGAGAGAATCATAGCAAAAGGGAGACTAGAGTGAGACCCGACGAGAACAAATTTTATTCTTCTAGCCATGAAAAATGCAAGGTTGTATGGGGTGGAAGTTTCAACACAATACAACATATGTGCAAGACAAGCAGACACATGGTTGCGATCACCAGCGAGACACATTGCATTTCCCCTAATGATTTCGGCCCAAGGGATCATAAAATCATTAAGATCGCTAGTGAGTAATTCCCAAGGAGTGAGAGCACGAACTTATCCTTCAAGTTTACCAATAATAGGATGTTCACGAGGTTTAGCAATGGCACAAGAAATGGCCGAAGCCGAGGGTATCTTGGTCACGTAATGCACATCAATAGGGACCGATTCCAAAGAGTTTATACTCTAAGTATCGGTGGACCTACATTGACCTTTGTATGGAACATTGAGAATTTCACCAAATTCTTCAAGAGTATATATAAAGGTTTTCCCCTTGATGGAAAATCTTATTGATAAACCATTATTGATGCACATTAATGTGTATGAGCTAAAGAATTCCAAAAGGAAGGAACGAAAGATTGGCTCATCAATATCAAGCAAGCAATCAAAGCCAATGGATTTTAACATGAATCGAATGAAATCAAGTCCAGGAAAGTTAGAATGAACAATACGTCCTTCATGAAAACTACGAGACTCTAGAGATCGAAAAGTATTTTAAAGGAAACGAGATCGACATGAAGAAGAAAGATTAGGCATGTATTCTTTAGTTTTCCATGATCTTTATGAGTTTCCAAATGCATGATCAAGTACCTAAACATAAAGCAAATAATGTTCCAATTACTCTTATGTTACATAATGACTTAAAAATCAAATTCATGAGAGTGTGTTTAGTTAATTTCTTGATAAACAAAGGGCTAATCATTGTCATTCTCATGTTCACAATGAACTCAATTCATCATTGACTAGTACATATGAGCAATGCAAAATCAATCATGAACTCGAACAAAGGTTTAAAAGAAAACATTTTTAGGTAAGCATTAACAATACAATTAGCAATTTTGTCCATGGATTCATATGAATTCCATCATTTAACCAAAAATATTTAGTCAAAATTCTGATTGTTCTATAAGTGGGTTTTAGTGAAATCTCAATAAATTCGAACCTAAGGAATCATAGTAATATAACTATGTCAACCCACATTCCTAGTAAAGTTATAATTCAATTTTAATTTTAAAAATCCCCAATTATGAAAATAAGAACCCTAGAACAAAATAGATGAAATTGAATGAATGTACTTACAATTAATTGATGTTGGAAGATGGATGAGTGAAACCCACAACTTGGAATCAATTAATCTTGAGTAAATTGGAGCTTTTGAAGATTCAACAATGGTGGAAATGATGAAACCCGTCGCCTTCTATGGAGAAGAAAGGGAGGGTTTGTTTGAAATAGTGTTATTTATTAAAAATTGATTAATTTAGTCACCAGGTGGGACCGTGGTGCCTTATCGATAAGGACCCGTGGGTTAGTACCGTGACAAATAAGGATCCGCCGACAGTGGGGTGTGTTTATAACAAATGAAAAACAAGAAAATTTTCAAAACCAAGTTTTTCTAAAATATTTAAAATATATTTTAGGCCATTTGGAAATCATTAGACCACTTCAATACTAGGTGATAATGCCTAAGTGAAGGATTACGAGTGGAATCGAGACCGAAAGAGATCGAAACGGAGAAACAACTACTCGTAGCAAAGAAGCAAATGAGAGAGGACCCAAGGGGAGTGAATCAAGACCAAGGTCAATGCTCAAGAACCAAGTGACAAACTTCAAGTAGCGGAAATGAAGAGCTTGTGTCATTTATAGTGGTTTAAGACATGCCTTTCCAGCGAAAGCTTAAACAACTTTGGTAATGAACTATATCAAGCCATTTTGTACAAAATAGATTAAGATCATTTTCAATAGTAGTCTTAATGCTATTTAAAACAATGAGCAAAATGTAGATTCACTTTCTCTCCCACATGATCGAACAATTATCATTGTTAGGGTTTACAATAACAACATCCTTGGAATATTTCAATTCCAAATGTGTAATATCCTAACTACAACTTATGGAGTAGTTTGGTATCTCAAGGGATTAAACAATCATCCTAAAGATGATCTCAATTGCACATATTACACATGATATAGGGCCTACTAACCGTATGGGTGCAAAACATGGATATCATGCTTGATATTTTAAGCTACTACTAACTCACTCTACATCTCCGAAGTGAGTCAAGTATCCAAGCAATGAAGGTTTGAGAGGATATGAGAATAGAATCACCTACCATAAGTAAATGTCAAGGAAAGGATACCAAGAACAACCATATAGTCAAGTAATGATCAAAAGAATGATCAATAGGGCGTGTGGAAGGACGAGAAGGTACCTTAGCTGCAAAGAGCATTCCAAGACCTCAAGGAGCTAATGCAAAGCCCAATCTTAACTAAAGTGACTACTAAGTATTCAAGGACTAGTATCACTCTCATCCCTATTGGTATCATCATTCAATAATGTTAGAAATTAAAGAAGATGAGTCTTCTACAAGTGCAAGTAACTCAATCCACAATCACTTAAGTGATTAATCTTCATGAGTACCTACATAAAGCAAGATACAAACTAGTAGATATATTTCAAGGGTAATTATAAAATGTATAAATACTACTAATCTAGATGAGATGCAATATTACTAATTAAAAGGCCTATTTTCAATGAAAAAAAATAGTTTTGATCAAAGAGAAACTTTAGTACAACAAAACCTTCTAATATGAGGAGACAATGGATCGATCCAAGTTTTAAAGTACAATATACTTCAAAGACCTTGAGTGACCATCACTCTGATACCAATTGTAGAAACTAGAAGGGGGGGGGGGGTGAATAGTTTCTCTTCGGTTTGTATCCTAATTAAAATTCCTTTCAATTAAGTTTGTCTCAAAACTACCTTTTACTTGAAAGCTAGTTGCATAACGATTATGTTAAATTCTAGCTAATGCATTAACAATGACAAGTAATAGATGTGAATGACATGATAGTAAGAATAAGTAAAGAGTAAGGAAAGAAACGACCTAATAGGAAGACACCAAGATTTATAGTGGTTCGGCAACGAAGCTCTATCTTCGTTCCTACTCCACTCCTCCAGTACACCTTACTCGAGATTTCCACTATATCCACAAGCTCCCTTATTGGTGGAGCAAACCTTACAATGTCGCTTACATTATTTTCTGACACTAAGCTAAATGTCGAGACCTAATCTTAGCTAGGACTAATCTACACAACGTCGCCCACTTCACTATTTTACGACACAAGGCTAGATGTCGAGTTCTAATCAAAAGATAGAAAAAATCTTCATAACGTTGCCTACTTCACCATTTAACGACACAAGGCTAGATGTCGAGTTCTAATCGAAAGGTAGAACCAATCTTCACAACGTTGCCTACTTCACCATTTAATGACACAAGGCTAGATGTCGAGTTCTAATCGAAAGGTAGAATCAATCTTCACAACTCTTCACTTTGAATCTAAGTGAGAACTTCACTAGACACAATTACATCACTTTATAATTTAGTGAGAACTCACAAGACACAATCACATCACTTTATAGCTTAGTGAGAACTCACAAGACACAACCACATCACTTTATAGTTTAGTGAGAACTCACAACTCTTCACTTTGAATCTAAGTGAGAACTTCACAAGACACAACTACATCACTTTATAGTTTAGTGATAACTCACAACTCATACCTATTACAACTCAATAAAACACATATCCAATTATACACATGTAACTTGGATCTATACAACACAAATCCAAGTATATACATATACAATAGATTTACACAATATTAGATCCATGTATTCACAATTACATTGAATCTACACAAGACTCAAATAAAACAAATGATGAACATGACTAGATCTTTAGGAGATGATGATTTTCATCAAGACTTCATCTTTAATCACATCACAAGTGTGTGAGTGATCTTCTCTTTGGACAAGGTAAAGAAGGAGATCAAGGGGATAATTATAAGTAAACATACTTAACACGTTAAGTGATCATTTACAAATGATTAGGAATTATAAAGGAAAATGATAGCAGAAAGAGTGTCCAAAAAGGGTTGTGGAAAATGCAGATTTGATCCACTATTTGTAGGAGACAAAGGCCGACGGCTCTCTGAGCGAGGTGCCTTAATTGTGCCTGCGGTTCCTTATCACTAAGGATCCACATAGGCCTTTAAGGAACCGTGCTCATAACTCCGCTCCCTTTTGTCTTTTAGTGGGGAAGTAATATCTGAGGTAAGTTTTTACCTTCAAAGGATATTCTTATGGCATTTGGAAATGCCATATTCAAATTTACATTTTCCATTTTAATAAAACATTTTCTTAAAAAGAAAGTTTATTAAAAAATCTTTTGTCACATTTGACAAAATGTAAGTTTAGGATTAATCACTTTTATGATCACTAATCATGATTAAGATATGTTAGTGTCATACTTAAATGATTATTACCTTGATGATAGTGTTTGTTAAATAATTCGTCTTATTGTTGTATTTGACGATAAATGTCTTTTTAATTTGTCGTGATCAAAACTAAGAAAGATTAGTAAACACTTGTAATGTTTTTAGGCATTGCTTTGCATTAACAGAACCGTTCGACAACAGTTAGAATTTTTTTCTAGTCTGTGTCATTTAATCGGCAAGAAGAGCGGCGAAAGTGATCGACGAGTAGGTCAGTATAACGACAAGCAACGACGAGCTTCGACGAAAAGCTACGTCGGATTCAACAAACCCTTCTCACGAGTATACCTTTTCCTCTACGTATTAATGTTGCTTAACTCTAGTTGGATTAAATAGAACATAATGTATTATACACTCAAAGTGACCACTTAATTAGTAACTTAAGACAAGTGTTATGATTTTGTATCAAAGTTATATAAATCAAAACAGTATGGAAAACTCCATGTAACACAAGAAAGTCTCAACAAGTAATTATAATGGTGCAATTATATTAAAACAAGTAGAATCAAACATGATCAGGAGCATAAAACCTTTTGAATCTTAAGATACTATAGATCAAATTTTTTTAAGTATACTAATTATATAAGATTAGAAACACATTTTAGTGCACCAGGTGCATTTAACCAGTGGCGGACGCAGGAATTTGAAAAATGGGGGGCAAATTTTTTTTTTTGACGACAGTAAAGCGAAAAACTAAAATTCGAAAAAAAAATCGAGTATTTTAACTTAAAAATAGAGCATTTTTAGGGTTTTGAGTGTTAAATGTTAGACTTTAGTATGTGAGTGGGGGACAATTTCAATTTCGAGTGGGGGGCATTTTAAAAAAACACTCGCAATTAAAGAAAAACTACATTATAATCTCGTCGTTTTGTTTTAACCATGGGGGCGCTGCCCCCCCGAAGCTAAGCTGTATGTCCGCCACTGCATTTAACACATATTTAAAAAAAATTGATATTTTTTTCAAAAATTAATATTAAATTGAAAACATTTATAAATGTTAAAGGCATCCACGGGACACCTCCTAACTTCGTCCCTGATCAAAACCACAGAATCTCTACATATATGCAGAACTTTCTTATTTCAAACATCTTTTGCTAATACTATTGTTTTCATGGGAAATACGTGAAAAAGCAAGCTCACTTTGGTTTTAAAAACTTAAACATTGATGTTATCTATAAGTTACTTAACCTTATTTCTGATTCATGTGACTATTATATATTTAATATTTTGCTAAATAAACAAGTAAATTCAAGACTTTAACCCTATTCCCAAAACACACCCACTACCTCCTCTCCTCGGGTTTACCCCCAATACATTTAACTGTGCCCAACAATAATTACACTGTAAAAAAAGGACATAATCTGGAAATACCAAATTTACCCTTATTTTGGAAGTTTCTTGTTAGTATAACTTTACCTCTACAACTACGAACCTACCCAAATCCAGATAAAATGGCATAAACACACGAGTGCCCAAAGAAAAATGTAGTCCAAAACCATATTTTTTGAGCAAAGTCCAAAACCATATTGAACACTAGAAAGTTCTAACTTTGCATTATAGGAATAAACTTTTTTTCATCAATGTAATAAAAACCGGGTTGACGGGGCCGTTAAAATCGTAAACCGACTCGGATACCGGACCAGATGTGATCGGGTTTTTGTTTATTTTGAGAACCGAATTAAATTGTCGATTTTTCGTTGACCCGGTTTGATAAACCCGGTCGGGTCATAAATTTTTATGAAAAAAATATTTAATCTTTTTTTTCCTAAACATTTATAAGTTTTAAAAATAATTCGAAATGATTGTGATTAATATTAGTTAGAATAAAGTCGAAACTAACTTAAAACATTAACTAATATTGTTTTATTATGATTTATTATAAATTATAATAATAAATGAATTATTTTTCATACTTTTGTTATAATATTATAAATATAAAACTAAAATTTATGAATAAAAAATATTCATTATTGATTTAGTTGAACGAAAGATAAATTATAATATGATTCAATACTACATAGTTATTAAATATAAAATAATGTATACATATGTATAGAACCGAGTTGACTCGACGGTTTAACCGATTGACCCGTAAACCAATCACTAGACCGGATCAAATAAAAAACCGAGTTTTAAAATATTGTTTTTTATACCCGACGTGTTTAAAAACATGTCGAATTTGTGAATGTATAATAATATTGTTCAAGTCTCGCTTATAGTTGGTCAGTCGCCTATCTTTTCTAACTAACACTTTACTCACGCGATGCGATGACAAGTACAAATAAATTTTTCGGCGAGAAAATTTTACTCAGTCAATCGTTTTATCCACAACACTTATTTTTGTCACACTATCTTACAAGTCCAACTTGAACAAAAACTTCACAACATTCCTATTCATATGAATACTATATAAATCAATTTGATCAAGTGATCATATATAAACACATTGTGACTCTCTTTTTTATAAATGAAGATTCTTACTAATTAATTTAAAAACATTGATTATTTTTATTAATTTGGGGTAAATTTGTTATACAGTACTGTAATAAAGTTTAATCCAAAAACCAAGATAAAGTTTATTAAAGAAATAGAAACAAGCCTTGATATAATTAAACTAAGACATAAATGAATAAATTTGCATGCTTAATCCAAGCCTTCATCTTTAGCCTTTCACAATCTCCTAGATACTATTTGCCACTTCACTCACCTGTTGTGGACTCTGAAAACATTGAATCCTATCTTTAGATTCTTGCCTAATTTGAACCGGACCCGAGTTTTCAAATTTAACTAACTGCCTAATTTCACTTATTACCAATGTTTTGAAAATCAGATTTTTAATTGATTCGTTCAAACTATCAAATCACGGTTTAATCAATTTAATCGACAGTTCAATCGACTTGTTTGCTCAAAACCGAAGTTTTGTTACACAACCGGGTCACGATTCAACTAAACGGGTCAAACTGAATTTTAAAACACTGCTTATATCTCAAACCAATGATGAATTTATTTATTTAAGTAGACACTTGGTGATGAATTAGAAGGTCTTGCTGTGTCACGAGATATTGATAAAAATTTGTTTTGTAAAATTAAAGTATAAGTTTTTTACTCGATCATTTTTAGTCTTAGTTTCATCCTAATATAAACTGTATATTTTGTTCAAAAAAAATAAAAATAAAAATTGTATATTGATTTTGAGATGCATTTTTCAATCTGACATCACTTTGAAAATTAGTTTTTTATATATCAATTGTTAAAGGCTATACAACGTCATGGTTTAATAGATTATAACGATGTTGGTGTAACAAATTTTAAAATGAAGAATGAATTATAAAATGTCGTCATATTGCATATGAGCATAACAGAATTAATAATTGTACATGTACTGTATTTCTTACACTTTTTTCCCCGAAAATCAGACGTTTGATCAACCATATGATTGACATTAGCTGTTATCAATATCTGTGCAAATATGGAGAAACAAATACAGTATTCGTTTTGAGATTTAAATGCAAAGAATTTTTATTTTAAACATCTGAGTTTTATTTGCGATGATTTCGAACTATTAAGAAAATAATTGTCGAGAAATTAATCGACAAGTATATTATGTAAAAGAACAAGATAATGGCTTGTTGTAGCTAAAGAAAAGTAAGATAAAGTAACATTCAATATTGTTTTTTTAAAGGTTATGAGTTTTAATATCACTAGGATTGTGTATATGAAAAGTTTAGACGTAAACAACCATGTCTAAAGTAAGGGAAATTTGCATATATACTCAGTTATACTTTTTTATTTGCATATTTTCTCATAATACAAGTTTTTAATGCACAGTTACAATACAGTTTAAGCGCGGTTTGGGGATATATGCAAATATGGAAGTTTACATGGGTATATAGGCTGCTTTCGATTATCGAAGATAAAAAAAACTTTCGACTTTGAAAGAAGTAAGAATCGAACCTTAACTTTTGTATCCAGAAGGAAAGGTGATAACCAACTATTTCGTTTGTTCTTAATTATAATTTATCGATAAAAAATACGTAATTTAATAATAAAAAATATTTTTTAGTTTTTTCTCTTACTTTTACACAAAACAATTTGACTTTTAATCAATAACTTTATAACTTTTTTTTATTGTTTATAATAACACTTTTAAATAAGGATAATATGATAAATTTAATCAGTATTTATTTATTTATTTTTGAGCGAAAATTCTTAATTTAAAATGTCTAAAAATAATAAATTGAACATTCGAAGATGGGAATTTATCTAGCTTCACTAGGCTTGTTGATGACTATTGACTAATAAGTCAATTTTAAGGGTAGTATAGTATTTTTGTTTTTCTTTGTGCCCTAATCATTTTTTATAAACATTAAACAATTTGTTGTTGGTATTTAAAACCAAACATTTTGAGCATCTCCATGCTCCAAATTCCAACTCATTCACTCTCAACACCTTCACACTTCAATGTCCTCTGCCACCACCACAACAACCACCACCATAACCACCATAACTTGCCGGAATATTCCTTTCTTATGCTAAACCCTAGCCAAAACCACCTCAAAACTAGTACCACCATAACCTGGCCAGTTCTCACCACTACCACCATTAGAAGTTTAGAACCACCGTGTAAGGTGGAGGAGGACACAGTTTTCCGGTAAGATTACATTTAGAAGCAAAGATAGTTAATAGTTTCACTTTTTTTCTTAAAAGGGTTTAGGTTGTTCACATGCATGGGTTTGTTTTTTTAGTAACACAAACATACGAGTAAGGTTTAAGCTACTACATTTACCCCACCACCTTAAAACCCTCTTTCACATGCATTTTGTCCCCCTTATTTGAAACCTTTTTTACTCTTTATCTCCACCACCATAAACCACCATAAACCACCATCAGCCACCACTAGTTTCCAGCAAAACCCTAAAAAAACCCTTACAAAACCCTAACAAAACCCTAAAAATGTTTGAACTATCACTCTTTTTCATTTGTTTGATACTATGCATTGCACCACCACTAACTGCCCTATCACCGGACGGAGAAGCCCTTCTAACACTCATCTCCGGCAGCCACACCACCGTCCTACCATCATGGAACTCATCATCACCAACACCATGTTCATGGCAAGGTGTAACATGTTCACCACAAAACAAAGTCATATCACTTTCGATACCAAACACATTTTTGAACCTGACTTCATTGCCACCAACACTTGCTTCACTTACGTCTTTGCAGCTTCTTAATCTGTCGTCTACTAATATCTCCGGCCAGATACCACCGGAGCTTGGCTCTTTGCAGTATCTGAGGTTGCTAGACTTGTCGTCGAATTCGCTTTCGGGACGTATTCCAGCTGAGCTTGGTTTGCTTGGGTCTTTGCAGTTTTTGTATCTTGACTCGAATCAGCTAACCGGGGAAATCCCGAGTCAGATATCGAATCTTACGGCGTTGGAATACTTTTGTATACAAGATAATTTGATAAATAGTACAATACCACCTGAGCTAGGGTCTTTAGTAGCTTTACAAGAGTTTAGAATTGGTGGTAACCCTTATTTGGTTGGTGAAATACCGCCCGAGTTGGGGTTTCTAGCAAATTTGACTACTTTTGGTGTAGCGGCAACGGGGTTAACCGGCTCGATACCGAAGACTTTTAAGAATATGGTGAAGTTGCAAACTTTGGCGATTTATGATACTGAGATATCGGGTGAGATACCTAGTGAGTTAGGGATGTGTTCTGAGTTAAGGAATGTGTATCTTCATATGAATAAGCTTAAGGGTTTGATTCCTAAAGAGTTGGGTATGTTACAAAAGCTTACGAGTTTGTTACTATGGGGAAATTCGTTAACGGGGTCGATTCCGGTTGAGCTTTCAAATTGTTCTGAGCTAGTTGTATTTGATGTTTCGGCGAATGAGTTGAGTGGTGAGATACCGAGGGAGTTAGGGAAGTTGAAAGTTCTTGAACAGCTTCATTTGTCTGAGAATACTTTTACGGGGAGTATTCCAGCAGAGATCGGGAATTGCACGAGTTTAACTGCGATTCAGCTTGATAAGAATCAGATTTCGGGTCAGATTCCGTGGGAAATTGGGAACTTGAAGATGTTACAAAGTTTCTTTTTATGGGGGAATATGGTTTCTGGTACGATACCGTCGTCTTTTGGCAACTGTACCGAGCTTTACTCACTTGATTTGTCGAAAAATAAGTTAACAGGGGAAATCCCGGAAGAGATATTCAGTTTAAAGAAGTTGAGCAAATTGTTGCTACTTGGGAATTCACTGTCGGGAAAAGTGCCTAGAAGTGTAGGAAACTGTCAGTCGTTGGTTAGATTAAGGCTTGGTGAGAATCAGCTTTCGGGTCCTATTCCTAGGGAGATCGGGCAATTGCCAAACCTCGTGTTTCTTGATTTGTATACGAATCATTTTTCGGGTGTATTGCCTCGTGAGCTAGGTAATATTACAGTTCTTGAGCTTTTAGATGTTCATAATAATCATATAACAGGTGAAATCCCGCCGGAGTTGGGTGAGTTAGTGAATCTTGAGCAGCTTGATTTGAGTCAAAACGGGTTCACAGGTCAAATCCCCTTGAGTTTCGGTAACTTTAGTTACTTGAATAAACTCATCTTAAACAACAATCTGCTCACGGGCTTGATCGCTACACCGATAAAAAACCTACAGAAGTTGACACTTCTTGATTTAAGTTCAAATGGTCTTTCGGGTCAAATCCCACCTGAGATTGGGTCAATCACGAGTTTGACTATTAGTCTTGACTTGAGCTCAAATAGGTTTCAAGGTGAGATACCGGAGTCGATAAACGGGTTAACTCAGTTACAATCACTCGATCTTTCACACAACTCGTTTCATGGGAAGATACTAATCCTGAGTTCACTCACTAGCCTCACTTCACTAAATGTTTCCTACAATAATTTCACTGGTCCAATTCCATCAACACCCTTTTTTCGAACACTAACACCTGAGTCATTCATCCAAAATGAAGGTCTTTGTGAATCGGCAGACGGGTATTCGTGCTCTTCAAGAACACCAACAAGAAACGGATTGAGATCAGTAAAAATGGTAGGTTTAGTGGTGCTAATCATTGCTTCTGTTACCCTTGCGGCTGCGGCCACTTGGGTCTTTATGTCAAGAAACCATAAGTACATGATCAAGAATTCATTAAACGACTCAAACCCCGATTCCCGTGCCGATGATTTCTCATACCCGTGGACATTTATACCTTTCACAAAGCTCAACTTTACCATTGATAACATTTTGGAATGTTTAAAAGACGAGAACGTGATAGGGAAAGGGTGCTCAGGGGTCGTATACAAAGCTGAAATGCCAAATGGTGAAGTTATTGCGGTAAAAAAACTATGGAAAACAAAAAAAGATGAAGAACCCGCGATTGACTCCTTTGCAGCAGAGATACAAATTCTTGGTCATATTCGACACCGAAACATTGTGAAGCTTCTGGGATATTGTTCTAACAGAAGTGTGAAGCTTTTGCTATACAATCATATAGCTAACGGGAACTTACAACAGTTGTTGCAAACTAATAGGAATTTGGATTGGGAAACGAGGTATAAGATTGCGGTAGGGTCTGCACAGGGGCTCGCGTATCTTCATCATGATTGTGTACCAGCGATTCTTCATAGAGATGTTAAATGTAATAACATACTTCTTGATTGTAAATATGAGGCTTATTTGGCAGATTTTGGGCTCGCGAAGCTTATGAGCTCTACAAATTATCAGCATGCCATGTCGAGAGTAGCTGGATCGTACGGATACATTGCTCCAGGCAAGTATTTATTTCCCTCATATTTATCAGATTGTGAGATATTATCATTTGATTATTTAATTCTCACTCATAATATTGCATCAACTATCCATTTTCTAATTGCTAGCTCTTATCTGATCTTTGAATATACTCTATGTTTATGTTTTGCAGAATATGGTTACACGATGAACATAACAGAAAAGAGTGACGTCTATAGTTACGGGGTGGTTTTGTTAGAGATCTTAAGTGGACGCAGTGCAGTTGAGAATCGGCTAAGAGAAGGTTCACATATAGTGGAGTGGGTGAAAAAGAAAATGGGAAGTTTTGAGCCGGCGGTCACTATTTTCGACACCAAGCTCCAAGGACTACCTGATCAAATGGTCCAAGAAATGCTACAAACACTCGGTATTGCAATGTTTTGTGTCAACTCTTCACCTGCGGAAAGGCCAACAATGAAAGAAGTGGTTGCGCTGTTGATGGAAGTTAAATGCTCACCTGAAGAATGGGGGAAAACTTCGCAACCTTTAATGAAACAGTCATCTGCTCATAGTTAAATGTTTCCACAATCACAAAGTAGGATTTTGTTTTTAGATTTGAGGTTTTAGTGAATTCAGTTTGTTAGTAGTTCTCAAATGTGTAAGAATAGAGTTGTAATTTTAGCATGAGAAGAAAGATTTGGATAAATAATGGTCTTATTTTAATGTAAGTATCCTCTTGCTTGAGACATCCCGAAAACATCACTTGATGGCACGAGCATCACATTGCACCTCGCGTTTTCAAGTGTTGAGCCACCATCATCACACCAAATGATCCCGAAAAACGGCAAATGATGGAACAGGTTTTCAAGTTATTTTATGAAGGATTTTGGTATTACGAGAAAAGATGCTGATACGATAGTACTTTTCTCATAACGCCACTTGATGACACGAAATTTACCGAATGCTCTAATGCCTTTTCCTACAGCAATGTCCCAACATATGATCAATGAAGCAAAACTGATAGTTCTTACACAAAAGTATGTATACAAATATGCACAAAAGACAAAAGTGAGGCCCACAAGTATCCAAGATAGCTGTCTTACAATTGGTCCATATTTCCTTGTTTTGTTGCTAATGGAAAGAAGCATGTTATCTGGTCAAAAAGAAAAGTAAAGCACTTTAAAGATGCAATAACTCACCAAACAATGCCCATGGAGTATGTCTCCATTTCATTATACAAATCAAAGAAGACAAAGTAAGGGTACATTGACCAACACTTCTGACATTAGATCTTCATTTGTATTCTAGTTTCGGCAATAGAAGGACAGGATAGATCACCATCTTTGTAAGTTGTAACATATAAATAAGATTATTTGTACCTATAGAGAAGGTTAAGACCATTTATATGAAGAAGTCCTAACCAAATTAATTTAAGTAAAAAGTACTTAATTAACTGTATAATCCTTAGAGTGCACGGTGTAGTAGTTATAGGGCAACTTTGGTGCCTATAACAGCGTCATAGTGTATTGACTCATCTGTTATAGGCACCCTGCCAAGAAGATAACGAGCGTTTTCAGTTTTTTTGGTTTTTCGTTTTTTAAGGTAGAAAATACATATAAAGGGAAGTGCGTTTGGTTTTGTGTTATAGTTACGCTAAATGCCTATAACGCACCTACAGCTATAACTGCACCTAGCTCGATTATGTCTCAAGTCTCAACAATGCTAGTGAGTTGTTTTAGTGCTATAAGAAATTCATTTGTAGTTAACACAAAGATTTAAATTGTAGAAGGCCTGAACTAATGAGTTTTGGTCTGCCTCACTCAAACTAATTTGCTTGTTTCGCAACTCACGTACTATCAATCTAAGATACCCGAGTGTTAGGAACTATGAACTTCTTCCTGATGTATCTCAATCATATTCCACACAAACCAATTATTTGATGAATAACAATGATTAGTCTCCTGTATCTAGTAGACTAATAATAACAAGGTTATGATCTTTGTAAAAGGTTAAACCATGTTAAGTAATGATTCGATAAACTGAGTTGTAACGGGTCAAAGGATGTCAAACTCCAAGAAACTTGGATAAGTCAACCTTAAAGTCCTAGGTTGACCAAGCAAGAAGCTTCCTAGTCCCTAGGGATCCCAACTCCCCAGTTTTTGGATCAATAAAACACTCTTGAGTAATCTCCTCATAAACTCTTGAATGCCTCAATCTGCACAACAATTTTAGGATCATACAAAGTCAAAGGTACTAATAAACGAGGCACCCGATAACCTTAGAGCCACCTTTGACTTCAGCAGTCCTAGATTCTGTATGTTTTGGACCAGGGGCGTCCTATAGTTTTCGGAGGCCCTAGGCAATAACAAAAAGAAGGCCCCATTTTATTTGTAAATTAAAGAGAAATGGCATATAAACTTGAATTATATGACGCATATATGTTTAATATATAACGTATTTATATACAAGACTAATAAATATGAGGCCCTTTTATAAGTGGAGGCCCGGTGCAACTGCACCACTTGCACACCTTTTGAGCCACCTCTGTTTTGGACAATCGTCTGGAAAAAACAAATCTTCAAACCTCTCAACAAACCAGCTTCATATAATTAGGAAATGGTCGATACAAGTGGTGGTTTATCTCAAATGGGTTAAGTAAAGTCTTCTAGCTTAATTAAAAGAGGGTTAAACGTGTCAAAAGTCACCATAAGTGTTAAATGCAAACAATTTCCTAAATCATTTTTTTGTTATTGGCATACTTCAGTAGTAGTAATCATATTTAACGTATTAATGTTTTGCATTTAAATGACAAGTTGTCGTTTGCAAGTCACCCCGATTAGTCTTGTTTTGACCCCCGCTGCCCAAGCTACCAACCTTCCCATTCTTGCCATCGGTAGCTAGTTAAGCTCAACTGGTCGTTAGGACTGGGATTTATGCCAAAGGCCTATTTTTCTTGTTTAAGGTCCACTACAATTATTGTGCATGCTCATGGACTACTTTAATGTCTCAGACTAGTTAAGCTGTTAAGGCGCAGGCCCGGTTAGGCAAAGGGCCATGGAATTAGGTTTGCTTACAGATTAGTTAAAGAGAAACATTAAAACATATAAACAGGGTACATACAAGTAAAAAGGATAACTTGAAATCATGGGTCGTATAGGTTTTCTACCTCAGTCCTCAGCTCGCTATGCAGGAATTATATAGAGACAAAAGGTAACATGAGGAGCGGAGCCATAAAATTTTGCTCGAGGGGTCAAACTGTAATACTTTTTATAAATTACACTACAAAATGGTTCTTAGAGGGTCAAATTATAAAAAAACCCCGAATATTTTCGAAAATTTACACTACAACTTTTTCGCTCGGGGGGTCGGCCGACCCCCTTGACCCCTGCCTTTCTCCGCCTCTGGTAACATGTAATGATGCAACAGAAATATACTGAAAAAAAGAAGGCTACAAGCTGATTATCACAAGGAAATTGAGGGAACAATAAGCATTTTATGAAAATCTTGAATGAGAAAATTGTCTTGCGTTGGCAAATACTGGTAGCTTTCTCTTTATAATCCTTATGATTGGTGATCACTTATTTTGAAATTTGCTAAGCAATTTTGGGAGGTGGTAATTCAAATGACTCTCAGGGGAGTTATATCAAAAGTGTTTCGACAATCCACACGACTAAAAATAACAAACGACCTCAAACATCTCAGGTGGAGCAACAACATTATATCATTAAAACACAAACTAATAAGCCTTAAATTAAATCCAAACTTAATTCAAACTTGCACTCTTGCAGATAATCATCTTGCCAGTTCTTCAACAACTTTGACCTCCAGGTTTTTCATCTTGACAACTAGCTCTTCTGGCACTTAACATATGTCCAAGTTTTTCATCTTGCAAACGGATACATTCTTAACCTAATTAACAGAAATCATAAGACTTTTTAGCACAAAACCAACTAAATTTAAAGGGAAGCCAGCCTTATATAAAAGTGGGATATAGTTTGATTTTTTAATTACTTATTTTTTCGAAAATCAAAGTTTAGTCTAAACATAAAAAAATATTGAAAGGAAGCCATCATTTTTGAAACAGTGATTCCTTACTTGCAATTCCAATGCCTTCAGAAGCTGTGCTAGAACATGTTGTGCTGTTGGTCGTTTAGACCTATCATCATGTAAGCATTGGTAGGCAATCACCTGAAATATGGCCAATGCTTCCGGCACGATTTGGTTCTTAATAGCCTTAAACACAACCTCGTCTAATCTTCCTTCCTCACGGCGCTGTTTAACTAAAGTCTGTAGAAACTGATTCTCGCGTTTCTTGATCTCATACGTTGATTTTCCATACAAGATTTCAAATAAAACCACACCAAGAGAATAAATATCAGATTCTTTGGTTAAGAAACGTGATTTTTGATACACTGGGTCCAAGTATCCTGGCGTGCCGCTAGCATAATCAATGACATAGTCTGTTTCATCATTCTTTGTATATATTAACGAAAGCCCAAAATCAGCAACTTTTGCCTTCCAGTCATCAAAAAGCAAAATGTTAGCAGTTTTCATGTCTCTATGTATCACCGCCTCGTGTTCTCGAACACCTCCATGAAGGAAAGCTAATCCCCTTGAAACATCAACACATATGTTAAGCCGATTAATCCATGTAAGACTAGCATCATTCAAATAGTTATCAAGACTTCCTTTTGATGCATATTCATATACAACGATTCTTTCTTGTTTGTCGTTGTTATAGCCTACAAGACCGATGACATTCTCATGCTTATACTCAGAAAGAATATGTAGCTCATTGTAAAACTGTTGATCCCCTTGACCACCACGTGTATCTAATCGCTTTGCGACAATTGTCCTGGATCTATGTTCAGATGCAAGTTCTCCTCTATACACCCTACCAAAACCACCACCTCCAATATCATTTGCACGACTAAAGTTTTGTGTTGCTGATTCAATGTCTTTAAAACACATTCTCAAATGGTCCTTGTGGTTATCCTGTAAATTACATAACACTTAATTAATCTTATTTAATACTAATAATAATACATTTTCTGAATTGTAATGTTTTTAAATATTCCGATAGCTGATAATTTTTCAGATTACAAACAATGCAATTAGACCCCCACCAAGCTTTTGCAAATATTCCATATTTATGGGTATGGTAGAAAACTGATGTCATATATTCCTTTAATTCATCATGTACGCAGTTGATTAATTAAGATCAAATGGCAAAACAGATACTCCATACGAGAACAAATGTTATTTCTCATTTATATACTGAGTGTCTATATTTTCTTCTAACATAAACTATAAGACTTAATTACCTGAAATGATAACGCTATCTCCAGTTGCTTGATGATGACTTGCAAAGTTGGACGTTGCTTCGGATTTACCGCCAAACATTGTTCAGTGATGTTTATAAACGTGTCCAACGAATCTTCATTGGGTCCTTCCTTAAGAAATAATTTGTTACCACGATTTTCTTCCCTTAGTACCCGAGCTACCTTTCGCTTTATTGTTCTGTCCTTGAACCAGTGGTCTGGCCGAAACTTATCATTATTCATCCTTAAAGTATGGTAATCCAGCCCACATAGGATTTCAAACATAACTAGTCCAAAACTGTATATATCTGATTCTTTTGTTGCCTTACCAGTTTCAGTAAATTCTGGAGCCATGGAAAAATAACTCCGTAAATTCAAACGACTCTGTATGAGACTTAAAGCCCTTCCATCTTGATTCTCAGGGAATGTAGATAGTCTAAACCCAGTAATTTTTGCTCCTTGCAAATTATCATCCAACATAATGCACTCAGAACTTAAATCACGGTGAATGACAATCTTTTCGTCCTCCATCTCATTGTGAAGGTAATTTAACCCGCGTGCAACATCAACACAGATTTTTAAACGCATGTCCCATAAAAGAGCTTGCGAGCTCAAACAGTAATCAAGACTAACACAAGTATTATCCTCGTAAACAAGTATCATATGACTACCTTCGTCACAATATCCAAGAAGAGAATCTATGTTATCATGCTTACAAGTGGTAAGAATTTCAATTTCTTTATGGAACACATCTACTGCAGTTGCATCCTTGGTGCACATTATTCTTACATTATAGTTTCTCTTGGGTATTTCACTTTTATTCTTCCTTACAGAGGAAGAAACATACTTTTTATCGAACCAATTAAGAACGCCTTTGTAAGCATCATAGGAATCATTGTATAACGTAAGCTTGGATTTCTTTGAGAAATTTTTAGTGGCCAACTGTATATCCATGAGTCCAATTCTCAAGTGCTCCAACTTGTTTAACTGCAATACCATGATAAGGGATAAAGTAGTGAGGAGGCTTGTACTTTCTAGATAAATAAATAGGTAGAGTCAATTTAGATAGATAATGTGTCCTTGGTATTATGCTTATTAAGAGACTAACAAAACGTGTTTCACATTATATTACAAACTTTTATCTTAGAACATGAACTAAAACGTGTTTCACATTATATTACAAACTTTTAAATTTTCTTCCAATGTATACTTTTTGTAGTGATTCGATCCCCAACAACTTGGAAACTTGATGCAGAATATCCGGATCGTGAAGCTATCAACAAAAAATTAATGAATGATACACATAAGGTAATATCCTTAGTAATTAGGATTAGTTTATTGAAAAAATGACATGATTGTAACCCTCCTCCTCACCTCCCTATATAGAGATGAAGGGGAGGTAACCACTCCTACAAGGAATCAATGCCGGTTAGCGAAAACATAAGAGTTAGGCTTATAAGCAAATTCAACCGACCTTTATTCTACTAATAGTAATAGAAAACTAACACTTAAACACGTAGACTTAACAATAAGCTAATGTGAAGACTTAATTCACAATAATTCCCACCTTAGGATTCATATTAGCCTATTCTAACACTCAACAACTCCAAGAGTGTTGTAACTTGAGTTTATGTACCATCATCGTCAAGGCATCCGTAACATTATATTCAGTACCCACCTTCAAAACTTAAACCGTTTTTGAATCCAAGACTTCTCTCATAAAGTGATAATGACATTTGATGTGTTTAGTCATTTCATGAAATACATTCCATGATAATTGAATCGCACACTGATTATCACGAATAACTGCCAAAATAATTCATGACCGACACTTTCAAGAGTCTACTTAGACAAATAGCTTCCTTCACAACCTCGGTAAGAGCCACACGCTCCGCCTTTGTAGTTGAAACAACCACCACGTGCTGTAGCGTTTCTTTCCAGCTTACAAACCACCCCTGTACAAAAAATGCATAACCAGTAACAAACCTACGTTTATTTGGATCCTTAGTGAAGTCTGAATAAAAAAACCTGTTACATCCACGTGGTTACCACGATTGTTTTGATACACCAAACCACGTTTATAGTTCCCTAAAATATTTCATAATTACTGCTTCCGAGTGATTTTAGCCTGATTCACCAAATATCAGCTAACTACACTTACTGCACGCTATGTGTGGCCTCATGCACACCATCAGGTACATTAAGATCTCAACTTCATTTGAACATGGCACCATACTCATCCTTTCAAGATCATAATCTATAACCGGGACATCCTTCGACGACACGACAACTTGAAGTGCCCACCAAATGGCATTTGAATCGATTTTCCATTGTGTATTCTAATCATGTTTACAAATTTAGAAACATAACCGTATTGTGAGAACCTCAGAATATTGTGACATTGTGATTCTGATCCTTGATGATCTCCATAACAAGAATCTTTTTTGCTTCCCCGAGCTCCTTCACGTCGAACTCTATTTTAAGCAAAGACTTGGTAGACCCAATATACACATAACAAAAATATATATACCCTTGTTGGATAACTCTTGTAATATATGCATTTGTTGTAATTGCTACGCTTAAATATGTTGCTCAACATATAGTCATCGAACCTCTTATAATTGCCTAGGTAACTATTTTAATCCAAAAAAGATTTCTTTAACAGTCGTACCTTGTTCAAATCCCAGTGGCTGCCTTGCCTCATGTAGATCAATTCTTCAAGATTTTCATGTAAAAGTATCGTCTTTACATCGAGATGCTCTAGCTTATAATCTTTACACATAATCAATGCAAGTATAAGTCGAATAAATACTTTATTTTAATCAATACCTTCCGTTTGTGAATCCATGAGCCACCCACCTTGTCTTATACTTAGGCTTTTGAACAACTTTAATCCTTTCTTTATTTTGAACAACCATTTGCAGCTCACTAGATTTTACCCAACTGGATGATCTACAAATACCTAGGTCTTGTTCTTCTTCAGAGAATCCATCTCTTCTTTCATAGCAGCTTTCCACTTAGAACCGTCTTTACAAGAAACTGCTTGTTGGTATGTTAATGGTTTATGAGTATCTTCTACCTCTGGTGAAACAAACACGTAAGCAACCATATTACTCTCATCTCGAAAACTCGCTGATTTCGTTATTGTCCTTGGCTCTCTGTCCTAATTCCAACTGATAATCAGTGAGATCCGGTAGCTGATCAATTTCTTGATCCCATGCATCTTCATCATAGCCATATTCCTGATTTGTTTGATCTTCTTGATATGTATGATATCCGTTAGGCATATGATTATTTAACCTCTGTAGTACCACCTAAACTTTTAATTCCACAACAGACTTATCAGTACATGCACCAGAATCCTTCATCGTGTCTTTGTAAATGACACTTTTATTAAAGACTACGTTGGTGCTTGTGTCTATTCTAGGTGATTCATTATCAAGCCTATATAGTCTATACCCCTTGACACCCTTAGGATACCCTAAAAGATCGCATTTTACCGTCCTCGGCTCGAGCTTACCTTGTTTAACGTGTGAATATGTGACACATCCAGAAACCTTCAACATCTCATAATCACTCGGATGTCCCGAACATATCTCCATAGGTGTCTTTTTCGCAATTGCTATCGATGGTGACCTATTTATAAGATATGCGGCAATACATGTCGCTTCCTCCCAGATGGTCTTGGACAATCAAGACTGAACTAATAAACAATGTACCTTATCCACGAGAGTTATGTTCATCCGTTCTCTTAACCCACTCTTTTGTGGCGACTAGGCAACTAAAAAAATATCTAACAATCCTACTCTCAGTGCATAGCTGCTCAAATTCCCGGTTACAAAGCTCAAGACTATTATTTGTCCTCACTTTCTTAACAGTCCTCCAAGTAAGATTTTTTACTAACTACTTCCACTCTATAAAATTTTCAAATGCTTTGTGTTTGAACCTAAGACATAAACTCATACCCTCCTATAATAATCATCAACATTGATAAGAAATACCTCTTACCTCCCAAATGATTCCACCTTAGACGGACCCATAAGTCAGAATGAACATAGTCTATCGCTCCATGAATTGTGTTCCTTCCTACACCGAAACTGAATGGATGCGATTTTCTAGGACACAATTCTCACAAAAATCGAGCTTACTGTGACTCTTCTTGAAAAACAAACATTGCTTATCTAGCACATGTAGTCTCGCCTTATTGATATATCCCATTCTTTTATGCTAAACTTGCACAAGACGGTCTTTTTTTTCAACGCCAGCATTAAGCGCACCCGCCACTGTCTGGCCATCCACATACTATATATAATTTTCCCATTTGGTTTATCGATAAAATAAACCTGAATCCATTAATCACCTTGACTCTGCCCGTCTGCAGTCGTCTCCCCGGTAATCTCTCTTAGAACTTTGTTACCTAATCACAAAATCAAGGAAAGGAGCTTTCTTCCGAGGCTAGCTTTCGTTGTAACTTTCATATATATGGGTAAAACCTCTAGTGCTACTTCACATCTATGTTGGATAAATAAAGCACACATCTTGATCCTCCATAACCTAAATCACTAATTCCATCATTTTTTTTATGTCAACCCTGGCTTCCGTCATCCTTTATTCCTTTGTTGATTTGAAAAACCTTGTGATAAATCCTCACAATCACAAAGCAATAAAGTCCCTTGTGTAAAACCCCTTCAAACCTAATATATTACGATAGACGGATAGATAGAGGGGGCTGTATATGTGTGTGTGTGTGTGTGTGTGAGAGAGAGAGAGAGAGAGAGAGAGAGAGAGAGAGAGAGAGAGAGAGAGAGAGAGAGAGAGAGAGAGAGAGAGACTCATATATTTATTTTACAAAGTAGGATTTTGTTTTTAGATTTGAGGTTTTAGTCAATTCAGTTTGATAGTAGTTCTCAAATGTGTAAGAATAGAGTTGTCATTTTAGCATGAGAAGAAAGATTTGGATAAATAATAGTCTTATTTTAATGTAAGTATCCTCTGACTTGAGACATCCCGAAAACATCACTTGATGGCCCGAGCATCACATTGCACCTCACATTTTCAAGTGTTGAGCCACCATCACCACATCAAATGATCTCGGAAAAAGGCAAATGATTGAACAAGACCCACACTGTAAGTGACGTTTTCAAGTACTTTAAAAATTCAGTTACTTGACATAAAAAACGTGTGAATATGCCGCACATCTAGAAACCTTCAACATCTCATAATCACTCAGATGTCCCGAACACATCTCCATAGGTGTCTTTTTCTGAATTGCTATCGATGGTGACCTATTTATATGATATGCGGCAATACATGTCGCTTCCTCCCAGATGGTCTTGGACAATCCAGACTAAAATAATAAAAAATATACCTTATCCATGAGAGTTATGTTCATCCGTCTCTTAACCCACTATTTTGTGATGTCTGGGTAACTAAATAATATCTAACAATCCTACTCTCAGTGCATAGCTGCTCAAATTTCCGGTTACAAAGCTCAAGACTATTATTTTTCCTCACTTTCTTAACTGTCCTCCAAGTAAAAAAATTTACTAACTGCTTTCACTCTATAAAATTTTCAAATGCTTTATGTTTGAACCTGAAACATAAACTCATACCCTCCTATAATAATCATCAACATTAGACAATAAATACCTCTTACCTCCTAAATGATTCCACCTTAGACGGACCCATAAGTCAGAATGAACATAGTCTATCGCTCCATGAATAGTGTGCCTTCATACACCGAAACTAAATAGATGTGAATTTCTAGGACACAATTCTCACAAAAATCGAGCTTATTGTGACTCTTCTTGAAAAACAAACAAGTCTTATCTAGCACATGTAGTCTCGCCTCATTGATATATCTCATTCTTTTATGCCAAACCTGCGCAAGACTGTCTTTTTTTAACACCAGCATTAAGCGCACCCGCCACTGTTTGGCTATCCACATACTATACATAATTTTTCCATTTGGGTTATCGATAAAATAAACCTGAATCCGTTAATCACCTTGACTATGCCCGTCTGCAGTCGTGTCCCCGGTAATCTCTCTTAGAACCTTGTTACCTAAACACAAAATCAAGGAAATATGAGCTTTCTTGCCAATCAAGAAAATATGAGCTTTCTTGCCAGGCAAGCTTTCGTTGTAACTTTCATATACATGGGTAAAACCTCTAGTGCTACTTCACATCTATGTTGGATAAATAAAGCACACATCTTGATCCTCCATAACCTAAAATCACTAATTCCATCATTTTTTCGATGTCAAACCTGGCTTCAGTCATCCTTTATTCCTTTGTTGATTTGAAAAACCTTGTGATAAATCCTCACAATCACAAAGCAACAAAGTCCCTTGTGTAAAACCCCTTCAAACCTAATATATTACGATAGGTGAATAGATAGAGGGGGCGGTGTATGTGTGTGTGTGTGTGTGAGATATATATATATATATATATATATATATATATATATATATATATATATATATATATATATATATATATATATATATATATATATATATATAGAGAGAGAGAGAGAGAGAGAGAGAGAGAAAGAGAGAGACTCATATATTTATTTTAAATTTCTAAAAAGTTTTTGTTTAAGGTTAACTTGCAGGGTACTCACGCGATGCGGTGATGGATACCATGTGATTAATCGGAGAAAGGTAAAAAAATGATCTCGGTCAAGCCTGGTACGCTCATTTGCATACGTTTCGGCCGGTTTTCAACAGCTTTCGATTAAACTCGTTGAGCTGATCCGATTTTAAAATCATATGTACCACCAACTTGAAAGTTATATGAAGTTTTTATGTTTTAATAGTTGTATAATATGTATAATAAAATGTATTATTCATTTAAGGGGTATTTTTAATTAATGTGTACTTGTAACATATGTTTTATAACATATGTTAATTAAAATCTGATTTTAGAAAAGTGTTGATAATGTTTAATTGATTGGTATAATATGTTTTAAGATTTATATTAGTTAAAAATTTCTTGATAATAGAGTGCATAAGATGTTTTTAAACCATGTTTAAATGACTTGTCTAATATGCTTTATAATTTATGTTATTTAAAAATTTAATGAAGAGTAAGTGTATAAAATGGTTTATATGTAGTATAGACAGTTTGAAGGGAAAATGAAATAAGAGAAATAGAAAATCACCTCAAAATTAAATTCTCTTTTCCATTTTATTGATTGTGGGCAAAATATCGCTGTTGCACACAATACACACTTTAGCTGCAAAAAGAAATACAATTTATAGCCTTGCAACATTTGACATCTAATTGCACAGATATAATTTCTCTTTCATTTTTCATGAAACAGATTTTTGAAATTGTTATTATTTTCACTATAACTCAAAACATTACATGCTCCTTCTTCATAATAGAAATAGAAGACAAGGTTATTCTTAGAAAAAGTTTGGATAAACCTAATTTTAATTTACCTCCCATGGCGTATTTTCCCTAGTAGCCACCTTTAAGAGCACTTGTAAAGTCGTGAACATAGATTTCTGCATTAAAAATAAATTACAAAATGAATATGGTGCAATAATCTATACGAAAAGAAAATGAACGAGGGAGGGAAGGGATCGAATACAAAGTCTTTGTGAAATAAAAAAAAAGATCAAGAAAATTGTTATTTGAGAGCTTTACATCATAGAGATGTCTTTCCGGTATACTCTAGAGAGTCAAAGACAATACGTAATTTTAGACAAGAGCTCAACCGACAAACTCAACCAAATATACAAATATAAACCTAAAAACGTATTTAATGTTACCATTGTTTCTTCAGTTGACTTTAGTATTTCTCCAAGCTTGTTCCATAATTTTTGAAGCTGCATTCAAGACAAGAACATTACATCATTAATCACAAACATTATTATTACCAGATTTCATTATCAAGGACACCATGCCTTTGTTTATTTACACTTGATTTGTCAAGTATGATTTCTAGCTAAACACTGCTTTGTTAGTATTATTACGAGCCTACTAATCTTATGACATGATTTAGACGTTTATTTATAGTTGTCGTTAGATGGTTTATATGCTTGCTATCTTATACTTATGTCGCCGTGCTCATTAGCTTTTACTTAGTTGTTAGTAATTGAGTATTAGGATACAAGATGCCAATATATTTTAAACTTACAATCTGAAGCTCGTCGAATTATTATAAAGCCCATAATAATATCGTGCGATGTAGTGACGAGTATCCATGTGATTAATCATAGGATAACAAGAAAAAGAAAATGATCTGGGTTCACTCCCTTTTATAGATTTTTGGTGGTTCGTTTTTGAACGACTTTTATTTGCTAGTCCAACCGGTGATCACTCATGTTCGTGGTTGAACCTATTTTCGGGCGGCATGTATAAATATATGCTTTTGATTAGGGAAGTGATTTATACATCATAATTTTTTGCCATACATCAATAAATCATATTGATAATACAGAGACTACAACACATAGATGCACAGTTTAATGGTATATTGTAGAAACAAATGGTGCACAAATCATCTCCCTTTTGATTATTGTATAATATGAATCTATAATTATATGTTTAAGTAATGACATGCATTAATTATTATGTATTAACTAGTTTTAATATGAGTATTAACTTATTGGGTTTTAGGTATTGTTATTTTAATTTTCTACGCTTATTTTGGTTATATACAATCCATTAGAAAAATGAAACTTGATTTTTTAAATATTTTATAATTGAAAAGGCTACATAGATTATATTTAATATAAATAAAATTAATTCCAAAAACTTCAACTACTTTTTTACTGTATGGCTGAACTTTTTAATTCCATCTTTTCACATGTCTTCATTCCACCATCTCCATAATTGAGAGGGCCATGTTATTGCTACCCCTACCAACTCTATCATTCTCCTCCTAAATACACGTTGTATTGACAAGATGATATAATTTTTGATATTTAATTTTTTCGTATTTTTTATATGTTACAATCTTAGAAATGGTAAGACATTATAGTCTCTTTTCCGTATTTTAATCTAACAATTGTACTCATTTTATTATTAGGAGAACACAACTTCTTGCGTGTATTTTGTATGTTTGGCTACTTTTGAGTTACTAAGCTTTATATTTTCGGCTCCATAATTATTTTACAGTTTTATAATATTAATAAACATACAAAATAAAGAGAAAAAATAAAAAATAAAAAATTAGCGGAGAGGTATTGCTAATATTTTTTATGTGTGTGGGATAGGGGGTGGTGGGAGAGAACTGTTAAAAGGAACATTTTATTTCTATCAAATCTTAATAATATCAATTAGATGAGTACTTAGAGAGACCTAAATCTATACATACCCAAATATATATAGTGGCGATGATGATGTTAGAGTAGTGGTCGACGGCAACAAGTGTAGTTGTAGCAGCCACAGCTGATAATGGTTTGTTTTGATGAAAGTGAACCTCTAATAGGTGTGTATTAGGTGGAGCAGAAAAGAGTGGTGGCGATGGTAGTTATTAATGGCGACAGCGATGCCCCGTGCAAGGTAGCCAAACGATGTACTCCCCAGACTCATCTTTATTGTTATTCTAAAAACTTAAACTTTGAACTGTTTCCTTTTTTAAATGATCATGTTGAGGGGTCGTATGACTGTTACCCGACGTTGTTGTTTGGAGATGAAGTTCGTGTAGTTAAACTATGGTGTGAATGAAGAGAACGTCTTTTTTCTATTTAACTATGAGAAATTTTTTATTCGAAAATTAATTTACTAGGAGAGCTTTTTTCTTCGAAAGTGTGAATGAAAAGAAAGTATTTTAGGTTTAATTATAGAGTGAAGTGAAGTGAATTTGAAATTCAAACTCACACTATACTATTGCCATCAAAGAATTAAACGGACGATAGAAACGACATAAAATTCAAAACACAGTCATTTTGAGATATAAGTTTGCAAGCTAATCCTGGTATATGTCAAGTTTATGGAAGTCAAAAGGTAAGAAAGTTAAGATTTTTATTTTATAATTTATTAACTATAACTCTTGAAATATTTTGTATTGTTACTGTTTCTTTAGAGACTATTCTCGTTAACTAAGGAAAGATAATTTGATGGACCTATGAAAGGAGTTCACTTTGTCATTATTGAGTAGTTTTTAAGGTTTTTATTTTTGTTCACTCATTCATTTTAATTGTTGGTTTTTTGTTCTCACATGTAATTTTTTAAGAACATAATACGAAGAATCACATATGAAGTGGTTGCTTTATACAGTTATACAAAATTAAGAGGAGGTTGGTTGCAAAAAATTTTATAGTGAGTTCATTGGATTTGAATCTTGGTTTTTTTATAAATTTCTACATGGTATCATAGTCATTCATTCGTGATATCGTGCTATTAGTTTCTTGGATCTTCTCGATCTATGGTGATTTGGTTTTTGGAAGCTTGCATGCTCTATAAAACCTTCCACTTTTCTCTTTAGGGCTATTTCTAGATTAGTGAAGTGATTAGATAGTCTTAGTTTTCATTCAGAGGTTCTGTGCGGTTATTGAAGATTCTGTGTGGTTGAGGAGTTATGAGGTGGTTTCTATCAGGGCCGGATTTAGGCAAGTGCGAGAGGTGCAACCGCACAGGGCCTCCATTGTTTAGGAGCCTCAAAATTTTCAGATTGGGACATACGTGTATAATACCTTTGAAGGATTCTGTTTTGTTAACAGACCACTTATACAAAAATGGAAGATATATTTAATTGAAGGACAGTAAAAAGAAAATTTAGCTGCTTTAATGGAGAATAGCGTTCTATCGGAGAAGACATACTTTGTGTGGGCCCTTAAAATTCTAATTTGGTTTTCATTGTATCAATATGCATCTATATAACCCTTTTATATTTATAATTTATAGTCTTAGTCCCTGATAAAATAGTTTCTCTATAAAGTTATACGTTTAGTATTTGTACTTGTATTTCTAAAGTTATGATGCATTTTCAAAATAAATTTTAGGCATCGTACTTTATAAAAATGATATACATTAATAGTTATTATTTATAAAAATGACGTAAAGTACTGCGTAAGTGACGTGAAATTTAACAAACTGTTATTTAATCGATAAAAAACAAGACATAATCATATCATTCTTTGCTAATTATGAGTATATGAAAACATCGACTTTTAAAATTAATGGGCCAATTTGAGATTATGGCACAGGGCCTCCAAATTTAACGAGACGGCCCTGGTTTCTATGTTTGTTTGATAAGTTTTCTTATTTGTTTTTTTTTCTTTTGTCATTAATTCTTTGTCAAAATGGTTAAAATACAAAATAGTTAGTATAGAAATAAGGAGGCAATAGGGGTGGAAGTGAAATAATGTTGCATGTTTATGCCCTTTGTTTTTGCACCCTATTGATATTGGCTCTCAGTTAGTTTTCTTCAAACTTGAAGGGACCGAGAAATATGAAGTTTAGTATGTTGTTGTTGAATTGGATTTACACACTAGGAATAAACTTAAATTTATAAATGGGAAGCGTGTTAAAGAAGATAACGAGGCCATGTCCCAAGCTCAATGGAACATATGTAACTCTATTGTTTTTTCTTGGTTACTTGGTTGTATATCACATGATCTATATATGGGTCAAATTTACTCTATGGTGGATAAAAATCTTTGGGATCAGTAAAAGAAATTGTGATTAAAAATATGGATTTTTAATATATAATATGCAGTATAAGATACATTCATTCACTTATGCAGGGGTTTCTTTATCTGAGTACTATCATAACTTCAATTTACTTCAGAGAGAGTTTGATATTCATGTCAATCGTACAAAGTGTAGTTGTGATGGAATCCGAAAACTTAAGGAGCATAATGACCTTCTTAGGGTAATGTAGTTCTTAAGGAGCATAATAACCACCTAAGCCTTTACCAGGTATTATGTTTGCTTTTGATACATTGCATAAGGATGGGTCAAACAAGAAAAGTCATGATAGCAAAAGTAGCCCAACAACTGTTTTTTTTGCTAAATCTAATGACTAGAACACTAAAAAGAACAATTATCAAACAAATACCCACAATAAGAGATTTGTTTGAAACGTTAATCTTATGTGTAAGCGATGTAATATGTTAGGACACACAATTAATAAATGTTTTGAGATTTTAGGATATCTTAGTAGTTTTGAGAAAAGGAACTTTAATGCTCAATCTGCAGGTAATAATACTACAAATAATATAGTTCCATCTAGATCTGACTTAATGATAATATGATGCATTATCTTACAAGTGATGATTATAAGAGACTATGAACTTGTTAATTACATTAGAGGTTAATCCTCGAGAAGCTCAAGCTACTACATCATGTATCTTTTCTTTTAGGGTCATGTTATAAGTTTCTTATCATGTTGGTTTTTTGATAATCACTCTCATATAAGTACCGATACTACTTTTGTTAGGTAGATTATAGATTCATGTGCAAGCCAACACATCACTAATTGTAAAGCTTTGGTTTTTGATAGTGTTCATGTTTCTTATTTAAATGTTATTATTGTACACCCTAATGGTAATAATGAAAAAGTTAAATAAGTTACAAATTTTAAGTTTTTTGAAAATATAGTCTTAAAATATGTGCTGGTTGTACTTGGATATCATGTGATTATTTTGTTTGTATGAAAACTACGTAAATACATTAATGTTGTGGTTAGTTTTAATGATAAAGATGTTTTATTAATGATTCAGCTCCAAAAGTCCTCGATAGGGACTGATAGTGAGAAATCGGGCGTATATTTCTATGATATAGGTAGGAAACATATTAATATAAACATATATTTATGTCATTTGCCAAAATGCCTTTGGCATAATAGACTTGGTCATACTATTGACCAAGGTATTGAGGTCTTAAAAGATACATTGAATATAAGTGATTATTCTATTTCTAGTCTTTATGAGGTTCTTCATAAGGCGACACAAACCAGGGTTCCTTTACCTCTAAAGGAACCTAATTCTGTTCATATATGACATCTTTCTAACCTAGATGTGTGGGGCACTTACAAGGGTAGGAGCAAAGAAGGATTTGGATCTTTTTTTTTTTAACATTTTTGATGATTATAACAGATATGTATGGTTTTTTAATGAAGAAGAAAGATGATGTGTTGAGAAACAGTGTGACATTTATTAATCTTGTTCAGAATTAGTGTAATATGTCTATTAAAGTATTTAGGAGTGATAATGGTACAAAGATTATTATTGTAACAATCAAATAAATGTGGTTTTGTAAAGATAATGGGATTGTTTAGCAATCATTATGTGTTCATACACCCCCAACAAATGGGAGATGGTTGAGAGAAAACACATACATTTGCTAAATGTTGCTAGAGCCATTATGATTTTAACTTATTTGATTAACAAGCTACCCATTTTTGTGTTTCCTTTGAACATATAGTCGTAGGGCCATCGGAAGGTTTCCACGAGTAAGTCAATTTGGAGGAACGAAAAGGGTATAAACTATATAATCTATTAAATAAAATTTTCTATTTAAGAGATGTAAAGTTTTATGGAACATTCTTTCCATTTAAAAACAAGTCTTTAATAAATATGATTTATTTCTGAAAATAATGGACAAAACTATTTAAGCTTTAATGATGAAGTGTTCTTTGATGATATAATCGAGTCTAAATATCTCAATGATGAAGTGAGAACTAAAATTTGTTATAACTTTGTTGATACATTGCAAATCCTACATCTACTAGTGAGGAACAGAACTTTGATAACTCATCAAAGCTTGTACAAGCAGACATAGATATGGCAGACATGGTGCCTACTAATTTTATTTCTACCGAGGGTAGTGGTAGTGATTCTTCAAAAACCACTGCTACATGTGGTAGTACATATGAGGTAGAGACTACGAAAAATGTTGATAACTTTGATATATATGATATTAATAGTGAATACGAGGGTGGAGACTTTCAACTTTTTGAAAATGTTTTTAAAAGTTCAACATAATGCACATATATAACTAGAAGGTGAAAGTAGTGGGTTAAAATAATTCACTAGAAAGTCTAGTAGAAAAATTAAGTTACCTACGAAGCTATGTGACTTTGTGTTCGATAAAAATATGAAGTATGGTGTTGACAAATATGTTAACTATAATAGATTTACTAAGGAATATTAAGTGTCTAATATCAATATAAATAATTTTCATGAGCTTAAAACATATAAGAAATCTAAAAAACTAACATGTGGGTAGAGCGTACGAATTTATAGATGGAAGCCTAAAATAGGAATGGTACTTGGTCTATTAATGATCTTTTTAATGGCAGAAAAACCATTGGATTTAAGTGGGTATATAAAGTTAAATATAAGTATAGTGGTAATTTTGAAAGGTTTAAAGCTGGATTAGTAGCTAAAGATTTTAATAAAAAGAAGGTATACAGATGACCTATATATCAATTAGACATTAACAATGCCTTTTTATATTGTGAACTGGTTGAGCATGTGTATATGAAGTTACCTAAAGGGAATTTAGATAAGTCAAACAATAGAGTTTGTAAGTTACTTAAGTCTTTGTATGGACTTAGCAATGCCTTTTTATATTGTGAACTAGTTGAGAATGTGTATATGCAGTTACCTAAAGGGAATTTGATAAGTCAAACAGTAGAGTTTGGACTTACCAAGCTCCAAGGAAATGGAATAAAAAATTATCTTAAACTTTGTTAGAAACTATTTTTCTAAAAAGTAAAAGTGATTTTTCTTTATTAATTAAGCCTGATATAGTTGTATCATAATGCTTTTAGTCAATGTTGATGACATGGTTATAACTGATAATAATAAAGATGAAATAACAAGGTCAAATATAAGTGGGTATATAAAGTCAGATTTAAGTTTAGTGGTAACATTGAAAGCTTTAAAGCTAGATTAGTGCCTAAATGATTTAATAAAAATAAGGTATATCTTGTGCAAAAACATTCTGGCCCCTAGTTAAAATTGTTACAGTTAGGTTATTGTTAACTGTGGTTGTTCAATACAAATGTCCTATATATCAATTAAACATTGACAATGATTTTTTATATGGTGAACTGGTTGAGGATGTATATATGAGTTACACAGAGTGTATTTTGATAAGTCAGACAAAATAGTTTGTAAGTTACTTATGTCTTTGTATGGACTTAACAAGCTCCAAGGAAATGGAATGAAAAATTAATTAAAAGTTTGTTGGAAACTAATTTTGTACCAAGTAAAAGTTATTTTTCTTTATTAATTAAGTCTGGTAAAGTTGTCTTCATAATGCTTTTAGTCTATTTTGTTGACATAGTTATAACTAATAATAATAATGATGAAATAACGAGGTAAAGTATAAGTGGGTCTATAAAGTCAAATATTAGACTAGTGGTGATGTTGTAAGGTTTTAAGCTAGATTATTGGCTAAAGGTTTTAATAAAAAGAAGTGATATAGTGTGAAGAAACATTTTGACCTCTAGTTCAATTTGTTACTGTTAGGTTATTGTTAACCGTGGTTGTTCAATACAAATTTCCTATATCTCATTTAGACATTGACAATTTTTTTTATATGGTGAACTGGTTGAGGATATATATGTATAGTTACTTAGAGTGTATTTTGATAAGTCAAACAATATAGTTTGTAAGTTAGTTAAGTCTTTGTATGGACTTAACAAGCTCCAAGGAAACAGAATGAAAACTTAACTAAAACTTTGTTGGAAACTAATTTTGTGCCAAGTAAAAGTGATTTTTCTTTATTAATTAAGTTTGATAAGTTGTCTTCATAATGCTTTTAGTCTATGTTGATGACATAGTTATAACTGATAATAATAATGATGAAATAACAAGGTAATATATAAGTGGGTATATAAAGTCCAATATTAGTCTAGTGCTGATGTTGTAAGGTTTAAAGCTAGATTAGTGGCTAAAGGTTTTAATAAAAAGAAGGTATATAGTGTGAAAAAACATTCTCACCATTAGTTAAATTGTTACTGTTAGGTTATTCAATACAAATGGCGTATATATCAATTAGACATTAACAATGCGTTTTTATATGGTAAACGGCTTGAGAATGTGTATATGTAGTTACCTAAAGGGTATTCTGATAGGTCAGATAAAAGAGTTTTTAATTTTGTTAAGTCTTTTTATGGACTTAACAAGCTTCAAAGAAATGGAATGAAATACTAACTATAACTTTTCTAGAAACTAACTTTGTACAAAGGGTAAAAGTGATTTTCTTTATTAAGCGTGATAAAGTTGTTATATTGCTTTTAGTCTATGTTGAGGACATAGTTATAATTAATAGTAACGAAGATGAAATAGCAAGGTGTAAGTCATTTCTAAGCTCTAAGTTTTTCTACTAATGATTTAGGGAAAAATACTTTCATGGTATTGAAGTTTTGATAATTACGGATTGTATTTGCTTCAATCAAAGAAAACATTTCTTGGAACTACTAGCAGATTTTGGAATGTTGGCATGTAAGCTAACTCATATACATGTTAGTGGTAAAGTTTCTGCTAAAAAAGATAAGAGTCATGAGATTGATGAGCCTTTTGATGGAATAAAGAATTTCCAAAGATTGGTCGGTACATTGATTTACCATACTCTAACCAGACTACATATTTCATACTATCTACACTCAAGTCATGCGTGCTCCAACAAACAAAATTTTAATGCATGATTTCATATACTTACGTATTTGAAAGGATCATTAGGTCCGGGTTTTAGTTTTACACATGGAAGTACTTTAGAATTGAATATATACGATGAATCTAACTGGCCAAGATGTAAAGTTACAAGAACATCAATCATTGGTTATTCAAGTTTTTCTAGGTGATAATCTTGCTTCATGGAAAAGCAAAAAGAAACATGTTATTATTATTTATTTAGTTGAGACTGATTTCAATGTTTAGTGTTATCTAGTGTTTGTTGTAAAAAAAGCCTCATAAAGGCCTTTTAATCTGACTCGTTCATACATGTTCAACAATTTGGTCCGTTAATTCATTTGTCTTTTTTCTCGTTCGAAGGCGATCAGAGGCTCAACCTCTTAACCAATTAGACATGGAGGAGGTGTCTTAACGACTCTTAATGCTTCCTAAAACGTTAAAAAGAACTACCCTTTTATTTTTGCAAAACAAATAATGTTATAAATAACAATGACAATGATGATCACACACTTCAAAGTTTTGCAACAATATTAAAATGTAGAGAGTTTGTGAAATTGAACTATGACCCGTATAATTTGAATATGATCTATATTTTAGTAAAAATATTTTAATTATTAATTGACAATGTTAAGTATACTATAAAAAAGTTATGATTTTTTAGTTGTAAATTCAATGATAGTGACCGTTTGTAAAATGATAAAGATGTTTAAGCACATGAGAGTATAATACATCAATGATATATAAGTATTTTACGAGAATGAATTGTGTCACACTGACTTTGAATGTTTTGCTTAAGACATTTTATTTGCACATTGCTAAGCTCTGTCCATTTAGGACTCAAATCCTTAATATTGTCTTTAAACACTTTTATGTTACATGAAGATAAAACTGATTTTAAGAATAATATCGATCTATACTTATATCATCCAGATATAAAGTTTAAAAAACGATGTAAATTAATTATGATTCATATATTTATGCCTTAGACCCAAATTCAGATGTGTACATCAGATTTAAATTCATAGTATCGTAATACTAGAATTATCTTATGAAGGAGTGTTTGATTATAATTTTTAAGCTAATTACGGTATATGTCGGTATATGTCAAGCTTATGGAAGTTAAAAGGTAAGATGATAAGTTTTTTCTTTTATAATTTATTAGCTATAACTCGTGGTATGTTTTGTATTGTTTATGTTTATGTAAGGACTATTCTTGTCAATTAAAGAAAGATGATCTGATGGACCCATGAAAGGATCACTTGGTCATTATTGATTAGTTCAAGAGTTTTCATTGTTGTTCTCTCAACATTGTAATCATTGATTTTTATTTCTCTTGTAATATGTTTAAGAATGCAAAACCAAGAATCACATTTAAAGTGATTGCTTGATACAATTATAAAAAAAATGAAAGGATGTTTGTAGTATGAAATTTGATCTCTTGTGAGTTCTTGAGTTGCATCTGAATTTTCTTATAAATTTTAACACAATCATACTCTCGTGTTCTTTTCACGAGAGATGAGGAAAATCTTAAATTTTGATAGTGTTAGCAAATTAGATGGGTCGCGTACAAGGTTGACAAAGTTGGAGACTATCGATGTACAATATCTTTTTTTGTAAGAGACATTAAATATGAAATCAGAGACTACGATGAGGATCAAACGTTTAATTCCCTGTTAATTTATTAATTCTGTGAGTTTTGTAATTATAGCCTCAAATAAGGGTATTGTTGTAAATTGGTTCAAAATTTTCATTTGCTTTTAAAAGTGAATAATCAATTTTGAACAACATAAAAAAGATGCAAACTATAAATATAGGACATGTGAAGTAATCTTTACATTTTTGAAGGTTTAAAGTGTATATTTTCAATTATCATTATGATTAAATTGTAAAAATCAAAGATTTAAACTTTAGTACATAAATTTAGTTTTAACATTAGTCCTTTTTAAAATTTTTGAGGTTTAGTTCTAACTTTTCAACTGATCGGATAAGAATATCAAACAGTCGGATCATGTCTATTTATCTATTCTCACCAAAATAAAAATCGACTTTTCATTTTTTTTTCTTAGGTATAATATTTCGTAAGTGGTAAATCGTCATCAAATAAATTAAACATCATTACGACAAGAGTTATTGTATCTTTACTTGGATGGGTACTTATGTATAATTTCAACATAATTTTGTTACAAGTATATTTTTAGGTTTGATAGTTCCGCATTGAAAAATCTCATGTCATTTGTCAAGTCAATTATGATTTGTTTTTTTTTCAAAACTTACTTGTGATTTTACACACAAATAACATGTGAATTGTTATTTTAAAAATCACAAGTGATTGTGGTTCATAAATATAAGTGATTCTTTAAAGTAACAAATCAACTTATTGTTAAAATCATATGATAATTTTAACCCATACAAAAGCAACAAAAAAATTCGTTTCATGTAACGATTAACAGTTTATAATGTGTTGAATTTTTATAAACAATGTTGGAAGTAAGTTCTTTATGTTCGTATAACTAAAATTTGTTCATTTGATAAAATATGAATAATTAAAATTTGTTTATTTTAACTAATTTATTTGTTGATAGAAAAGGCTGACATTCGAGTTGGGCTTAATTTTACGGAAAATCACTTAAAAATACATTAAACTTACCACTTTTTATGGTTGTGTGTAGTCAACTTTTTTTTCTCATTATACTAACAAACTTTTGAATTTCAACGTTTGTGTGTAGCGGGTGACCTGCTAGACCTGTTAATCCTACATGGAGCAGGTTACACTAACCGTCGTCTATCGATAGTCCTCTTTACTAATCAAGTCAACTAAAAAAAATAAAAAATCTATTTTATTATTATTATTATTATCTTTATTATTATTCTTATTTATTAAATTTTCTTTTATTTATTATTATTATTATTACTTTTAATAATAATCAATATTCATTTATAAATTATTATTATTATTATTATTTACTGTTATCTTTTACATAATAAAAGAATTAGATTTTTTAAGAGTTTTAGTGAAAAGTGGAGGTTGTAGAAAAACAATTGGACTAATCAAATAGCTTGATTTTGACACATAAGCAAAATCAAGGAATATGATTGGTCCAAAAAAGTCAAAATTGAATTAGTTTAGTCAAAATTAAAAATTTTGGTGGAGAAATTTGACGAAAATACATAAAAATATATGTGTCAAATTTGTGAAAATAAAAACTTAAAAAAAAGAGGAGGAAATTAATAAAACTTTAATGATTGAATTCTAAATAAATTAGATGGACTTAGGTTTAAACTTATATTTTCCATATTTTTTAGTAACTTTAGAAAATAAACATAATACCCCCTTAAACTTTATAAACTATATACTTTATAAACTTATATGTATATAAATTTAAAAATACAACATATATGTAATATTAAAAAAATAACAGATCTCATAATTATATATATTCAAATAAAAACACAAATTATTGTCTATTTTTATTTTAGCACTTAACAAAGTCAAGCAATGAAATCTTTGTAAATTATTATTAACATAAATATAAATATTAAAATGAATGTATGACCTCAAACATCGGTGTGAGATGAAAATAAATAAACGATATTCTACATATTAGAACAACATATATTTTTCAAGGTTATTATTTGTTACCAAACACACAATGTCGAGAAATGATAGCTAAAATTTTAGTTAAACAAAATCAAATTCTTTATGCAACAAATATTTATACAAAATATCAATTAATATTATTACATAATGAAAAATCATGTAAAAACTTGTGAATCAATGGTATTATACTATTTAAATATTAAAGTTTAATATTGTTATATAAAATAATATTAAACATAACAAAAGCATGAATTTATAAATCATGTACATGTAATGTTGATGTATATGCTTTATTGATTAATAATTAAGATATAACTATTAGAGTAAAATATCGAAAGTCAAAAGAATATGAAATTTAAAAAATAAAAATTAAGGTAAGTTTATATTAATTTACACGGTACACAGTAAAACAAATAAGATAATAAAACATATAAACATTAGATGTTTTTAAAAAACATATATAATATACATAAAATTGGAATAACGAAAGTATTATTTAATGAATCATTTATTTTAATCCCGTGCGTGCACGAGTATTAAAACTAGTTCTTTTTAATACCAATCTTGCTTCGTTAAAGCAACCTTTTCCAGATTCTTTAAGCCTTTATTTTACCATATTCCAGTTTTTATACATACATCAAAACAAATAAACCATTATCTTTTCTCCTCACCAAACAATCCAAGCCTCATGTTCATATTAATAGGAGCTCAACCGTTAGACACAAAGGTCGAAATTCAAAAATTTGTTAGTATAATGAGAAAAAAAAGTTGACTACAAACAACCATAAAAAGTGATAAGTTTAATTTATTTTTAAGTGATTTTCCTTTAATTTTAAGAACATTGAGTAGATGTGACAAGGTTGGCTCACCCTATCACACGCCCAATGACTATCAGACCACGCCAAAAAAGATTTTTCTTTTTTAACACTTAGTGAGGTATGTGTCGGAAACTCGGAATGAGATCGGTATCAATCCCATCTCGAACTCGTCTCAATTTAATTCTTTCAGTTTTTTCTCGATCTAAAAAGTTATGTATCGATCCCGTATTGAACGGGATTCAGATATCGGTACCGGTACGGGTATCGGTACTGGAAAATCGAGGTTTTTTTTTCTTCATGAATTTCCTGATTTGGTACTGGTCCCCTAGCGAATTAGTGGTTCCGAATTTTGTTTTCACCTTATTTCCTAGCCTCGTTATCGTAGCGAACGGAATCAAGTACCAAGAATCGGCGATTCCAAGTACGAATCAAGTTTAAATTTGAGATTCGGTTTAAAATGCTCTATCAGTTATGTGTAAATCATGATATAACTTTTTGTCCATGACGAAAAGGTTTATGGTGTCAAATAACTTTTTGCTTTTTGCCCACTTGTGCCACCAAGTACCCACCAAGTTACGTATATCAAAACCTAGAAAGGAAATTATGAGAACGAAAAAACGAAGGGTGGTCTTACAGGAGTTACTGTGCTCCACTGACTAATCAGTCGTCTGTCAAGGACATAAACAATAGCGTCCATACTTGGGCGATCTTCTCGATCTGTTTCTACGCATCCAAACGCTGTTGCTGCAAGCATCCTGAATGACGCCGGGTCCAATTCATTCCACATATCGGGAATTAGTATTTCCTCTAGTGTATTGTTTGCCCAATGAATTTTTGTCATTGGAGCTAGAAACTTATTATCTTCGCTTTCGTCTGGAAGATATGCTTTTCTCCCACACATAACCTCACATAAAACGGCCCCAAATGAGTAAATATCCGACATTTGCGTCACATCTCCATTCTTTATAGTTTCCGGGTCCATATAACCTTGAGTGCCAACGACTTCAGAAGGAATATAGCGTTCCATTCGATCCATTGAATCTTTTATGGAAAACTCGAATCCTGATAACTTCGCCTCAAAATTATCATCTAATAAAATCGTGGAGCTATTGATGTTACGATGTATAATCGAATAATTTCGTCCTTCTTCAAAATGGATGTAACGTATTGCTTTTGCAACACCAACAGCTATTCTTAGTCGTTGGATACAAGTGAGTGTCGGATCACTAAGATACATGCAAAGACTTCCCTTGGCCTCATGGCGGTTTACGATTATCTTCTCGCCTTTTTCGTCACAAAACCCGATAAGAGAAACTATATTTGGATGTTTGAGACTAGAAAGAGCAGAAATTTCTGTCCAGAACTCCACGTCTCCATGCCCTTGATTGCGATCTAACCTCCTTGCGGAAATATTTATTAGACCCCAAGAGCGCCAGAGTTGCCCTTTGTAAACGTTGCCAAAACCACCTTTCCCAATTATATTTTTTTCAGAAAAATTGTTGGTGGCTTTTAGTATTTTTTCAAGGGGAATTTGTAAGTGGTTAAACTGGGTGATTGAGGATGACATGAATAAGTTTAATTATCAATTAAAACTGAATTGAAGAAGCTCAAAAATAATATGGGGGTTACAAATGAATGAATGCGTGTAGACTATCAATACACATTTTTCGTGTTTTATATTATCATGTTGTAAATATGAATTAATTATGCTAGTTTTTAAATAAGTGATCAAGCTGTCAATAAATTGTACTAGTAGTTTCATTTTTGTAATTATATGATCAAGCTGTCAATTGTTGTGTTGCAAAATCTACATGGCAAGAAGTTCTGGCAAGAAGTTCTTGAGTGGTGAAAGTCACGCAATATCCACATTACAACCTTAACGATGTGTTTACTCTTGCAGGCCGTGCAAACGTTTCATCAAAAAAATCCATCTTGCTTTGACGCCGTTGCTCAATCTCCTCTATGGATCTATTGGCACTTCCGAAATGAATCTACCTTCAACTCCAAAAGACCAAATAAAGACGATTCTAAACAATGTTAAGCAATGCACGTTTACGTGGATCCTAAATAGATATAGTAAAGCATCTTTTGGTTGGTTTGAATGGTTTTGTAACTCTTGTAATGTCGTCTCCGATTATGTGTAATTTTTTTTAACTTGTTGCTATTTTCTTAATCAAATTGTTCTTCAGAAAAAAAAAGTTATATTGGCAGCCGATTTTGCGCATATGCATTATGAAACAGGTAGTACATGTTCACAAAGGGACCAAATGGTATTATAAAATGATAACGTGTTAGTAGTATTATATTATGAGTGCTATTATAAAAGTGGAGAGCTGGAGATGATGAGTTTCTAACTAAGAGTTGACACTATCATTTTACCACAAAAGTCTACCACAACAAACTAATATAAAATTGTTAGATAATTTACAACTAATTATGTGCATTAATGTATAGATGATCGATTAACATTTATCAACACGATTACTCGGAATTACAAATAATGTCAGTAGACTTTGATTTACGTCTCCTTCAACCACCATTATGGTAGACTATCGTTTAGAGTAATGAAATCTGCTTTAGAGCACAGGGTATGGTTTGGTATTTTCGTGCTGAGCCGTGAAAAAATACCAAAATTTTGAGGGGTATGGTGAGTGATGGCTAAATGATCTCACCACATCAGAAACACGAAAACAACAGATTTCATGCTCCTTGGTTGGCTTGAGCCGTGGGGAAAAATGGGCCCACACAATTTTTAATTTTAATAAAACATTTCATTAATATTAGGAAAAAAAGCTACATAAAATGAAACAAAATACATCAATAAATCGATGTTTAAACTCGGTCTCGCAAATAAATCCAAGCTTCGCGATGTTTAAACTCAGTTTTGTTGGTGTCCTTAAACATTGTACAAACCCGAGAGTACAAGAGTTCGTCATTTTCACCATTTGCCAACGTGGTAGCATTTTAAAGGGCGTTAAACTTCCCGATATTCACATTCATCGGTGTCCACTTACCCGTCAACATATTTTTGTTACGCTTCTCGTACCCATTTTCCTCGGCACACTTATTATACTCCGCCGTAATCTTGTCCCAAAAAGTAGCTTTCATTGGATCGTATCCGATTCTTGGATTTTCGGTAACTAGGATAAAACATTCGGCCAACAATTTTTCTTCTTCTTGAGTCCAAAATCGTATCAGATTCTTGGACGAAGACCCGCGGTTGTGATCCATTGGAGAAAATGTGTGTTTGAGTTTGGTTTTAAAAATTTGGATTTTGGGGGGTTTTATAGTTGAAAAATAGGGTTTATTTTGAAAAAAACGGCCCTCCCCCGCTCCTCCAACGGTATAAAAATCAAATGCAACGGTCACTTTTTTTTTAAACTTAAAAAAAAAATAAAAAAATAAAATAATTATGCACGAAAACGCGAGACACGAAAACGCGAGACCGGGTACGGTCTCGCGTTTTCGTGCAAAAACGCGCGCCGTTCCCTTGGCTCGAGACACGAAAACGCCACACAGGGTGTGACTCTCGCGTTTTCAGGTCGTGCCGTGGGAAAACGCGGGGCGAAAACGCCCCGTACGTGTGCTCTTAGAAGCTGAGAAAATTTTATCATTGAATACTAACTTTATTCTATGCAATGTCTAGTATGAACATGTAATACCGGTACCAAATGCTACTACTTATTCTATTAAAGTAATGATGAGTTAACAAGGCATCTTAAAATTTTATTAAGAAAACCACTAGTAGAAGCAAATTACATGTATAGAATGATTCAAACTTGCATAGAAAAATTCTTCTCTCCCCTTGTTGGATGGGTGTGCTTCAATGACGCCATACACTTTAAAAAATTACTAGAAGTTTGTGAATTTGAGTATTCATTTAAGCTTCCAGGATTGTCTACAGACATTGAATAAAGATACAAACCGATTAATGAATGCAATTTCAAGTTGTAAACAAATTATGCAAAAACCAGATTTAAGCTCAAGCTTATATTGTGAGTTCAAGTAGAAACTTATTTAGTTCCTCAATATTAAGATTTAGGACCTATGAAATTGTGCATGAATGCACAATATATATATGTATTAATAGAGGGCTATTCATAAGTAAGAAAGTTTAAGGTCTTTGTAAGACTTGTAACAAAGTCAATACTGATACGACCCAGTTAAGGGTTGTATCGGGATAGTAGCACCATTATAGCGTGTGCGAGCTCCGTAAGAAAGAAAGACAAGAAGACTTAGAGATTTATTGATTAACTTTGATTGACTGATAATGTGATTACATATGAAACCTTAGATATTAGTTGTGTGATAAATACCAAAATAACTGATAAACATAAAATATACTAAACATATATCCTAAATAAATAAATGATATGATGGTTCGTGTGGATATGAATTCACAGGCGTATCATTCCCCACTCCTTCGAATCCACCTTGCCCTCAAGGTGATGTCTTGAAAAACACACTTGATTCCGGGATCCCATATCCTAATCATACTGTAACCACGTCTTTCACTACCGCAGTTACCATGCCTTCCGCTATCACAAGCAACACCCTTTTTCCTCCTCCTCCTTCCGCTAGCTTCGACATAGCACAGTACCATCCTTCTAACTTCCGCTGCCCAGGATCTCCGTCTCTCACTTTCCGAGTTCTCGTGCCTTTTACTATCGCGTCTAACACCTTTTTCGGCTTACACCTACCGCTACCTTGGACATAACACAACACCATTCTTCCACCTTCCGCTGCCCAATCACTATACTCCCCACTCCTTCAAATTTCACCTTGCCCTCAAGGTGACACGAAGAAGAATATGCCAATTGGGAGTCCGACCGCGTAGCCTTATCATAACTCAATGAATGTGTACCCACTACTTTTAAACACTCGCCCGGATCACTGACTAAACCTTCATGGACAATTGCTTTTGGTAAAGATCCTTGTGCACTTGTGGGTGCAACTTCTGTTATTGTAGAAGAATCAGACGCCTTTTTTTTAATTGGTTGCTCTTTCTCTACAATTGTCTCAAGACGAGTCTCTATTATACGAGCTAAGTAGAAGGCTTCTCCTAATGTTGTAGGCTTAGAGTACGACCACAATAGTTCTAGTTGTAGCTTCAGTTTAAGTCCGACAATGTAAAACGAGGGAACCAAACTTTCAGACATACATGTTACTCGACTTACAAGATACTTAAACTCACTTTGATATTCGACCACGGTACCCATTTGCAAGAGCTTAGATAGCGCGTTCCGATCGCTGCTGTTCGATGTCATAGCAAATCGAAAAACAATAAAAAAATTTTTTTTTACGGACGAACAGTACCGATGAACAATAACACGATGAACAGTAACCAGTGAACAGTGTCGTCGGATGAACAGTACACCGTCTGATGAACAGTGCGTTTGATGAACAGTACCCCCGTCTGTGAACAGTACGCTGATGAACAGTATTTTTTTTGATCGGAATCTTAGATCAAAAATCCCTCAACGAATTGAGGGTTCTCAATGAAAGCACCAATTGATACGACCCGGTTAAGGCTTGTATCGGGATAGTAGCACCACTATAGCGTGTGCGAGCTCCGTAAGAAAGAAAGACAAGAAGACTTAGAGATTTATTGATTAACTTTGATTGACTGATAATGTGATTACATATGAAACCTTAAATACTAGTTGTGTGATAAACACCAAAATAACTGATAAACATAAAATATACTAAACATATATCCTAAATAAATAAATGATATGATGGTTCCTTTGGATATGCATTCACATGCGTATCAAATACATGATTCAGAAAAGATTTATCAGAGGGCAGGGAGCGGTGGTGTCAAAGTGGTGCCAAAGGCTTTTGGCACGTGATATTGCTTGGTTTACCACACCATACTTGGTGCCAAGAAGTGTTGCCCCGAACTCGCCGGCCCATGCCAAAGAATATATATTACGGATTATTTTTTATTTTATTTTTATTTTTTTAAAGTGAAGTATATGTAGATTAATGATTTCATTTTTTATCTTTTGGCATTATTTTTTTCTCGTGTCAACTACTCCCTAAAAAATGTGGTGCAAAAGAGGTTCTCGTACCAATCTTACGTGACACTCAGTTTTTCTTTGGGACATATGTGGGGGCCCAACCGCTCTCAATGCTCTAGTCTGTGAAACATTTTGGTTGACCAAGCAAAAAGCTTCCTAATCTCAAAGGCACTAATACACGACTTTGTTCCCCTAAATGACAATGATGGTGTATCATTTGGAGATGGTCAAGGAACTATTACTGGAAGAGGGACCATTGTAACGGATGGCATGACATTTGATAATGTCTATTTGGTGAAAGAATTAAAGTACAATTTATTTAGTGTGTCATAGATGACAGACAACAAAAATTTTGTTCTTTTCACTGACAAAGAGTGCTTGGTTTTGGTAAAGGAGTTTGTTTTGCCACCTAACACACCTATAGTGTTAAGAACTCCAAGATAGAAGAACATGTATACCATTGATTTGAAGGGTATTGCTCTCCAAAACAATGAAACCTGCTTGATAGCCAAGGCCTCTATTGATGAAAGCAAGAAATGGCACAAGAGATTAGGTCATTTGAACTTCAAAAATATGAACAAATTGGTTCAGTTCAATCTTGTTCATGGTCTTCCATCAAAGACCTTCTACAATGACCACACATGTGTTGCCTGTTTGAAAGGAAAGCAACATAGAGCATCTTGCAAATCCAAAGTCGCTCAGTCCACCACCAAACCTTTGGAGCTGCTACATATGGACCTTTTTGGTCCTACACATGTTGCCAGCATGAACAAGAAATGGTAATATTTGGTTATCACATATGACTTTTCTAGATTTACATGGAATTTCTTTCTTTTTGAAAAGAAGGATACAACAGAAATTCTCAAAAACTTCATTACTTAGGTTGAGCTTCAAAAGAGTATGAATGTGGTGACTATTATATCAGACAATGGTGGGGAATTTAGAAACAAAGAGCTAGACACATTTTGCACCAACAAAGGAATCAAAAGAGAATACAGTGTTGCCAGGGCACCTCAACAAAATGGAGTTGCTGAGAGAAGAAATATGACTCTTATAGAGGCTGCAAGGACTATGCTAGCTGATTCCATGTTGCCAGTGATATTTTGGGCTGAAGCCGTAGGCACTGCTTGTTATGTTCATAATAGAGCTTTAGTGGAAAAAGTTCATAATAAGACTCCATATCAGCTATTCAATGGAAGACCTTCCTTGAGTGACTTTTTCAGACCCTTTGGTTGTGATGTAGTAATACTTAACACCATTGACAATCTGGGGAAGTTCAATGCAAAGGGGGATGATGGATACTTTGTCGGGTATTCACTGACTACCAAAGGGTATAGAGTCTTTAACAAGAAAACAAGCAAGGTGACTGAGAACATTCATGTAAACTTTCTAGAGGACAAGCCTGAAGATGTACAAACAGGTCCAAATTGGTTCTTTGGTCTTGAAATACTTTCTAAATCTATTAACTATGTATTGGTTTCTTTGGAAAATACAAACATTTCAGGTACAAAAGAAGCCATTGTTTTGGAGAATCCATCTTTGAGGTACATGACTGCACCTTCATGGTTTTCAGATGATGTTCCCGCACCAGAGAAAGTTATAGAGGACACGTCTTCTCAAGAGGAAGAGTAGCCCAAGTATGGTTGACAGTCTATTCATGCCCCTGCTAGCACAACTTCTAAAAGCAGTGAGATCAAGGATCCCCCTGCTAATGTTAATTTTGAAAGCAGTGGAATTAAGGACCCCCCTGCTTCTACAAAATGGCCTCCTTTAGAAGATGAATTCACACTGTGTGACACCTCAGATGAAGATCAAGCATCCCCACTTCAATATCCATCTTCTCCAGTCTTGTCAAGCAGTGGAACCAGAATAATTAGACAGGATGGTCCAAGCTTTGCAAAACTTTATGCTACACATCAAACTCAATTCTTAAGCAATATAGTTACTCCAAGAAATCCTTTTTCAGATTTCTTTCCAACTCATGGAGACAGAGGATATCATGGACAAGAATGCCACTCACAGAGTGAATAAAGACCATCCACTCTCACAGGTTATAGGTGACATTATGATGAGACTGCTTTTACACATGGTCTCATCGTTCAAATCGGGTTTAAAATGCATTAAATATCATTAAAACGACCAAATATATGCTCGTGTTTGTTACTTGTGTATTTTTAGGTACGAATATTGAAGAAATGGCAAAAGATCACAAGAATCATTCAAAAACGAACACGGGAAACGAAGCCGCACAATGAACCGGGCCCAAGTTTGGATTATACAAAAATTCCCTTGAAGAATTGAAGATTGGCAACTTTAGTCCCTCAACTTTTGAAGATTAACACCTTATACCCCTCAAATATTCAAAATTATGAATAGGGTCCCTAAAGTTTGAAGACTATACAAGATCAGCCCTTGGAAAATGAAGATTATGCATTAAAGGTCCTTGATACAAAGTTTAGAAACATGTTGTGCCATTTTTGACAAGATGGCCAAAGTTGTTACAAGGAAAAAAGGCGTTGTTGGTTGTTATTTACAAAATGAAGGAGTGAAGAAACATAAGGGGGCAAAGCTGTTAAAAAGAAACCCAAACCCGGTCAACACCCACCCTAAGCCCAGTCAAACTACCATTTTAGCCCAACCAACACCCAAACCCGACCCATAAACTCACAAAACCAGTTTATATTTATAAACTTGGTCAAACCTTAGTCAAAACCTTACTTTCCCTCTTAAACACATTTTAAAACCCAAAACCCGATTAAAACACACACACTAACACACACTCAAGAACATAAACCCTAGATACCTAATTACCCTAAATCAAGGGGGTTTTCCCCAATTTTCTCTAGATCATAAATAAATCCCACCCTAATCACATCCCACTACCCAACAACCCATCATCTTCACCCATATGGCCCCCACACCCCTCCCCTGCTCCTCCATTTTGGGTAAATAACGAATATTAACAGGAAATCAACGTCCCACATCACTTTCTTGCTCCCAAAGACCATTTCAACGTTCAAGATGAAAGATTCCACTTTAGAGATCACATGGCAATCCTTTGACCAAGAATTCAGTCAACAATCAAGGGCAAATGAGGAATTTCAGAGATTAGGGTTTTATGCATTCTAGTAGGTTATGTGGGCTATTATATAAAGCCAATAGTATTTTCATTTTTAGGTTGTTCCAGATTTTTGCTATAATTTTGTAATCCTTTTTATTTAAATGAAAAATTTGAGTTAAGTTATATCTCTTTTTTTCTTTATTAAAGTTTGGTGTTAAAATTGGCATAATCTGAGTTCCAATGTGTTCTTGATTAACAAAGGTTAAAAAATCAGTTTTGAGAAGGAAATTTTCTAAAAACGATTTTTTTTAAGTCATTTTGACAAAATCTTTCAAAATCTCAAACCAATGATGAAATGAAGTGAAAGTGGAAAATCATCATTGGTTATTGAGGATTTGATAAGTTTCTGTTAAGAAGTATCCAAGATTTTGTTTGGTTTCAAAGGGTTGAGAAGAAATAAGTTTCAAGGATTTCTTTGTTTAAGCCAAGAGTGATAAGCTGGCTTAATCAATAAGCCAGGCTTATTCACTTGGTGGTTGCTTATTCCAGTTCACTTTTCTTGTTTTTATCTTGGCAGGAACAAATTTGGCATATTGGATGATTGTTGGTCCTTGAAATCCATCATCATCACTCTTGTCATACCAACAAGTCCTTTCCTGAAGTTGTCAGCTCAAGCCCGGGCTTGATGGAGAAGGGTAGGCTACCCTTTGTGATCCCTGGATGTAGGGTCACCAGGTAAAAGCATTTCTTCTTCCTTTTCTATACTTGCCTTGGAAGATTTTTGAGCTAGAGTAATTTTTAGGACTAGGGTTGTGGATGCTAGAACAAATGTTAAATATTGTATATTGGTCAGCTTAGAACAGGTTAGGATTGATTTGGATGGGTTTGATGCAAGTTTGAGTAGAGTTCTTTCTTAAATTTCAACTTTCAGTTTTAAAAGGGTGTTTGGATTCAGGTTTTATGAATGGTTTGTGAGATACAAATGTTTTAAAATCAGTTTTAATTCACTCATTTTGGCTTAGTTATTTGTATTCAGTTCTTGGTGTTGGTTTGGTACCATTTGGTAAGTGTTGTGTGCATAAACCTTGATAACCATTGCCTAAAAATCAGTAAGCATCAAATCTGCCTTAATTTTGTGATTTTTCCATATCAAATCTTGGTGGTTGTTGGGATATAGGTTAGGTTAGGAATTGTGAGTGATTTGGGGGAGTGTGTGAGTGAATTGAGTGAGTTTTGGCCAACCAAAACTCACCCAATTGCACTTTGCATCAGCAAAGTCCCATCAGACCCCCCCATTGCCTTACAGTAACTTTAAAGGGCTTTTTGAGCTTCATTTTGTGATTCAACTTGTTGTTTTTAGCTATCTATTGACTCCCCACAACCCAACTGGTTGTGGGGGTGCCTTTGTTTGCCCACAAAACCAAGAAAAAAACAAGATCTAGGCACAAAAGTGCCCAGACCCAAATTTTTGTGAAGGCAGTGGGAACTCACTTCCCACTGCTAGTGTAAACATTTCCCCTGCTAAGCAAAAAGACAAAATGTGACCAAATGTCACTTTCAGTTTTCATTTTTTTTTTGTCTTTAGTGGTGAAAAATAGGAATTAGGTTTTCAAACCAATTTTGTTATTTTTCTTATTTTATTTGTGATTTTTCTGTTTATTTAATTTTTATTTTACTGTTCATTTAGTATTTTTCACATTTAATAGCTATTTTTAATTAACTTTTAATTTCTGAATTTTGTCTTTTAGTGTAAAATTGTAAGATTTTTCAGTTTTAAAATTTTTCTTATATTTAGAAAAACATTTTAAGGTTTTTAGTTAAAAAAAAGTTTTTACTGTACACCTTTTATTTAATTTTTAGATTTTAATTTAAGTTAATTAGGGTTTTTATTAAACTGTTTTTGTCTTTTAGTGAAAAATATTTGATTTTTCAAACTTTTTCATTTTTCTACTGTTTATTAGAGTAAAATAGGATTTTTAAATTTGGTAAATTATTTTTAGCATAATTTAATTATTTTTTATAATTATTTTAGTTTTAAAATAGTTTTTAGTGTTTTAAAAATAGAAAAATAGTAATTAAAATTTAGGAAAATACTTTTTAGTTTATAAATAATATAAGTGAGTTATTTGTCCAATAAAATAATATTTTGGGCTTTTTCTTAATTATATTTAATTTTTGGGCTTTAATTAGCATTAAAAATTGAATATTTAATTAATAAAAGATTTTAAAATATTTCTATTGGATTTTTATCCTTATTTATATTATTTTGAACTACTTTTTCATTTTTTATTTGTTTTTAGCTTAAAATTTTTAAATTTTCACGTTTTACGTACTTACGTTCGCGTTTTACGTCATTCGTCGTAGTTTAATTGTAATCATAGTTCGTCTTAGTTTTTCTTTCTTTTCTCATCTAAAAACGACACTACCCCAAACTTTTGATTATACTTATTGGCACATTAATCCACACACCTCCTCGAGAACGAACCCGCATTTGTTCGGTTTCGCGTTTTTCCTAAAACGTGCAACTTAATACTTGCCAATTATACGCTCTTTTTCCTAAAGACGTATTTCTACGACTATCAAAATGGAGCCGCTGCCGGGGAGGTGTTTTTAGTGTGCCATTATTAGTATCGTGTTTTTGTGAGTGGTGCGTTTTTGCTTTTCACATTTTGAAAAGCGTGAATATCGTACATACTCATTTTTGTTATTTTTCCTTAATATATTATAGTATCCAAATAAATAGTGTTTAGTTTTCCTAAATTAAACACACAACAATCACTTTACTATATTGTAGATATATTGGTTTTCGTTTTTATTGTGAATATTATTAATATATTGTATTTACGTAGAACAATAAAAATACAAGTACTCCAAATACGTGAGAAATCACAACCTTGATTCGGGATTTCATCACTCGATCATTGTATTCGAATCCAAAGCAAAAGTAAAAGGCAAAATAGATAAATACTTTCGTGAGGCTTAATTTCAATTAACACAAACTATAAGGTGGGTATAAGGCGGTTGTATTTCACGACCTAAGGGAAAAAGGCTCTTAAGTGCTTCGCGCCGCCTCGTTTCCCCCGCTTGCTTGTGCGTGTTTTGAGAAAGAGGGCTAATCGAGGGTTTGCCAACCAAAGTATTATCTAGGTATATATATTTTCTTGTTTTCAAGATTAAACCCTCTTGAACGTTTTGGTGTTCCACCAACGTTCTAAAGTCATCGAAGGCGTTCACTTCACGTGATCGTTTTCATTCCTTGAGGCTTCTTTAATCGAGAAAATCGATTCGAGGAGAGATTTGTAGATTTTTGTCTACGTAATACATTCAAAATACCAAAAAAAATAAATTAAAAAACAATCAAAAGCACAAAAATAATCTTCTACACTCCCTCTAATTTCATCATTCTCTTCTTTCACCCTCTATAACGTTTAATTCTCGTAACACCGTTCTCGTTGCATCATGTCGAATCATGGTGGATATTATTCGTGTCCAAATTGTGGAGGCCCGCCCGATGGTGCCAATTGTTTTTATTGTGAGGTTAATGGAGGTCGAGGGGGTTATATCTATAACTCCTCACCCATCGTCTTCATTTTATTCGTCGTATGATCCGTCTTTTAATTGAAATGATGAGTCTTTTCATGATGCCTTTAATGATATTATGAGACGAAATACTGAGAAATTAACGATGGTGGAAGAACAATTGTCAAGCCTTAAGGAAACTTGTAATAAACGAATGGCAACCCAAAGGGACACTTTCAAAAAAATGGAAAACGATTATGACACCCTTATTGAAGAGCAACAACGTTTGTATGATCAAAATGAAGAGATGTGGAAAGGATATGTGGATAGCATTAAGGAAAGTCATGCTATTGAAAGAGAAAATCATAATAGAGAGAGAGATAAAATTCTTTTAATGTTCGAGGGCTTAGTGGAAAAATTTAATTCTTTATCTAATAACACCAATCCTAATTCCGAGGGAGAGGTTAAAGCTTTATCGACTCCTAAGACTCGTACGTCTCGCATTGATCCATATCTCTCGAATTTTAGATTCGTGCAACCTTCATCGTCTTGCAAAACCGTAGAGGAAACGAAAAAGTCATCAAACGAAGTTTTGAAAAATGTTTTTGAAAATAAACCAAAGGAAAAACTCGTAGGATACTTGGGAGTTTTAAATCTAATACCTTGTGAACCTAATTTTTCTAATGAGGATGAAATTATTGAGGATTTTCTAAATCAATATACACTTAATTTTGACGAAGAAATTCCATTAAATGATTTTAAAGAAGAAAAATGTGAAAAGGTTTTTAAGGAAAGCATTGAACCCTCGTTTTTACAAGATGAACGAAAATTAATTCCGAAGGGACGTGTTAGTAGTTTTGCTAAAATGTTTGAAAACCCACGTTCGATCCCTTCGAAGGACAAAGTTGAAACCGTCAAGGCAAAATCGTCACGAGACGAGCCTTTTACTCGTAATCCCACACCGAGTGAGAATTTGGATTTATCATGTGCGAAGTCCGCCGATGGCCTTGCTCACATCGATACGTTTTTCGATATCGAGGTCGAAACGACAAAGGCAAAATCTTCAATCGAAGAGCCTTCTATTCCTAGTTTCACGACGGTTGAAGCTAGCGACTCGACTATCGACGACTTTATTGTTCAACCTCTTCCACGAGGAAGAGAAGACGTTTTTGATCCCGATGGAGACTTTTCCGAGATCAAACGTATTCTTGATGATCCGCCTTCTATTTTCGAGTTTGATAAGGACCGTTGCGTTAACCCGGAAGGGGATGTTTTGTTAATCGATTCACGTTTTAAAAATTCAAATCCTCCTCCCGCCTTCAAGATAAATGTGGAAATTTTAAGTGTGCCTAGAATTATTTTAGAAACACCAAATATTTTCAATTTAATCAACTTGGGTTTTCGTAACAAAGAGTTAAAAAAATGAAAAAGGAAAAGATTTTACAAGTGATTTGAAATTTTTTCCAAAGATAACTCCGTCATCATCTCGCTTAATTGAGCTTGCTACAAACGCGTCTACTTCTTTTGACGACGTTTTGTGTGGATCTAGTATGGGGGAAGCCCCATTTGTTCCCTCACACTTCTCCACCGAGGACGAGATTTTTGACCCCGGTATCACGTTTAAGATAAAATCTCGGTCTTTTACCGAAGTAGTCACTAGAAAATCTTTCTACACTTACGGTGAGAGTTTACCTCGAGTAACTCGATTCTTATGCCCAACCATTGTCCCACCCTTCTCTTCTTATGCTATTTTCTTGTGTCCCATTGGGACGTTGTTACTTGAAGTCGTGTTGTTTCGTTTATCATCCGAAACCGAAGACACGATCTTTGATCCCGGTATAGAGGTTTTGCCTTTATACACGGTTGCTTTTGGGCCTTGATTACATGTAAGTCCCACCAAAAATGACTGAACCATGATTATCCCTAAATGATCACATTTATGGGGATTCGAGTCGAGCTTTTGACTCGGTTATCAAAAACAAGGTGCCTCGTGGGGGAGACCCATGCTTATCCATGTAAATATTATTGCTTTCTTAGTTAACGTAACGAGGGGACTTGTGCTCTTCCAACCTTTGTTTCGTGGTTGTTTGTGATTGTGATTTATTAGGTTCATCGTCATCATTGAAGCCTCTCGTGTTAGTTTTACGGATCACTCGAGCTTCGATCGTTGCCTTTGGAGATTCCGATATCCGATGATATCCTTTTATGTTCTAACGTTTATCTTATTAGCATAATTCATAAACGGCTTTTAGGTTATTCGTATTACCCTTTCCATGCTCGAGATTAAGCATTCGACTACGTCTCTAGTATGGGGGTGTTTGCACCCCTAGACTCGAAACATTGAGGACAATGTTTAGTTTTAGTATGGGGGGTGAATAGATACTTGCCTTGCCAAACCTTCACGCTTTCCAAAGTTTATCTTTTTGTTTATCGTTTTGTTGCAAAATAAGGCTAAAAATGGCCAAATTTTAAAATTTTCTCATGTTTTATAAGTGTTTAAGACATGAATGTAGGTTTTCCGATGGTGAGAATAAGAGTAATTTTTTACTCGACCGTGCGTGTTGAGCACTTAGCTTCGATTCCTTAACTTTTTAGGCTAAGTCTCTTAAATGAGGACGAGAAATGATAGAGTTATTTATAAGTCTCGTAATCGTCACGATCTCATGTGTAGTAATTATTAGCTTATTCTCCCAACGCTTTTGCATAATAAATTGTTAATAAATATTGATTTGGCGGTTTAGTCACTATTGTTGGTTTCTAATTTGTTTTGGTAGCTTCCATGCAATTAAATTGGGAAAACATTAAGGTATCGCCAGCGTCACGGTTTTGAAGTATTGGCACCCGAATAATCGAAAACTTCACCTAATAATAAGATTTCAAGTGCTCACCTAAATTAAGCAAAAATTTGAAGCTCACAAGGCCGAAAAATCTATGCCCAAATTGAAAGTGAATCAAGCCTTAATCTTCGAAGCTTTAAAGATCCAAAATTCGCTTTAGCGTGAGGATATACGTCTTTGGCTAATAAAACCACCGATGAGGCGGATAATAAAAGGCAAGGCAAGACCGAAGTCATAATAAAAGCTTCATGGCGAAATTGAATAAAAGATGGAGGTAAACCAAAGATAATAAGGCCCTTCCGTTAGGGGGCGTATAAAAGTCTTGGTAATAAGTCTCATGTTCAAAACCGTTATAAAACCGTGTTTATCGATCCTTCTTCTTGACTTAATTTTTTGACATCGTTGTCTATTAGGATGAGTTATTAATTTAATGATTTTGGTTACACCGTTAAGTTTCTATTTTTAGACTTAATCTCTATTCACGCATAAGTCAATGATGTATCCTCGTGATCATTAAGACAAAATAAAATATAAGAGATACCAAGTAGGAATAAGGGAGTTTAGGTTCGTAATTAACACTCATGAGATATGATCGTGTTGCTAACTTATAATAACAATGATCTCGTTACACGCTTGGCATGGAATTGGAGTGAAAATCGAGGACGATGAAATTATTTCTAACGAAGCATTCACGTGTTCTTATTCTATGAACCTAAACGTCCTATTTTGCGATGAAAATCATACATTATGTCTAAAACGCAAGTAGTAGCAATAGTAGTAGTGTAGCTAGTTTATCATTCCAATAAAATGATAAAATTAAATTTTGGAGATGCTATGATACTTTATTCTAGCATTACGTGAGGGCACGGCAATGGTTTAGTATGGGGGAGTGATGAGACTGCTTTTATACATGGTCTCATCGTCCAAATCGGGCTTAAAATGCATTAAATATCATTAAAACGGCCAAATATTTGCTCGTGTTTGTTACTTGTGTATTTTTAGGTACGGATATTGAGGAAATGGCAAAAGATCACAAGAATCATTCAAAAACGAACACGGGAAACGAAGCCGTACAATGAACCGGGCCCAAGTTTGGATTTTACAAAAATGCCCTTGAAGAATTGAAGATTGGCAACTTTAGTCCCCCAACTTTTGAAGATTAACACTTTATACCCCTCAAATATTCAAAATTATGAATAGGGTCCCTAAAGTTTGAAGACTATACAAGATCAGCCCTTGGAAAATGAAGATTATGCATTAAAGGTCCTTGATACAAAGTTTAGAAACATGTTGTGCCATTTTTGACAAGATGGCCAAAGTTGTTACAAGGAAAAAAGGCATTGTTGGCTGTTATTTACAAAATGAAGGAGTGAAGAAACATAAGGGGGCAAATCTGTTAAAAAGAAACCCAAACCCGGTCAACACCCACCCTAAGCCCAGTCAAACTACCATTTTAGCCCAACCAACACCCAAACCCGACCCATAAACTCACAAAACCAGTTTATATTTATAAACTTGGTCAAACCTTAGTCAAAACCTTACTTTCCCTCTTAAACACATTTTAAAACCCAAAACCAGATTAAAACACACACACTAACACACACTCAAGAACATAAACCCTAGATACCTAATTACCCTAAATCAAGGGGGTTTTCCCCAATTTTCTCCAGATCCTAAATAAATCCTACCCTAATCACATCCCACTACCCAACAACCCATCATCGTCACCCATATGGCCCCCACACCCCTCCCCTGCTCCTCCATTTTGGGTAAATAACGAATATTAACAGGAAATCAACGTCCCACATCACTTTCTTGCTCCCAAAGACCATTTCAACGTTCAAGATGAAAGATTCCACTTTAGAGATCACATGGCAATCCTTTGACCAAGAATTCAGTCAACAATCAAGGGCAAATGAGGAATTTCAGAGATTAGGGTTTTATGCATTCTAGTAGGTTCTGTGGGCTATTATATAAAGCCAATAGTATTTTCATTTTTAGGTTGTTCCAGATTTTTGCTATAATTTTTTAATCCTTTTTATTTAAATGAAAAATTTGAGTTAAGTTATATCTCTTTTTTTCTTTATTAAAGTTTGGTGTTAAAATTGGCATAATCTGAGTTCCAATGTGTTCTTGATTAACAAAGGTTAAAAAACCAGTTTTGAGAAGGAAATTTTCTAAAAACGATTTTTTTTAAGTCATTTTGACAAAATCTTTCAAAATCTCAAACCAATGATGAAATGAAGTGAAAGTGGAAAATCATCATTGGTTATTGAGGATTTGATAAGTTTCTGTTAAGAAGTATCCAAGATTTTGTTTGGTTTCAAAGGGTTGAGAAGAAATAAGTTTCAAGGATTTCTTTGTTTAAGCCAAGAGTGATAAGCTGGCTTAATCAATAAGCCAGGCTTATTCACTTGGTGGTTGTTTATTCCAGTTCACTTTTCTTGTTTTTATCTTGGCAGGAACAAATTTGGCATATTGGATGATTGTTGGTCCTTGAAATCCATCATCATCACTCTTGTCATACCAACAAGTCCTTTCCTGAAGTTGTCAGCTCAAGCCCGGGCTTGATGGAGAAGGGTAGGCTACCCTTTGTGATCCCTGGATGTAGGGTCACCAGGTAAAAGCATTTCTTCTTCCTTTTCTATACTTGCCTTGGAAGATTTTTGAGCTAGAGTAATTTTTAGGACTAGGGTTGTGGATGCTAGAACAAATGTTAAATATTGTATATTGGTCAGCTTAGAACAGGTTAGGATTGATTTGGATGGGTTTGATGCAAGTTTGAGTAGAGTTCTTTCTTAAATTTCAACTTTCAGTTTTAAAAGGGGTGTTTGGATTCAGGTTTTATGAATGGTTTGTGAGATACAAATGTTTTAAAATCAGTTTTAATTCACTCATTTTGGCTTAGTTATTTGTATTCAGTTCTTGGTGTTGGTTTGGTACCATTTGGTAAGTGTTGTGTGCATAAACCTTGATAACCATTGCCTAAAAATCAGTAAGCATCAAATCTGCCTTAATTTTGTGATTTTTCCATATCAAATCTTGGTGCTTGTTGGGATATAGGTTATGTTAGGAATTGTGAGTGATTTGGGGGAGTGTGTGAGTGAATTGAGTGAGTTTTGGCCAACCAAAACTCACCCAATTGCACTTTGCATCAGCAAAGTCCCATCAGACCCCCCATTGCCTTACAGTAACTTTAAAGGGCTTTTTAAGCTTCATTTTGTGATTCAACTTGTTGTTTTTTGCTATCTATTGACTCCCCACAACCCAACTGGTTGTGGGGGTGCCTTTGTTTGCCCACAAAACCAAGAAAAAAACAAGATCTAGGCACAAAAGTGCCTAGACCCAAATTTTTGTGAAGGCAGTGGGAACTCACTTCCCACTGCTAGTGTAAACATTTCCCCTGCTAAGCAAAAAGACAAAATGTGACCAAATGTCACTTTCAGTTTTCATTTTTTTTTTGTCTTTAGTGGTGAAAAATAGGAATTAGGTTTTCAAACCAATTTTGTTATTTTTCTTATTTTATTTGTGATTTTTCTGTTTATTTAATTTTTATTTTACTGTTCATTTAGTATTTTTCACATTTAATAGCTATTTTTAAATAACTTTTAATTTCTGAATTTTGTCTTTTAGTGTAAAATTGTAAGATTTTTCAGTTTTAAAAATTTTCTTATATTTAGAAAAACATTTTAAGGTTTTTAGTTAAAAAAAAGTTTTTACTGTACACCTTTTATTTAATTTTTAGATTTTAATTTAAGTTAATTAGGGTTATTATTAAACTTTTTTTGTCTTTTAGTGAAAAATATTTGATTTTTCAAACTTTTTCATTTTTCTACTGTTTATTAGAGTAAAATAGGATTTTTAAATTTGGTAAATTATTTTTAGCATAATTTAATTATTTTTTATAATTATTTTAGTTTTAAAATAGTTTTTAGTGTTTTAAAAATAGGAAAATAGTAATTAAAATTTAGAAAAAATACTTTTTAGTTTATAAATAATATAAGTGAGTTATTTGTCCAATAAAATAATATTTTGGGCTTTTTCTTAATTATATTTAGTTTTTGGGCTTTAATTAGCATTAAAAATTGAATATTTAATTAATAAAAGATTTTAAAATATTTCTATTGGATTTTTATCCTTATTTATATTATTTTGAACTACTTTTTCATTTTTTATTTGTTTTTAGCTTAAAATTTTTAAATTTTCACGTTTTATGTACTTACGTTCGCGTTTTACGTCATTCGTCGTAGTTTAATTGTAATCGTAGTTCGTCTTAGTTTTTCTTTCTTTTCTCATCTAAAAACGACACTACCCCAAACTTTTGATTATACTTATTGGCACATTAATCCACACACCTCCTCGAGAACGAACCCGCATTTGTTCGGTTTCGCGTTTTTCCTAAAACGTGCAACTTAATACTTGCCCATTATACGCTCTTTTTCCTAAAAGACCTATTTCTACGACTATCACATTACTACACCCAGACAAACAAGGTACTCAGCCAAAGAGCACATCTTCATTCCAAATATAACTATGAAGTTCAACCATGAGAACATGCAATGTTGTCTTTTTGCTGCTTTTCTTTCTCAAAAAGAACCTAAGAAGATTTTTCAAGCTTTAGCAGATGAAAGCTGGGTTGAAGCAATGCAAGAAGAAATGCTTCAATTTAAAATTCAAGAAGTATGGGTGTTAGTTGATTGTCCAAAATGTGTCAGACCCATTGGAACAAAATGGGTGCTTAGGAACAAAAAGGATGAAAAAGGCATAGTGATCAGAAACAAAGCTAGGTTAGGAGCTCAAGGGTACACACAAGAGGAAGGAATTGACTATTAGGAGGTTTTTACTCCTATTGCCAAAATTGAGGCAGTTAGAGTCTTCTTGGCCTATGCATCTTTTATGGAATTTATTGTATACCTGGTGTATGTGAAGAGTGCATTTTTGTATGACACTATTGATGAGGAGGTATATGTCATGCAACCCCTAGGTTTTGAAGATCCAGAACATCCAGACAAGGTATACAAGGTGCAAAAGGCTATGTATGGACTTCATCAAGCTCCTAGGACATGGTATGGAACTCTATCCAAGTATCTGTTGGATAATGGCTTCAATAGGGGCAAGATTGACTAGACCCTATTTATTCAGAAACATGATGAGTGTGAAACCCGCATGCTTTTAACATGAATAGTACCCTTAAGATCGTACGTACTAGATTTAAACTTTCCTAATATAGCATAATTACGACTATGTGTTAGGATTTTACGTATTACGTACGTGTTAGAACACGATAAGTATTTACTACGCACGAGCACGTAATAATTATTTGACAATAATTAATTACGAACATGCGATCATGAAATCATGAACGTAATTAAAACACGAACTATTATTAATTACGTATATATATTTATTACGAGCGTAATTAAATATATTAGGTCACGGTAATTATTTAACGAGAACACACAAAACGCGAACACAAATAAACACGAACAAACACGTAAAACACGAACACGAGAACACACTTATTAATTAGACACGGAAAATGATCGGGTTACCCCTTGTGGGCCCCATTACCACGAAATTAGGAGGGAGGATGGGCTTAGCCCATCAATTTTTCACAAAAAGGGAATTAGGAGGTTTTCACTACTCAAATAAACTTTACAGAAGATTTTTAAGAAAACCTAAAAAGCCTCCTTCCTCCTTCTCCTTTGTGCCGCCACCCTACAACCACCATAAGGAGGTGGTTTGTGATCTTGGATCTTGGAAATTAAGTTGGTGATCGTGTTTGTTCTTCATCCTTTTGATCCACGAATTCGGTAAAACCTTTTTAAACCTTTTCTTTTGATTTAATCTTTTTATAAATTATGAACATGTAATGTTTTTACAAAAACATAATAAGTAAGCATAGATCTAACATGTTTTGGTGTTAAATAAAATCAAAAGGTTGTTTTTAAGGGGTGTTTGTTTGGGCGCAGGCTGCAACCGAACCCGAATGGGTTTCGGCTTGCCAAGCCGACCACCACCAAGACCATATGGTCTTGGTTGGTGCGTGTGGGTCCCAGGGCAGCAAGGAAACACGGGGTACCCCGAGTTGGTTCGGGGTACGGTGTTGATTTCATGTCCGGTTCATGCTTTTTAGTCTAGATCCGGTTCATGGTTTATGTTTAGTTTTTTTTTATGTTTATGATCTTAGGTTAAAATTAAATTAATAAAATGATGTGATTAATTTAATAACATGACTTAGGTGATTTAATTATTAATGATCATGAAATCATTTTAACCTAAGTATTTATATATTTAAGACTTATAATTAATTAATTATTTTAAAATCATGGATATAATTAATTAATTAACATGACTTAGGTTATATTATTAATATATAATAATACATATTTTAACCTAAGTATTTAACTTATTTAATTAAAAACATGTTATACTTTAATTAAATATTATAACCTATAGTTTAATTAAATTACATGAAATAATTATTAAACTATACACTATACCATATGACTTAGAAAATAATCATGAAAAACACTTAGGCTTATATACTTAGCTTATTTAACCAGCTTATTTCTAATTATGGAAACTTTCTATTTTTAGAAACTTAATTAAATAAGGCAGCTAATATATTTATGGAAACCAGCTATTTTTAGAAACTTAATTAAATAAGGCAGCTAATCTATTTATGGAAACCAGCTATTTTTAGAAACTTATTTATTTCAGGCAGCTAATTTATTTATGGAAACTTATTTAAATAAGGCAGCTAATCTATTTATGGAAACTTTCTATTTTTAGAAACTTATCTATTTTAAGCAGTAAATCTACTTTTGGAAACATTCTATTTTTGGAAACTTTCTATTTTTGGAAACTTTCTATTTTTGGAAACTTTCTATTTCTAGAAAATTTCTATTTTTGGTAACTTTCTATTTTTAGAAACTTTCTGTTTTTGGAAACTTTCTATTTTAGGAAACCTGCTATTTTTGGAAAGTTACTTATTATTACACAGTAAGTATAATAACACATGAAATACCAGAAATACTTAATCAGATTAAACAGAATATAAGATTTAACACAGTTTAAGGCTTAAAACAATAAAACATGGTAAGAACACATAAAATAAGCTAAGACATGACATAAAACCAGCTACGTATTTAGTAAGCAGATACTTATTCATGTATGTATTTATGTAGCACTAGTGATTCAGAAGTAGGATTCCTCTCAGTTCATCTTCTTCGTTCACTGGACATAAGGTACGGATTCCCATCCTTTCAGTATGGACATTCTTTCCTTATTAGGATTCCCCGTATGCAGCCAACTATTTTCCCGTAGTATAAGTTACGTGTTTGATTGCTTATGTTTAATTAAGATTACCTATAGCCATATACATGCATGACCATTTTCACCTAGTTATGGAGGTACCATAACCATAACATTAGAGGCACTGATGTCATGACTTCACCACGGCGGAGTGATTGCTCGTGGCGTCCCTTCAGCTTTTGGCCATTTATTTATATTTATCATGTGGGGCGTATGGGTGCATCCTAGTTACATGTTTTTATTCAGGATTTCATGGTGAATGTGGTGTGTGCCTTCCATCCTTCACAAGGAGCTGATCCCTCCTACCCAAAAACCAGTATATTAAATTAGAGGCAGCCCCTCTAATTTGCATAATGAGGTCACCCCTCCAAGTATTCATGCACGGTGGATTTTCATGACCTATATTGGCTAATGGTAAAATATGTTAAACAGTTTTCATAAGATAAACATAAGGCTTTTCAAACTATAAAACCAGTTTTATGAACATGTTCCAGGTTTTCCAGGACTTATACATTTCCGCTGCTATTAAGTCTTTATTATGCTTAGTCATTCATACTATGTCTATATCCGTGCACTGAGCGTTTTGCTCAGCCGTTACTTTCCTTTCCATGTCCCAAAAAGGCAGGTACTCAAGGATAGACTGGAGCATTTTGAGGACACGCATAGGATGGGAGATACCTTAGATTCCTTCTCCTCTTGCCTTCATATTTATGCTTGTTTAGTCTTCCTTTTTGTTCATTTCCTTTATTTATGTTTTGGGCTTATGTTTGGGAACCGATGTTTAATTTCGGTTATCCTTATGGTCATGTAATGTTTTATACATTTATCCTTGTATGCTTTGATGACACGCCATAATTACGCGTGACATTCCATTTATCAAAATGGGGTGTTGCAATTATGGTATCAGAGCCAAGGCTTTGACATGTAGGCTCTAAAACTCGACCTGTGACTAGCGGGTAGTCACCAGGAGCTTCCTAAGCCAACGTTTTTATTCCACGTATTGATGTTTTCAGCGCATTGTTGTTTTAACCATGATGTTTTCAGCACCTTGAGGTTTTAACCTTGATGTTTTCATCGATATTGTTTTACTAATATGGATGGACAACCGTCATTCATATTTAGTTATGTGTCATTGTTTCATGCATAATGTTCCTCGTGAACTGTGGCTATGTGGACTGAACCCCAGTAGTTCATAATTAATCACATAAAAATTTTTTTCTGATAAGTTTTGACAAACGAGTTTCATTCATTTATGTTTCATGTATTATTGTTGCAGGGATTATGACTAAGTAATGGTTGGTACAGGACTGGCCCTATTTAGTCGCATGTGCTTTTATCGAAACTTTTAACTTTGGGACCGACCCATAGGCGTCCCCTCGCCATGTCTTTTGTTTTGGGACCGACCCATAGGCGTCCCCTCGCACATATAAAGGTTTTTATAAACTACATTAAGCATTCATGCATAAAATTTTTCTCATGATTTAAATTGGCATAAATTTTTATTTTTTTCATGTCCCCTCATAAGTTACTATGTTTTTATGTCAAGTATGTTTTCATACTGTCATGGTTAACTTCAGTTTCATGCTGATTATGTTATACACTTCTTCATGATAGATGGTTTCATGTTTCTTCATGATAATTCCGTCTTCATGTTGATTATGTCTTACACCTCTTTGGTTATTTACGCTGTCCTGTAAGACATTGTTAGATTTCATTGAATCCTGCTTTCATGATAGTCATGGTTGTTTTTCATTGATCATGCTGTCAGGCAAATCATCATTGAATTTTGTGTAACCACACTTTAACGTCCGTTACAACCAGAATGATGTCTATGCTAATACTGCCAGGTTATCATGATGGTTTTCCTAACCGTTAACCGATATACTTTCCTTAAATCATGACAAATGAGCGACCCCATACCGATCATTTCATGTGCATTCCACGTGTACTCCACGTACCGTATTTCATGTGTATTACACGTACCTTAAATCCATGTATATTCCACTTGCAATATTTCACGAGTATTCGCTAGTCGATTCTGATTCACCTCAGGCGTATTTTCTATTGCTAATATTCTACAAGGTTGCTGATGCCGCTCATAACTTGGAGATGTTACTAAAGGTTGATGCTGCTGACGTCCGGAGACGCTACGAGATGCGGATGCTGTTCACAACCTGGAGATCCTACTAGACGAAGACAAAGGCGTTGAAGCAAAGCAATTGGACGAGAAGATGCTTCACCATCAGATGATTTCCATCAATCATTGTCCCTAATTCTTAGTTACATGTCACACGTCATTCGGCTGTCATTTCAGCCATATGAGTGCAAACCGGTACCAGCCGGCCACTCAGCTGAATAGTTACATGAATCACGGTCATGAGAATGACCATCATGGAACTGACAGACAGGACGATGGTAACCACTACTATGACAGCAACTATCCTAGAAATCGCAACCGAAACTCTGGCCACGGACGTGATCAGAAATACAAGGATTGGTAGTCTAACCGATCCGCCAATTCTGGCATAATAACCTTATATTGTGATTATATTTGTTTCACAACTTGAGTATGTCAAGACATCAGCCAAGACACATGTCTCACGTATACTTTCTGAAGACACATGTCAAGACACCAGTCAAGACATATGTCATGCTTATAGTTCCAAGAAACAAGTCAAGACACATGACTCACGTCCAACTATGGAACATTTCTAAGGAATTCATGGTACCCTCCAAGGGTATATCCATTTTGTTGTGCCATGTATTAATCAGGCCACAAAAATTTCAATACCATTACCGGCGCATCAGTGAGAACTGTCACGTTGCCAATGTAACTTTCATTTCTTTCACCCTATTTCATATATTCATGACCATGAAGGACGCCTTTCGTATTCCCACATATACGAAGGTTTTCCTTCAGCTTAATGATGAGATCCAAGCTGCTAACACAGTTCCTCGGACAGACACGAGATGAATTTTATCCAAATTATGGACTATGAACAGCATACCATGCTGCGATTCATAATTATGTACAGTAATGTTCAGGCTCCTGAATACTTTCAGCTTGATTTTCCATCGAGAAAATCTGTACAAATTTTCTATGCTTACAAGCATGTGCGTTGTTAGCCATGGTCGCTAAAATTTTCTAGCTGTCAGTAAGACACGACTACTTAAGTCCTTTTACACATAGCCAGTTGATTATTCCAAAGTCTTCCTATACATTCAAGAAGAACCTTCAAGGAGAAGAACGGTACCATGAGATTATGTGTCGACTACCGTCGGCTTAAAAAATCACCATTCATGACCGTTATTCTCCTCCACGTATTGGTGACATGTCCAATCAACCGTATAGTGTTAATCACTTTTCCAAGATCGAACTCATGATCATGCTGCCAACAGTGACGAGTGAAAAAGCAGGACATGTCCATGACTGCTATTCGTACACGACTGGGTCATGCTAGATTTATGATTTTGAATTAGTCTCATAAATGCTCCAACGGCATTATAAGAATGAGTTTCCATGAACTCATAGCAAATTCATCAGTGTTTTCATTGAGGATAACCTGATTTCCTCTAAGTTTAGAGAAGAACAGGAAGACCATATCTACACTATGTTGCAAATTCTATGACAAGAGAAATTTTACACTGGAATTTTTTCCAATATCAATTCTGTCTGATCACAGTGACACGCTGAATCACATGGGTTTCTACGGTTAATCTTACCATGACTCAGCTTATGCGTAAAGGAGAGAACCCTACACTACATTAGGTGTTCTAGAAAATCCTACGCTAGGAGAAGTCTAGATTCAGAGACTCAGAGGTTCGCAAACTCCTATGTAACAAGTTCTACGAAGCAAGATACAGTTACGTTCATATCTAGGTACCTGACATACCAACAGGTTAAGATAGGACACCAACAAACTGGGATGTTTTCATCATCTGAAATGGTGAATTGAAATGGGACAAGATCTCCACGGATTTTGGCTACCAATTTAACGCAAACTCCGAAGAAGCATGATGCTATCTGGTTTATTGCAAACAGTTTGATCAAGTCTGCAGAATCCTTACATCCGCAAGGATTTCAGAACCAACAGATTGATCGGACATGTTCCAGCCAAGGCTCATCCGATCACTTGACAATTCCTCAGTTATCAGGTCAGACAAATATTCATAATTATGCTCCTTATTTACTTCACGTCCTTGTTCTAATTCCACGCCTTGTTTTCGCGCTCGCGTTCCTGACACTATTCACGTTCATGATCGTATTTTGGTTTACGATTTTATGTTCATTTCTTTTCTCATTATGGTTAGTTTGCAAGAACTTGAGAGACCAGACCCAAGTTTAGTATAACTCCCTATCCTCAGATAGACGTTTCTCGTCATAATCTATGTCTCACCTTCTAGCGTTTGTCGTTACCGCCATTATATTCTATGATCACGATATGTTTCACATGTCATGTTCATTCTACGTTCCTCATATCATGATCAAGATATGTTACACGTATCAGGGATCACGATATGTTTACTCATACTACACTCGCCATATCTCCACGTAGCATGTTCAAAATTTTTCACGTATCACGTTTAAAATTTTTCACGTACTACGTTTCTTTATGTCTCGCGCATCATTTCTAGTTAACAGTTAAGTCAGATTGTCTTTCATCGTAGCGTTTCAGTTACCCTTGCCCGTTAACTCTTATTTTCCTCGATCGAATTTAGGGGATCTACCTTCCGTTGATAACAAAGAACTTCTTCGTATTCCAAGTCAAGGTCAGGAGGACCAAGACTTATCATTCGTGTCAAGATCTTATAAAGGAACCGTTCCAAGAGGGAAGCCACTTGGAAACGGACAAGTTCATCCGGACTTCTTATCCGTTTTCTCTTATCAATTAGATATGTCCTTTCAGCCACGTCACGTTCCATGTCCTTTTAAGACATGTCACGTTCCGCGTTCTTTCTGCCAGGTCACCTGCACGTTAATTTATCTTACATACCCTCTCAGTTTGATTCGGGTATGTTTCTCTTTCAGTTATGTTATCTATAATTCGGGGACGAATTATTCTTTTTAGGGGGGGAAGAGTTGTAAAACCCGCATGCTTTTACCATGAATAGTACCCTTAAGATCGTACGTACTAGATTTAAACTTTCCTAATATAGCATAATTACAACTACGTGTTAGGATTTTACGTATTACGTACCTGTTAGAACACGATAAGTATTTACTACGCACGAGCACGTAATAATTATTTGACAATAATTAATTACGAACATGCGATCATGAAATCATGAACGTAATTAAAACACGAACTATTATTAATTACGTATATATATTTATTACGAGCGTAATTAAATATATTAGGTCACGGTAATTATTTAACGAGAACACACAAAACGCGAACACAAATAAACACGAACAAACACGTAAAACACGAACACGAGAACACACTTATTAATTAGACATGGAAAATGATCGGGTTACCCCTTGTGGGCCCCATTACCACGAAATTAGGAGGGAGGATGGGCTTAGCCCATCAATTTTTCACTAAAAGGGAATTAGGAGGTTTTCACTAGTCAAATAAACTTTACAGAAGATTTTTAAGAAAACCTAAAAAGCCTCCTTCCTCCTTCTCCTTTGTGCCGCCACCCTACAACCACCATAAGGAGGTGGTTTGTGGTCTTGGATCTTGGAAATTAAGTTGGTGATCGTGTTTGTTCTTCATCCTTTTGATCCACGAATTCGGTAAAACCTTTTTAAACCTTTTCTTTTGATTTAATCTTTTTATAACTTATGAACATGTAATGTTTTTACAAAAACATAATAAGTAAGCATAGATCTAACAAGTTTTGGTGTTAAATAAAATCAAAAGGTTGTTTTTAAGGGGTGTTTGTTTGGCCGCAGGCTGCAACCGAACCCGAATGGGTTTCGGCTTGCCAAGCCGACCACCACCAAGACCATATGGTCTTGGTTGGTGCGTGTGGGTCCCACGGAAGCAAGGAAACACGGGTACCCCGAGTTGGTTCGGGGTACGGTGTTGATTTCATGTCCGGTTCATGCTTTTTAGTCTAGATCCGGTTCATGGTTTATGTTTAGTTTTTTTATGTTTATGATCTTAGGTTAAAATTAAATTAATAAAATGATGTGATTAATTTAATAACATGACTTAGGTTATTTAATTATTAATGATCATGAAATCATTTTAACCTAAGTATTTATATATTTAAGACTTATAATTAATTAATTATTTTAAAACCATGGATATAATTAATTAATTAACATGACTTAGGTTATATTATTAATATATAATAATACATATTTTAACCTAAGTATTTAACTTATTTAATTAAAAACATGTTATACTTTAATTAAATATTATAACCTGTAGTTTAATTAAATTACATGAAATAATTATTAAACTATACACTATACCATATGACTTAGAAAATAATCATGAAAAACACTTAGGCTTATATACTTAGCTTATTTAACCAGCTTATTTCTAATTATGGAAACTTTCTATTTTTAGAAACTTTATTAAATAAGGCAGCTAATATATTTATGGAAACCAGCTATTTTTAGAAACTTATTTATTTTAGGCAGCTAATTTATTTATGGAAACTTATTTAATTAAGGCAGCTAATCTATTTATGGAAACTTTCTATTTTTAGAAACTTACCTATTTTAAGCAGTAAATCTATTTTTGGAAACTTTCTATTTTTGGTAACTTTCTGTTTTTGGAAACTTTCTATTTTTGGAAACTTTCTATTTTAGGAAACCTGCTATTTTTGGAAAGTTACTTATTATTACACAGTAAGTATAATAACACATGAAATACCAGAAATACTTGATCAGATTAAACAGAATATAAGATTTAACACAGTTTAAGGCTTAAAACAGTAAAACATGGTAAGAACACATAAAATAAGCTAAGACATGACATAAAACCAGCTACGTATTTAGTAAGCAGATACATTTTCATGTATGTATTTATGTAGCACTAGTGATTCGGAAGTAGGATTCCTCTCAGTTCATCTTCTTCCTTCACTGGACATAAGGTACGGATTCCCGTCCTTTCAGTATGGACATTCTTTCCTTATTAGGATTCCCCGTATGCAGCCAACTGTTTTCCCGTAGTATAAGTTACGTGTTTGATTGCTTATGTTTAATTAAGATTAACTATAGCCATATACATGCATGACCAGTTTCACCTAGTTATGGAGGTACCATAACCATAACATTAGAGGCACTAATGTTATGACTTCACCACGGCGGAGTGATTGCTCGTGGCGTCCCTTCAGCTTTTGGCCATTTATTTATATTTATCATGTGGGGCGTATGGGTGCATCCTAGTTACATGTTTTTATTCAGGATTTCATGGTGAATGTGGTGTGTGCCTTGCATCCTTCACAAGGAGCTGATCCCTCCTACCCAAAAACCAGTATATTAAATTAGAGGCAGCCCCTCTAATTTGCATGATGAGGTCACCCCTCCAAGTATTCATGCACGGTGGATTTTCATGACCTATATTGGCTAATGGTAAAATATGTTAAACAGTTTTCATAAGATAAACATAAGGCTTTTCAAACTATAAAACCAGTTTTATAAACATGTTCCAGGTTTTCCAGGACTTATACATTTCCGCTGCTATTAAGTCTTTATTATGCTTAGTCATTCATACTATGTCTATATCCGTGCACTGAGCGTTTTGCTCAGCCGTTACTTTCCTTTCCATGTCCCAAAATGGCAGGTACTCAAGGACAGACTGGAGCATTTGGGGGACATGCATAGGATGGGAGCTACCTTAGATTCCTTCTCCTCTTGCCTTTATATTTATGCTTGTTTAGTCTTCCTTTTTGTTCATTTCCTTTATTTATGTTTTGGGCTTATGTTTGGGAACCGATGTTTGATTCCGGTTATCCCTATGGTCATGTAATGTTTTATACATTTATCCTTGTATGCTTTGATGACACGCCATAATTACGCGTGACATTCCATTTATCAAAATGGAGTGTTACAATGAGACTACTTTTATACAAAGTCTCATAGTCCAAAAAGGGCTTTAAATGCATAAAATATCATGAAAATGGCCAAATATATGCTTGTGTTTGTTACTTGTGTATTTTAGGTACCGATATTGAGAAAATGACAAAAGATCACAAGAATTATGCAAAAAACGAACACGGGAAACGAAGCCGCACAATGAACCAAGCCCTAATGAAGATTTTCCAAGAATAACCTTTGAAGATTTGAAGATTATGCAAGAAGGGTCCTCCAATATTGAAGAATTGATACTTTAAACCCTTGTATCTTCATAATTACAAGATTGGTCCCTAAAGTTTATCAAAATTACAAAAAGGGCCCTCCATTTTCAAGAATTGGCAAATTTAGTCCCTCAACAAAAATAAATTGTCAATATTAGTCCTCCTCAAAGACAAACATACCATGAAGGACTTCAAGTTACAAGAAATTACAAGTTTGGTCCTTTAAATATGTCAAATTACAAAAAGGACCCTTAACTTTGAAGAATTGGCAAATATGATCCCTCATAAATCATGATTTGTCAATTTCTGTCCTCCATGAAGTCAGCCATATAAGTCAAGACCATTATCTATGAGTAAAATGCCAAAACAACCCTTCAAGAATAAAAAAATGGCAAGAAATACCACTAAAAATACTTTGGAAAAGTATTTGAGGCAAAAGTGTGAAAACCAAAACTTCCATAACAAAGGAATCTGCATTTTACTCTTTAAAACTTCATTTGACAAGAAAGAAAGATATGGGGGGCTAATCATGGCAGACAAAATAGTTACCCTAACCAGTGAGGGGGTGACACGTGCCCCACTCACTCCAACCCACCAATCACATGGCACCATTCCTCCACATCAGACTCCACTTACACCAGATTTAACTAATCATTATTAGTTAAATCTTTGGCGCCTAACACCTATGTTTAAACCAAAAACGGATTAAACTAACATGTTCTTCATGTTCTAATCTAATTTGGGTTTTCATAAGCTGCTTGAAATTAAGCCACCAAAACCTCCAGAATATTGATTAAGGGTCCCTTAATCAAAACCCAACCCTCATAACCCTTTCCAAGTCACCCAAGAACCCCACAAGAGATTCCCCTGCTACACACTTTTGGGATACTGCCAAGACTTGCCAAAAAATCAACACTCCAGATTGAAGCTTACATTTTAAGCTTCTTTTAAGCCTTTGGACGCACTTGCAACCTGCCAACTCATACAAACGGCCAAAATCTGTCACATGTTCAAGATAGTTTAAAATTGTCAAGGGCATTTGTGGAACTTCATTATCTAGGGTTTTCAGCTTTCCTTTATGTTTCTAGAATCATTGTAGCCCTATTTAAGGCACCCTTATTCATAGCTTAGTTCTTGTTTTCAGTTTTACTTTGTCAAGCCTTGTAAATCAATTTTCTAAAATTTATAAGATTGTGGTATTGTGTTGTGATTGAAAACTTAGTTCCATTGATTATTATTGTGTTAAGTAGTTGTATTGTCACGTTTTTGTACTTAAACCAAACCTTGAACAAGTCCAGGATAGCCTTTAAGCCTGTGAGTCCCTTTGTTCTTGCTGAGTTCAAGAATTTGGCATGTGATTTGGTGATGATTGTTCATTGAGGTGTTTCTTTAAGTGACATAAGTCACAAATCAGTCAAGTGGTTTGCTAAGTGCTTTTGGTTCAACAGCTTGTAGATTGAACTTAAGGGTGATCATAGCCTCCTAATCTTGGTTGATTAAGGGGTGGTGAGGCCTTAAGGAAAGGTACAAGGCTTGTGAGAGCCTAAGTGTTGTAAAGACTTGGTATTTTGTCACCTTATTTACTCTATTTGTGCTAATCTAAGCTCAAGCCTTTGGCTGGGGCTTGTTTGTTTTTCCTAGTAGGGGAAAGCTGGTGCTTGTTCTTGCTAGTACCTCAGCTCTTTGATTCCAAGGTGTGGATGTACATCTTGGAGGTTTGTATTCTCAAATTTTCATCTTTCTGATTAATATTTGATATTTATGTGATTTTGTGATTTTGCTAGTATAAGTGTGTTTTTATGCCTGAAAATTGGTTCTTGATTCACTTGTGGTATGTTATGATGCTAAACTGGGCTTAAATCAATCTTGAGAAGACTTTTACTTTGTTAAAATTGAGTTTAAAAGGTTAAAAGGGTGTTTGGGATTGACTGTTGGTTCAAGTTTATGTGATTTTGAGTTGGTATTTGAGTGTTATTTGAGTTGTTATCTGTTATGGAGGTTATTGTGGTCTGATATATGCAAAATTTGTGCCTTGAAACACTTAATCAAACATTTTGCTATAAAATTTTGAATGTTTGTTGTTTTGCTCTGAAATCTTTTGCACACCTAGTTTTCATGTTAACCTATGGCTAACAAGTGTTAAATCATTGTTATTGCAACCTATATGATAGATCTGAGGCCTTGAATTTGGATTTTGTGTCAAGTAGATCAGCAAACTTTGTTCTTGTGTTCATCATTGTTCATCAGTAACTGAATGTACTTGGATCTTGTTCATAAGTTGGATTTGTTGGATGAAATGTGTTAATCTGTGTTACTTTAAGTTGTTTTGAGCTTGTGTATGCATTTGGTGGCTTGTGGTTAGCTTTTACTAACTTAAAAGTAGCTTATAACTACTAGATCTGCTTATTACCTGTCTGGAACACATCTGGGCAAAGATTGAATTAACTGCACTGATTGGCTGGGTGATTTTGTGATTATTTGCTTGTTATTGACTCATTGTGATTCACTGATCACAAGGGTGCCTTGATTGTCTAAAAATACCAAGTGAAACTCTCTAAAAATCCAAGTCAAAAAGTCAAGGCAGTGGGAACTCCTTTCCCTTGCTTCTAGCCACTGCTAGTTATAATTGGTGTTCAGCTTATTAATAAGTCATTTTAGCTTATTCCAATGTGCAACAACTTACTTTTTGTAGTAGGTCTTAATATTTTGAGCTTATAAGTGATTCTGGAAGTTTATAGCTTTTGGTTTTAAGTTTTTACTAGAAAACGACTATTTTGTCTTTTTCAAAATCAGCTTATTGCTAATTTCAGCTTATTAAGTGTGCTTATTGGAAATATTTTTGTTGATTTAGCTTAGTTAAGCCATTTGTGACTTATTGCAACTTGAATCAGCTCTTGAAATAGTCTAGAACTAAAAAACGACTATTTTGTCGTTTTGTGAAGAGGGCTTTGGCTTATTCCTTGAGCTTATTTCAAGTTTCTTTTTGCAAATAGCTTAATTAGGTCAAGAGTAGGACGTGGGTAAAATCTTAGGTTATGGCATCAACTTATAGCTTAATGGGCAAAAAAGCCTATTAAGAATAAGCTGCTTTGAAATAAGCTAGCTTAAACACATTTTCAGCTTTTGGGCCTTCAGTGTTTTGTTTTTAAAATCAAATTTTGAGTCTGATTGGAAGTTTTGGGCTTATTTGGTTGACTTTTTCTTATTGGGCCCAAATTAAGCCCATTAAGGGACTGTTTTGTATTTTAGCCCATTTCTAGGCCCATTAGGGGTATTTTGTAATTTCAACTTCACTTCTAAGTTTATTATGTTAAAATAAACTAGTTTGAAACTTTTTAGAATTTTTTATAAATTTTGGATTTTTAATATTATTTTATTATTATTTTATTATTAAAAATTAAAATTTAGATTTTTCAAGTTTTTATATTTTTCTTAGGTTAAATACATTAAGTTAGGAATTTTACAGTGTTTAGAATATTTTTATTGTCATTAGATTAATTTTTATAATTATTTTAAGTTTAAATAGTTTTTAATTGTTTTTAAATAGTTTTTATTAATTTTAAAATTTTCAAAAATAGTTTTAAATTTAGTTAAGTCATTTTAGAGGTATACAATTGAAAAAATCTCATTTTGGGCTTTCTGTTAATTAAATTGGTTTTGTGGGCTTTAATTAGCATTAAAAAATTATTATTTAATTAAATAAAAGGTTTGAGTTATTTTTGATTTTTTGTAAACTCTAATTACATTATTTAGGATTTATTGCAATTTTCTAGAAATTTTTAGGGTAAATTTTTAATTTTGCTACTTTTTACGGTGTTACGTGTACGACTAATCGTCTTAGTTTAATTCGTCATCGTAACCGTCATTCTCTTCTAATCTCATTTCTAATTTCTTTTCTCATAAATATAAACACAAACCAATAATCAATTCTTAACACAACGCATTAGCCTCCTTGGGAAACGAACTTGAACCACACTGGTCATTGGTGCTTGGTTTTCTTAAACCGACACTTAATACTTTCCCTATTTTGCTCTCTTTTCCTAAAGGGTAGTAAAAACTCTACATCAATTTTGGCGCCGCTGCCGGGGTGGCGTGTTGTGTTTTGATTTGGCAATTGTTGTTTTTATATATAGCCATAATAGTATTTGTATTAGTAGCACTCTACTAATACGTATTATCGGTTTTTCGTTTTTTGTGAATACTATTACTATATTGTATACGTAGAACAATAAATTCACAAGTACTCCAACAGTATGAAAACACAACCTTTATTGGGAGGTCATTACTCAATCATTGTATTCGAATCTCAAACAAGAAAGAAAAGGCAAAAATAGATAAATACTTTCGTGAAGCTCGATTTTGAAAAATACAAACTATAAGGTGGGTATAAGGCGGGTATTATAAAATATACCCTAAGGAAAAAGGCTCTTAAGTGCTTCGCGCCGTCTCGTTTCCCCGCTTGCTTGTGAGTATTTTGAGATTGAAAGCTAATCGAGAGTTTTGCCGCCCAAAGTATTATTAAGTATCATATATACTTTCTTGGTTTCATTTGATTAAACCCTCTTGAACGTTTTGGTGTTCCACCAACGTTCTAAAGTAATCGAAGGCGTTCACTTCACGTGATCGTTTTCATTCCTTGATGCTTCTTTAATCAAGACATTTGATTAAGGAGAAGATTTGTAGATTTTTGTCTACTTAATACAATTCCAAAATCCAAAAAAAGTAAAAATAATCAAAAATCCAAAAAAAAATTGAAAAAAGTTAAAAACACCAAAAAGAATCTTCTTTGCTCATCCCCACATTGTACGTGACGTTTATGCAAACTCGTAATCAAGCAAGACGTGCACGTAAACGTCGAAATCAAAAGGAAAACACACCAACACCTTCCAGTGAAGAGACTCCAAGTGAGGAACCTATTGTAGAACAAGAAGCTATCATGGCTAATCGTACTATGATGGAGTTGCTTCAAGCACCCACCGAGGGTTTTGGAGAGGCCATTGTGATTCCCGCCATCCTTGCGGAGAACTTCGAGATCAAGACGGGTTTAATGTCTATGCTTCAAGCCAACAAGTTTCGCGAACATGAAAAGGACAACCCATATTATCACATTAGGCAATTTAATCGTCTCACCGCGACAAGCAAGTTTAAGGATGTACCCTACGATGCCATTAAGATGATGTTGTTTCCATACTCGTTAGATGGACCCGCCAAGATATGGCTCGAGAAAGAACCCCCAAATTCGATTTTGACGTGGGGTGATCTCGTTTCCAAGTTTGTGAATCAATTTTTTCCACCATCTAAAACAACACATTTGAAAAACGAGATTTCACGATTTACTCAAAGGTCTAATGAGAGTTTTTCAATGGCTTGGGAAAGGTTTAAAGAAATGTTGCATGAATGTCCACACCATGATTTTTCCGAATTGCATCAAATTGACACTTTATATAAAGGGCTTAATGATCATGAACGAGATTACTTAAATGTCGTCGCGGGTGGTAATTTTTTGTGCAAAACGATCGATGAGGCTTTGAAAATCATTGAGAATAGGTATAAAGTTTATAGCCCTCGTAACACACCGAGTGTTGCCACTATGGGTTCGTCATCTTCGTCTCGTAACATGAGTGCCTTGCACGATGAAGCAAATGAGGAGAATCGGTTTTTCGATAGGTTTTCGACTCTTATGATTCATTGGAAAGCACAAGATGCTTTGAATTCCGCATCGGTTAAAGCGGTTGCCAAGAGTTGTATTTCGTGTGGTGGAGCTCATGATTTTTCCGAGTGCATTACCGCGGATGGTAACACTTCGAATGCTTATGTAGCCATGGGAACTTATAACCAAAATGGTAAAGGTTCCCGCCAAAATCAAGCTCCACAAAATCAAAATGCTAACAATTATCGAAACAATCAAAATGGTGCTTATCAAGGAAATCAACGTAACTTCAACAAAGGGAATTATCAAAGTAGAAATGGGCAAATTTCAAACAAAAACCAAAATCGTGATTTTCAAACTACTACACAAGGTTTTCAAAATGATCACACCAAAAATCTTCAAGGAGAATTTTTGAATTATGCTAAAGCAAACGATGCTAAGTTTGATAATATGCAACGTGAGATGGTTAGTTAAGATCCGAGTTAAAAAACGAGTTTAAAAACGAACTTGCTAATGAACTTAAGACTCATGCTAATAAAATGGAAGGAAATGTTTAACGTCTCCAACAAAATCAACAAAAAATGGAGCAAGGTCAACATGAAATTAAGTAAGATTTGTTAAAGCGGATGCTAGGCAATCTAAGTTTGAAGATCAAATGGGAAAAATGTTTGAAGCTATCATGTGTAAACCTTCTTCTTCGGGTGGTCTTCCTAGTGATACCATCGTAAACCTGAAAGGATAATTGAAGGTTATTACTACTCGTAGTGGTAAAACTTTCAAAGAACCCATTTCTCATCCAAGTACTTCTACGGAGAAGGAAATAGAGAAAGAACCCGAGGTGGTGGTTGAAAAGGAGCAAATTCCAAGCCCACGAAGTACCGCTCAAACCACACCTACGGTTGAACCAACACCAATAGTGGAACCCGAGATTCCAAGGTCGTTGCCTATGCCCCAAGCCACACCACCTTACCCTTCAAGACGAAACAAGGAAAGGCACAAGAACGAAATAATTATCAATTTGAACTTTTTATGAAAATGTTTCGTGACTTGCATTTTAATATAAGTTTTGCCGACGCCTTGGTCATGATGCCTCGATTTTCCGCAAACTTCAAAAGTATGTTGAATAACAAAGAGAAATTGCAAAATTCGTCTAGTTGTTCTTCGGTTTTTCTTAGCCGCATACCTCAAAAAGTCGGTGATCCCGATAAATTTTTAATCCCATGTGCAATACAAGATATGGAGGAATGCTACGCCTTGGCCGATCTTGGTGCTAGTATAAATTTGATGCCTCTTGAGATATTTAAGTCGCTCAATCTTCCTAATCTCACTCCTTCAAGAATGTCAATCGAGATGGCCAGTCATTCTACGATTCTAGCTTGTGGAGTAGCCGAGGACGTCTTTGTGAAAGTTGGAAAGTTCTACTATCCCGTGGAATTTATCGTTGTTGACATTCCCATCAATCCTAAAGTTCCTCTAATTTTAGGTCGATCATTTTTGGATACTTCGAGAGCACTTATCAATGTGCATGCTAGTAAAATCACTCTACGTTTCAATGAGGAAGAACTCGTCATAAATGCAACTCAAAAATCCACACTTTATCATGTGTATTCTATCACGTCTTTGAACAATGTTAATCCCATCAAAAACATTTGCAAAATAATTTCAAAAGGAGTTTTAGGAGTTGATGATAAAAACGATTTTCCATCCCCTCTGCCGGTGGAGGTTAAGAGTGTTAAGCCTACGTCTCCAATCACGAATGATTCTTCGGATGATGAATATGTTGACCCCAATGGGGAAGTTTTCTTTGTCGACAAACGTTTTGAGAACTTACCACCACCAAAGCCAAAACGGTTTTCAAATGTGAGAATTTTTAGTGTGACTAACATTGTTTTAGAAACACCAAATATTTTTGACATAATCAAGTCGGGTTTTCATAAGGAGAGTTTAAATGAAAAAGGAAAAAATTTTGAATTGGATTTAAAAGATTTTTCTACAAAGCTAACTCCGTCATCACCTCGTGTTTTGAGTGCTACAAGCTCGTCTTCTCCTTTTGACGATGCTTTGTGTGGACCTAGTGTGGGGGAATCCCCTTATGTTTCCTCCCCTTTCTCTACCGAGGACGAGATATTTGATCCCGGAATTGCGTATAAAGGGAAATCTCGGTCTTCCATCGATGCAATAAATGGAAAATCTTTCTATTTGATTGGTACGAGTCTACCTCGAGTAGCTCATGGTTTTTGAGACTTACCAATTGTCCTACCCTTCTATTTCTTCTCATCTATTTTCTTTAAACCCTTTGGGTTTGTGTTGGCACATGTTGAAGTGGCGTTGATTTGTTTATCCAATGAAAACGAGAACGCCATCTTCGACCCCGGTATTATGCACCATCAAAGGACTTAGTCCTTAATACCGGTTGTTTTTGGGCCTTGTTTATCATGTAAGCCCCACCAAAAATTGACCATACCATGATTATCCCTAAATGATCACATTTATGGGGGATCGAGTCGAGCTCATGACTCGGTAATAAAAAACGAGGTGCCTCATGGGGGAGTCCCATGCTTATCCTATGAATATATTATCGCTTTCTAATGTAGTAACGTGTGGGGATTTGTGCCCTTCCAACCTTTGTTCCGTGGTTGTTTGTGAATTGTGGTTTTTAGATCATGATCTTCACAATTGGAGCCTCTCGTGTTCGTTTTATGGGAGCACTCGATCGTTTGCTTTGAAGACTTTCTCAATATCCATGATATATCCTTTTATGTTCTAACCTTAGGTTTCTAGCACACTTCAAAAACGGCTTTAAATTTAATGGTTACACCCTTTCCATGCTAGATTAAGCATTTGAATACGTCTCTAGTATGGGGATATTCTACCCTTAGACTCGAAATATTGAGGACAATGTTTAACGTTAGTATGGCGGGGTGAATAGATACTTTCCTTGCCAAACCTTCACGCTTTCCAAAGTTTATCTTTTTTGTTTATCATTTTGTTGCAAAATAAGGCTAAAATGGCCAAATTTTAAAATTTCTCTCATGTTTTATAAGTGCTTGAAGATACGAATGTAGATTTTCTGATGGCGAGAATAAGAGTAATTTTTAACTCGACCGTGTGTGTTAAGCACTTAGCTTCGATTCCTTAACATTATATTAGGCTAAGTCTCTTAAATGAGGACGAGAAATGATAGAGTTAATTATAAGTTACTATGCTAAACGTAGAGTACTCGTATTCTTTCAAAAACTCATGTGTTCTCGTTGTTTGCTTATTCTCCCTTCGCTTGTAAATATTTTTTGCTTAATAAATATTGACTTAGCGGTTTAGTCTTGATTGTTGGTTTCTAGTCCTTTCTAGTAGCTTCCATGTAATTAAATTGGGAAGACATTAAGGTATCGCCAGCGTCACGGTTTTGAAGTATTGGCAACCCGAATAATCGAAGCTTCACCCAATAATAAGATTTCAAGTGCTCACCTAAATCAAGCAAACAATTTGAAGCTCACAAGGCCGAAAAATCTATGAAAAATTGAAAGTGAATCAATCCTTGATCTTTGAAGCTTTAAAGATCCAAAATTCGCTTTTAGTGTGAGGATATACGTCTTTGGCCATAATAAACACCTCATGGCGAGGTTAAATAAAAGGCAAGGCAAGACCGAAGTCATAATAAAAGCTTCATGGCGAAGTTGAATAAAAGATGGAGGTAAACCTATGATAATAAGGCCCTTCCGTTAGGGGCGTATAAAAGTTTTGGTAATAAGTCTCATGTTCAAAACCGTTATAAACCGTGTTTATCGATCCTTCTTTTTGACTTAATTTTTTGACATCGTTGTCTATTAGGAGGGGTTATTAATTCGATGGTCTTGGTTACACCGTTAGGACTCTATTTTTAGACCTAAATCTCTATTATCACATAAGTCAAACAATGTATCCTCGTGAAACATTCAAGACAAAATAAAATATAAGAGATACAACTTAGGAAAATGGGATGATAAGTACGTGATTAGGGCATATGAGTAGTGTTAGCATTACTAACTTATAATGACAATGATCTAGTTGCACGCTTGGCATGGAATTGGGGTGAAAACCGAGGACGATGAAATTATTTCTAACGAAACATTCACGTGTTCTTATTCTATGAACCTAAACGTCCCATTTTGCGATGAAAATCATACATTATGTCTAAATCGCAAGTAGAAGTAACAGTAGTAGTGTAGCTAGTTTATCATTCAATAAAGTGAATGAAAATGAATTTTGGAGCTGCTACGATACTTAATTCTAGCATTGCGTGAGGGCACGACAATGGTTTAGCATGGAGGAGATGAGACTGCTTTTATACATAGTCTCATCGTCCAAAAAGGGCTTTAAATGCATAAAATATCATGAAAATGGCCAAATATATGCTTGTGTTTGTTACTTGTGTATTTTAGGTACGGATATTAAGAAAATGACAAAAGATCACAAGAATCATGCAAAAAACGAACACGGGAAACGAAGCCGCACAATGAACCAAGCTCTAATGAAGATTTTCCAAGAATAACCTTTGAAGATTTGAAGATTATGCAAGAAGGGTCCTCCAATATTGAAGAATTGATACTTTAAACCCTTGTATCTTCATAATTACAAGATTGGTCTCTAAAGTTTGTCAAAATTACAAAAAGGGCCCTCCACTTTGAAGAATTGGCAAATTTGGTCCCTCAACAAAACTAAATTGTCAATATTAGTCCTCCTCAAAGACAAACATACTATGAAGGACTTCAAGTTACAATAAATTACAAGTTTGGTCCTTTAAATATGTCAAATTACAAAAAGGACCCTTAACTTTGAAGAATTGGCAAAAATGGTCCCTCATAAATCATGACTTGTCAATTTTAGTCCTCCAAGAAATCAACCATACATGTCAAGACCATTATCTATGAAGAAAATGCCAAAACAACCCTTCAAGAATCAAAAAATGGCAAGAAATACCCTAGAAAATACTTTGGAAAAGTATTTGGGGCAAAAGTGTGAAAACCAAAACTTCCATAACAAAGGAATCTGTATTTTACTCTTTAAAACTTCATTTGACAAGAAAGAAATAAATAGGGGGCTAATCATGGCAGACATCATAGTTACCTTAACTAGTGAGGGGGTGACGCGTGCCCCACTCACTCCAACCCACCAATCACATGGCACCATTCCTCCACATCAGACTCCACTTACACCAGATTTAACTAATCTTTATTAGTTAAATCTTTGGCGCCTAACACCTATGTTTAAACCAAAAACGGATTAAACTAACATGTTCTTCATGTTCTAATCCAGTTTGGGTTTTTACAAGCTGCTTGAAATTAAGCCACCAAAACCTCTAGAATATTGATTAAGGGTCCCTTAATCATAACCCAACCCTCATAGCCCTTCCCAAGTCACCCAAGAACCCCACAAGAGATTCCCTTGCTACACACTTTTGGGATACTGCCAAGACTTGCTAGAAAATCAACACTCAAGATTGAAGCTTACATTTTAAGCTTCTTTTAAGCCTTTGGACGCACTTGCAACCTGCCAACTCATACAAACGGCCAAAATCTGTCACATGTTCAAGATAGTTCAAAATTGTCAAGGGCATTTGTGGAACTTCATTATCTAGGGTTTTCAGCTTTCCTTTATGTTTCTAGAATCATTGTAGCCCTATTTAAGGCACCCTTATTCATAGCTTAGTTCTTATTTTCAGTTTTACTTTGTCAAGCCTTGTAAATCAATTTTCTAAAATTTATAAGATTGTGGTATTGTGTTGTGATTGAAAACTGAGTTCCATTGATTATTATTGTGTTAAGTAGTTGTATTGTCACGTTTTTGTACTTAAACAAAACCTTGAACAAGTCCAAGATAGCCTTTAAGCCTGTGAGTCCCTTTGTTCTTGCTGAGTTCAAGAATTTGGCATGTGCTTTGGTGAGGATTGTTCATTGAGGTGTTTCTTTAAGTGACATAAGTCACAAATCAACTAGCTTGAGCAATATTGGAGGTTGGTTATACGTTTTTATAACAAAAATCAGTCAAGTGGTTTGCTAAGTGCTTTTGGTTCAATAGCTTGTAGATTGAACTTAAAGGTGATCATAGCCTCCTAATCTTGGTTGATTAAGGGGTGGTGAGGCCATAAGGAAAGGTACAAGGCTTGTGAGAGCCTAAGTGTTGCAAAGACTTGGTCTTTTGTCACCTTATTTACTCTATTTGTGCTAATCTAAGCTCAAGCCTTTGGCTAGGGCTTGTTTGTTGTTCTTAGCAGGGGGAAGCTGGTGCTTGTTCTTGCTAGCACCCCAGCTCTTTGATTCCAAGGTGTGGATGTACATCTTGGAGGTTTGTATTCTCAAATTTTCATCTTTCTGATTAATATTTGATATTTATGTGATTTTGTGATTTTGCTGGTATAAGTGTGTTTTTATGCCTGAAAATTGGTTCTTGATTCACTTGTGGTATGTTATGATGCTAAACTGGGCTTAAATCAATCTTGAGAAGACTTTTACTTTGTTAAAATTGAGTTTAAAAGGTTAAAAGGGTGTTTGGGATTGACTGTTGGTTCAAGTTTATGTGATTTTGAGTTGGTATTTGAGTGTTATTTGAGTTGTTATATGTTATGGAGGTTATTGTAGTCTGATATATGTAAAATTTGTGCCTTGAAACACTTAATCAAAAATTTGGCTATAAAATCTTGAATATTTGTTGTTTTGCTCTGAAATCTTGTGCACACCTAGTTTTCATGTTAACCTAGGGCTAACAAGTGTTAAATCATTGTTATTGTAACCTATGTGATAGATCTGAGGCCTTGAATTTGGATTTTGTGTCAAGTAGATCAGCAAACTTTGTTCTTGTGTTCATCATTGTTCATCAGTAACTGAATGTGCTTGGATCTTGTTCATAAGTTGGATTTGTTGGATGAAATGTGTTAATCTGTGTTACTTTAAGTTGTTTTGAGCTTGTGTATGCATTTGGTGGCTTGTGGTTAGCTTTTACTAGCTTAAAAGTAGCTTATAACTACCAAATCTGCTTATTACTTGTCTAGAACACATCTGGGCAAAGATTGAATTAACTACACTGATTGGCTGGGTGATTTTGTGATTATTTGATTGTTATTGACTCTTTGTGATGCACTGATCACAAGGGTGCCTTGATTGTCCAAAAATACCAAGTGAAACTCTCTAAAAATCCAAGTCAAACAGTCAAGGCAGTGGGAACTCCTTTCCCCTGCTTCTAGCCACTGCTAGTTATAATTGGTGTTCAGCTTATTAATAAGTCATTTTAGCTTATTCCAATGTGCAACAACTTACTTTTTGTAATAGGTCTTAATATTTTAAGCTTATAAGTGATTCTGGAAGTTTACAGCTTTTGGTTTTAAGTTTTTACTAGAAAATGACTATTTTGTCTTTTTTAAAATCAGCTTATTGCTTATTTCAGCTTATTAAGTGTGCTTATTGGAAATCGTTTTGTTGATTTAGCTTAGTTAAGCCATTTGTGACTTATTGCAACTTGAATCAGCTCTTGAAATAGTCTAGAACTCAAAAACGACTATTTTTTTGTTTTGTGAAGAGGGCTTTGGCTTATTTCAGGCTTATTCCTTGAGCTTATTTCAAGTTTCTTTTTGCAAATAGCTTAGATAGGTCAAGAGAAGGACGTGGGTAAAATCTTAGATTATGGCATCAGCTTATAGCTTAATGGGCCAAAAAGCCCATTAAGAATAAGCTCATTTGAAATAAGCTAGCTTAAACACATTTTCAGCTTTTGGGCCTTCAGAGTTTTATTTTTAAAATCAAATTTTGAGTCAGATTGGAAGTTTTGGGCTTATTTGGTTGACTTTTTCTTATTGGGCCCAAATTAAGCCCATTAAGGGATTGTTTTGTCTTTTATCCATTTCTAGCCCCATTAGGGGTATTTTGTAATTTCAACTTCATTTCTGAGTTTATTAGGTTAAAATAAGCTAGTTTGCAACTTTTTAGAATTTTTTTATAAATTTTGGATTTTAATATTATTTTATTATTAAAAATTAAAATTTAGACTTTTCAAGTTTTTATATTTTTCTTAGGTTAAATACATTAAGTTATAAATTTTACAATTTTTAGAATATTTTTATTGTCATTAGATTAATTTTTATAACTATTTTAAGTTTAAATAGTTTTTAATTATTTTTAAATAGTTTTTATTAATTTTAAAATTTTCAAAAATAGTTTTAAATTTAGTTAAGTCATTTTACAGGTTTACAATTGAAAAAATCTCATTTCGGGCTTTTTTTAATTAAATTGATTTTTTGGGCTTTAATTAGCATTAAAAAATTATTATTTAATTAAATAAAAGGTTTGAGTGAATTTTGATTTTTTGTAAACTCTAATTGCATTATTTAGGATTTATTGCAATCTTTTAGGAATTTTTAGGGTAAAATTTTAATTTTGCTACTTTTTACGGTTTTACGTGTACAACTAATCGTCTTAGTTTAATTCGTCATCGTAACCGTCATTCTCTTCTAATCTCATTTCTATTTTATTTTCTCATAAATATAATCACAAACCAATAATCAATTCTTAACACAACGCAATAGCCTCCTTGGGAAACGAACTTGAACCACATTGGTCATTAGTGCTTGGTTTTCCTAAACCGACACTTAATACTTTCCCTATTTTGCTCTCTTTTCCTAAAGGGTAGTAAAAAATCTACATCAAAACAACAGAAGGACATTCTTTTGGTCCAAGTATATGTGGATGACATTATTTTTGGATCCACAAACCCACTGCTTAGCAAGGAGTTTGCCAAATTAATGCAAGACAAGTTCCAAATGAGTGCTATGGGAGAATTAAACGTTTTCGTGGGATTATAAGTTCAGTAAAGAAAATGTGGCATTTTTATATCTCAAGACAAGTATGTCGCTAACATTGTGAAAAAGTTTGTATTATGTGAGGGAAGAAAAGTCTCTACTTCCATGGATAAAGATAATCCCTGAGGCAAAGATGGACCTGGAAAGCCTGTTGATCTCCGACATTATAGATCTATGATTGGCTCTCTGATGTATCTGATAGACTCAAGACCTGACATTATGTTTGCTGTATGTCTTTGTGCAAGACAACAGGTAACTCCCATGGATTGCCACTTATTTGTAGTAAAAAGGATCTTTAGATACTTAAAGTGCAATCCTACTCTTGGTCTCTAGTATCCAGAGGAGTCCCTATTTGAGCTCATCTCCTATTCAGATAGTGACTATGCTAGGGACAACAAGGATAGGAAGTCCACAACAGGTGGATGTCAGTTTTTGGGTAGGGTTGCTAAACTTGACTATGCTAGTCTGGAGTCTAGGGTTGCTAAACTTAAGGGGAGTCGAAGACCAAAGTTGATTCTCTCCACATATGAGGATGCTTCCAAAGGGGAGGAAGTACATAAAACAGATGAATCTACTGAGTGGTATGAATTTCCAAGTAGTGTTGCTGAGACTCTACTAAATCTTGGCCATAAAGAAGAAGCCACTGTTACAACAAAAGCCCCTGCTTCTAATGTTCCCCCTGCTAGCATAATTCCCACTGTTGTAAGTAATCCCGCTGCTGTAAGTCATCCCGCTGCTACTATTTTCCCCCTGTTAATGTTGTTGCACCTAAAAAGTCTGCTATCTCTCAAACATTCATTAGAAGAAGGAGACAACCAACACAAAAGAAGCCAGCACCAAATGGGATAGTGATTGGAAAGACTACAGCTAAAGCCACACTAGCAGTTGATCCAAAAGATAAAGGAAAACGGATTATGATTGACCATCCCAAAAAGAAGTATAAGCATAAAACACCAGAAGAATTGAGTGCTACAGCTGAGAATGATGAAGTTGTGGCAAAAAGAATGTAGGGGGAAGAATTACAACATGAACATGAGAGAATAAGACAGAAGAATAAAGAGGCACATCTAGATGTATCTACTATGAAGAATATTCAGATGCAGCCTAGAGAGATGCTGAAATAGATAGAGATAATGCATATAGAGCTAGATGATCGTGTGCCAAAGATGGTAGAGTTCTTAGAACAATGGGAGAAAGAAATAGTGCATGCTCCATTGGAGGTAAGGTATGATCTAATGCTAATGACTTTCAATTTTCAAAAGCATTACAAAGAAGTCAGGGAGATGCAGATCAAGAAAGACAAGTATTTAAGTTCTGAGAAAGGAAGAAAGGAGAACTACACAGTCATGCTTAAGAGATACAAGAAGTACACAGATGCAGATTTTAGAAAGATGACCTTTGATGAAATAGAAAGTGTTGCCCTTCTAGTGATAAGAGATAACCATGTGGATAATTTTCTTGCTATAGGCTCAGCAGATGAGGTTGAGTATATTAGAAAAAAATGAATGAGTTGTTGAAGAAGGCTAGAGAGTCTAGGAAGAGAAAGGCAGAGGGTGAAACAGGTGAAACTACTAAAGCAGGTGGAACATCTGCAACAGGTGAAACAATTTCAAAAGCAGGTGAATCCATTCTGAGCAAATAGAGTTCAGCCAAGAGAATGAAAAGAATGGAAAGGCTTGGAGTAGTTACTAAGGAAGATCAAGATCCATCCAATGAGGAAATTAACAGACACTTAGTTTTGGAAGAATCTGATGATTTGTGTCAGATGACTTAAGGATGAAGTTTTCCATAGTGAAGTATGAAGTTCACTTGGATAGAGGTATGAGCTGGTGGAAGTTTACTAGGGCTTATGACACTGCTCAGACATTTCAAGATCTGAGCAAAGTATTTTAGACCTTAGAGATGGAGGACTTGGATAAGTTGTGGAGGCTTTTGAAAGTCAAATTTGAAGAAAATCCTCCTAACTCCGTGTCTGGTATTGAGAAGGATTGGTTGATCTGGGTTAGCATGAAGAGGATGTATGAGACAGATGAAAATGATCCTGCATTCAAGACTCGAGCTGGAGCTAAAGTGTTACACTGGAGATTATTCACTTTGTCTGGTGTCTACGAATTAGCAATGGAAGGAACAATTTTTTATCTTCTCAACAATGTATACTATCCACTTACATATGAGACCTTAAGGAAAATGGTGCAGACTGACTTACTTGTAGATTGTAAGAATCATGTTCCTTATGATCTTTTTAGATTTATTCACAATCAGATCTGGCCTAAAAGTTTGTAAGCATCCTCATCAACTACCAACATTTGTTCAGAAACTTGACTTTTGATGAAAGTACAAGTTTAGGGGAGGATTGTTGGGAATGAATGTCTCAGTCAAGTTCCCCTGCTAGTGTTTTTTCCCCTGTTGATTTATTGAAGACAGTGGGATCTGTTCCCACTGCTTGAAGATAAAGACCCTGCTATGAAGATAAACTTGGAATAAATTTTAGCGCGTTTATGTTACAATAGTAGTATTGTTTCCTTTTTTAGCTCATATATATCTTGTACAAGAGTCCTTGCACTATAAAAGGATCCTTTAGGGTTTATGTTTGATACTACTTATCTCTGCCATTTACATTATAGCTTTAAGGTTGTCAAACCATAATACCATCTAGGGTATTCGTATATTGTCTAATATATTAAAGCTTTGAAGTTTGTTTTAATCTTTGTTCTTGTGCTAAACATTATATTCCGCGTTATTTTAGTTACTTTGTGTTTTGCAAAGTTTCTCTAGTGGTAGATTGAATTCATTCTCTCTACTATAACCCTTAAACAAGCTAAGGTTTAAGATCTAAGTTTGGGATCAACAACTATGTTTGCTTGAAATTTGAAACGACCCACCCATATAGTACATAAGTTCTGAACCAATCGATCCACATTGAAGACATTAATAAATCGTACGAAACCAAACCTTTTACCTCCCTTCGTTATCTTCACTGGGATAAATGAGTCCACAACGTGTCCGTAAATTTTGAATGAATGGAAAAGATCTTTAGCAGAGAAAGCATCTGGGAAACAAGTAACAAATATTGACGTAGAAATCTTCGAAACTTCATCTTCAGATAGGAACTGAGCCGGAAAAGAATGGGAAAAGACTAAAACAAACCCTAAGAATAAACGGATTGAAACCATAAAAGAGAACGAAAAACAAAAAAACACCTTAAAATCCACGTCGATCCTCGATAAAAAATATTTAGAAAAACACCGTAGGAAAATAATCAATCAAGTATAATTGATGAATATCGATCCGGATTAGGGGGTTACATCCAAGGATCGACCCTAAGCCCCCCGACTATGTCGAACCAATTAAAGAAGACTAGAGATCGTTGTTCCATAGAATGTTCTCAAGAATCTGATGTTATAGAGTGAATGGTGAATTAACAAGGTCATATTATTGTTCCGCGCAATATTAGGGTTTAAAAGAAAACCTAATCTCTATTGAATCTCAGGAATCCAAACCAATGTAAAATCGCTCGCTCTTAGGAGATTAAATCAATCCCAAGACAGCAGGGTTTTGCTACAATTGAATTACAAGAAATATAGAGGATTAGTCGAAGTGAGATCTGCCGTCATTGCTGGGGTTTTGTAGGTGACATAAATTTGGTTTTAAATTGAACCGTACCTTATATTCAGAAAAATGATCGACACACAAAAGATGAAGGTGGAACCCACAATCTCAATTAACACATACATCATTAAATCGTTAATATCTTCTTTTTAACAGGATTAGATATCATTGTTGTTGTTGATATATTATTAAATTATTAGTTGTTAACGGTGTTAAAATTCAAAAAACCAAAGCATGACTTGAACCAATATAACCATACTGAATAATTCATGCATTATTTAGGTGTTACATAGATATCATATGCAAATAAAAAAACTAAATCACACACCATAGTCACCAGTCGCAGTACCGCATGTGACTTTGTGATTTATTATTTCAGTTTAAGGCAATCAAAATCTACTTTGTGTATCTATATTTGAGTTCAAATGTGCCAAATTCCCCAAAAACACATCTTTGGTAGCATAATCTTTACAATTTTAAGGTTAGATGGAAAAAGAATATTATATAATAAAATATATAAGCATTATATGTTTTTAAAAAACATCATAAAATCGTAATAACGAAACTATTATTCAGTTACTCTTTATATCTAATACCATGCGTACACATGCCAAAATTAGTTTACAAGTTGTGTAAGAATATGTAAGTGTACTTTTTATGCGACTAATAGTTTTTTTAATAACTTTTTTCTTATACTTTATAATTAATATTAAAAAAAATTTTATTTGTGTTAAATTTCTTTTTATATTTTTATTTTAAATAACGTCTCTCCAGCTAAACTAGTTCACTTTCTATTATTTTTCATTTTAAATAATGGGTCTTTTACAGTCTGAAGTACACTGTTTTTTCTATACTCCACATATTAAACTTTGTGTATATTTAAGTATTGTATTTTTTTTTCTTTCTCTCTCATCATCACAAAACATACAAACTTATTTTTTACCATCATAAATAACCACCGGAGACAACCACAGATCTAGTTAGAGTACTTCTGATGATACGACCCTATTATAAACCACAACCTTTCTGCCATTCAATCGCTGATAAAAAAACATTGTATTCCAGATCCTAACCATGTATCCGATTACCATTCTTACAGTAGCCGCACTTCCATCACAAAGACCGGAATCACTAAGATGATTAAAGGAATGGCCTGTAGATCTTGTACATGTAGTTTTCAGACCAATTTTTATTTTTGATAAAAAAGGGAGTTTTTAGCAACCAGACAACCACCACTTCTTAGATCCGTGGTCAGATCTACCTGATGATGACAACCACTGCGTGCCGTGGCGCGTTAATGGTGCCTAGATCGATGTAGTGTCAAGTCTATGATTGTAGTTTCAGTTCAATGTGTTGTGAATCTGTGATGGTGCTCTCTAATTAATCTTGAATTTAGATTTTTTGTATTACTATAAAAAATAAAAAATGAAGAGGTATAAAGATGAGAGGGTGATATAGATAAACACGAGAAAGCAACAAGAAAAGTGGGCCATCTAAGACGATTACCGGCGATGTTCAACGTGGGTTTTTTTGGTGGAATGTTATTTTATGTGTGAAAGAAAGAAAGAGAAATATACAAAATAAAAAAATATATATGAAAGAAATAGAAATGTGTAATGGTTGGGGCTTGGAATGAATTAAAAAGATCAAAAAGTAGACACTTAATCATTAGTGGTGTTTCACGATGTCTAGATACTGAATCACTGTGTCCAAATACACTAAGCCTAAATAATATTTCTTCTTCCTCACCCATCTTCTAAAATTGCATCTTCTTCCTACGGTGGGTTATGGTACTACTGTTCCGGTAGGTTATACAAACTGAAGCCCAAGCTTTCAGTTGTTCATTCATGTTAAACAGTAGTTTAAATGTATTAATTATAGAAGTATTTGAAAAAAAAATTATTAAAAAAAGTAAAAGTCACATAAAAAGTATACTTACATATTCTTACATAAGTTGTACTTGCATCTTACACATTTATGGTGAATAAGGATATTTTGGTAAGTTTGTTAGAAGTTGCATAAGGTATCATAAGGTTGCATAAGCAGTGCCGTCTCGTGAATTCCAGAGGCCATGTGCCATTACTGTATATGAGGCCCCTTGGTACAAAAAGGTATGTATAAATGCAAATTAAGTTTATCGATGCTTACAAATAAAAACGTACATAATGACTTAAACGTTAGTTGGTTAACTCAACCACATCATCAATAAGGGGAAAAAAGTATAGAATATTCGATAAAAAAACATATAACTAATCATTCTTTTTGTCATTTTGACAAGATACGGCTTTCAAGCAACATCAAATACTTAAGTATATTGTAAAAAGTAAGAGACCCCGTTAAAACATGAAAACAACAAAGTAGGGCCAATTTTATAAAATATAAGCCTAAGTGGACTAATGAGTGTCGATAACAGTTTTTGTTAACTTGTATGTACTTATTTGGAATAACAACCAAAATATGGGGAAAAGGATGTACAATTTGTAAAGTGAACAATCTCTATATTCATCATCTTCTTCATCTAAGAAGTCATATACGACTCTGTTTTTCTTGTTCTCTTTTATAAATCATCTGAAAATAATCTAAATGAAATGTTCTTATATATTTTCAGATCTTAGGTTTCAGAATGGGAACTGATTTGCATACTCGTAAAATTGATTGGGACACTCAACATTATGCATTACAGAGTTGTACTATGTTTTATAATGTGTTTTGTCTTCTTGTAGTGTGAGTGTCCCAATAACTTTTATGAGTGTCCAAATCATCTCCCTTTCAGAATACATATCAAATTTGAGCTTAACCCAGAATAATATCAGCCTCCTCATTATAAATCGGAGGCCCCCAAAAATTTAGGGCCCTGTGCGGTTGCACCGCCTACACACCCCAATATCCTCCTCTGTGCATAAGCTAGCATAAAGTAGTTTAAGGTAGCTTAAAATCAATTGATCTACTTTTAGAATAAATAAATAACTTGAAGTATTTTGACAAATAAACTTTATCATTGGTTTATTTGGTAATTAGCCCTTATATTATCTTGAGAAAAATTGTTGGTGGCTTTTAATATTTCTTCAAGTGGAATTCGTAAGTGGCTAAACTGGGTGATTGAGGATGACATGAGTAAGTTTAATAAGTAAAAGTGAACTGAAAAAGCTGGGGTTACAAATGAATGAATGCGTGTATACACATTTTTCGTGCTCATTTTTATATTATCATGTTGTAAATATGAATGAAGAAGTATGCTACGGAGTAGTTTTTAAATAAGTGATCAAGATGTCAATGAATTGCATATCATTTTCTTAGTTATATTATATATATATTTTTAGTGTATGACGGGGAGTTCTCACTGTTATTAAGACGAGTGGAGTAATCTCTCGCAATAGTTTGTTTGATACCTCGATAAATAATATTTTTTCCAATTGAGATTTTATCTATCCTCAAAACTCAAACCCGAGATCTTTGGTTAAGGAGTCCAATATCTTGACTAATTGTATCAACCTCAATTAGTTTTCTTAATTATATATGATCATGAGTTACAAAGATCTATTTTTATCTCTACTATTTATAATGTCTGTATAATTTTTTTCAAAAATCTCTTCATTACTATAAAAAGCAAGTTTTCTCAACACTTCCATATTTATTCTCTAAAACACAGCCATAATAAGAAAGCAAAACTATGTCAACGCAATTGAAAAAAAAAACGTTTTAATTCAATTCCTATGAAATATTGACCAGCCCATATTTTTAACTTTGGTATGTCACTTATTACGTCTCAATCCCATTTCTTTTAAATGCTTGCCAGCCCATATTTTTATCTTTGAAAATATTGAAAATTCAACATTACTATTTTTAACACATTCTTCCTCTATACGACACAGTAATTACTAATTAAAAGATTAAAACCTATTAATATCACATCCGAGCACACTCACCAAAAGATAATTCTCTCTCTAAACTCTAACAAAAAAAACTGCCGCCACCATGTTATCACCACCGCTTCTGCCGAATCCGCCACCTATCTCTTGGTGGTTTAGGTGGTTTCAAGGTAGTTTTGGTGGGTGATATTGGTTGATGTTTTTGGTGGTTCTTGTGGTTGATAAATTACATTGTTTTCCATCGTCACATACACGAAGATAATTCTAATCCTTTCAACCAAATATTTTAGGTAATTCTGATATTATGAAGATAACTCTGTATCGATTCAACTTTATTTTCAATTCAAGTATAACTCTGAGGGTAGTCGTATAAGTGGTTTAATTTTATTTTTTGGTTGTGTAGGCGGGTACTTATATTTCCAAAAACGAACACTATGGACCACTTGCCTATGTATCTTAATGTTGATGATGCCCCGACACTGCCATATGGTTGGAGTAAATACGCTCAATTTAGTTTGGCTGAGGTTAATCAAGCTCATAACAAGTTCAGAGTTTGCAGAGGTAAGTTTGGTATTTTGAATTTGTAATGAACTAAAATGCTGAGTTTTTTTGATTGCGTTTGTAAGCAACAGTAGATGAGTTTTGTTGCTTGCGTTTGTAAGCAGCAGTAGTTGCACACAGAAACATCTATCAGTTAAAAATAACACCATCTATCATTTAAAAATAACCTATCTATCATTGCATATCTCATTTTCTTTGTTAGTTTGCTTTATAAGTTCATGCAAATTTGTAGATAAAAGTATTGATAAAAAAAATTGACCTTTTTTCTCATCCATCTTTGTGGTAAGTAGTTTATTTAATAAACAGCTTGATGCAGTGGGGATGATTTTTTAAAAATCGATTAAGTTTCGTGGCATACAGCTTATATATGTTTAATTTTGAAGAGAAGTCTGAATTAAGTTGATAATCACATTATGTGTCTTATGACAGGAATATAGCACAACTAAGCTTAATGACATGTCTACGATTTATTAAGATCTTCTACCATAATTTATGTTTCTTAAGGCTCCGTGAGTAATATAGCTTTCTATGATAATTTATTTAGCATACGGTTAATCATTTGTCACTTTCCTACCTTTTTCTGGTGGACTTAATCCATGGGGAATACTAAGAAGAAGGAGAACTCGCATAGTCACAAACTTGAGAATCAAAATCTTGTAAGTTCACTGTTTGATCATCAGGGAATGTTTTGGCATTTAGTTTAATATTTAATGTCCTAAATAAGCAGGATGGATACCTCACGCTATAGGGTGAAGAACATTAATACATGAATTTTCAACAAGGGTGAAGCTTCCATGAAGGGACAACGAGAGTATAACACCCATAGCCAATGCCTACATCAGGATGCTACTATATAGTTCTTTCGAGAACAAATTTTCATGTTATATTTGATGATATGGCTATTTCAAGTTATTAATCCATGTTTTGTTTTTAAGTTTTGTTGGTAGGTCTTTTGTGAAAAGTTTAGGTAAGCCAATTGAAATCAGTTTGATGGATGTAGTCTTGATGAAGAAACTAATTGAACTTTATGAGGTTTGTTCTACAAACTGCTTAGTGGCTATTGTTGATATCTTTCAATATATGAATTTGAGTTTTTATTCACTATTCATCATGAAATATATTTCGATCCCAGTGTAATGTGTAAGCGTCTAGAGAAATGTTCTTCGTTAAGATCAAGCCAGGTATGAACTCCAACTTTTTCACAGTAGATATTCATGCTAACTGACTATAATATGTATAACTATCAGACACATACCTTCTCTATACTATTCCAATATGTTTAAGGTATGAGCTCCAACTTAATACGTTTCAGATACAACTAGGACAAATATTTTAGCTTCAGTTATTTAGTAGAAATTCAACAGTCTGCGAATCTAGGTAAGATAGGTTGGCGTCAAAAGTTTTTTTCATGATGAATTGTTCACGCCTGAGTCAATTTTTACAACTATATGGTTATCGATACTTTTTACTTGGGTTAAGATGCCAAGAAGAAAATATAATGAAACAAGACAACTGAAATTTAAAAAGTGGCGATGACATATAATCAAAGAAAACTGATCAATGGTGTGCTTTCCTTTTTGAAATTTTTTTATTTTCTTCCTATTTTTGTCTAAGGAGGACGTGGAATATTTTCATCCAGCAGGGGGTTTGGATTTAATAACTAGGGTGTGAGAGTACGTGGAAACTTCGGTAGTGGTCGAATAGGCTTTTAACCGGGCCGGTGATTTTGGTTATAGGAGGAATGATTTTGGCGGTAGTAGGAATAAATATAGGAACAAAAGTGGTGGTCGTGGAGGAGCACCTCCAAACCTGGTGGTAGAGGTGGTTATTCAAACTCTTACTAGTTCCGTTGAGGGTTCTAACTTAGGGTTTCTGCCTGGAAAGCTTTATCTAGAACTGTTATTGACGTTGAAGTTGATCGAGGTTAAGGATGTTGAATGAACATACATATCACGATATCTATTGTGGTAACTTGCTAATATCCAAGCAAATGTATTGATTTACATTATTAATTGTCAAGTTGTATCAAATAATGTATATTTTTAAAAATAACTTGGATAGTTACATCTAGAAGACTAGAACTGCTAATTATGTTGAAGCTAAGTTAAAGTTGAAAACATATAGTAATGTTGCGCGTGAACAATTTGCAGCTTGTATGGAGAAAAAACGTGTGGGTACATCAACATATTTGCAAATAGATCAAATCATAAAAGTGATGAAATCATGTAGCTGGATATCCCTAAAATTCGTTAAACGAAGAACTGCATTGTACTTTTGAAAAGAAACAAAGGAAAGAAAGCATGAGCAACTTTCAATTTTTTGTGTCAAGTTTGAAAAGAGAACAAGTCATAATATCAAATTGTATACTATTTCAAAAACGTCTGCTTTCATTTGGCTATGAATTATGGATTGATATTTTCACGTTCTATTAAGAACGTTGCACGAAACACTTATCTTAATATCATCTATTGTTATTATTTACCACAAAACATTTTGCAATTCCATTTACAACACATTAGTGAAAGTTTTTATATGTCATTTGATACTTAATGAAGATTTTGTCTAAAGTTAAACAACCACATGCTACAATATTTTGCGATTACAATTTGATCTTATCATGATATAGAGTATCGTTAATTATCTGGCGCCAAGCAATTCCGCCGCTATGCGCGGGTAATTGCCTAGTTGTTATTTTAAAGGGGATATGTACTTAAAAATGAAAAAAAAAAAGAAATGGTATAAATAAAAAATAAAATGAAAAAAAAGAATGGCATTTAATTTTCCTCAGCCGATTTTGCGCGTGACAAGTTCACAAAGGGGCCAAATGGTAATGAGGAACACTACATCCACTCAAAATTTACAAAAAAAAATTCACACAATGAGTTGTCAAGATTTTGATTGGTTTATTCAAAAGTAAGAGAGAGAAATAAAAACACAAAGCACCAATTAAATCATTGACATATCATTGTGTGGAATTTTTTTTGTAAAATTTGAGTGGATCTAGTATTTCTCAATGGTAATTAAGGGCCCTTTAATATTAAAGGAACTATATCGACATCATTAAAAATTAACAATGTACATTACCTCACCACAAATTATAAATTATAAGTAGATCCATCATAATATAAAATGATAGTAACACGTAAACGTTAGTAGTAGTAGGAAAAAGTTCTACATAGACCCTTTCTTTAGCATAGACTCAATCAACCAATCACAACCACCCATTTTTTTCATCTAACAACAAAAATATATTTTTTTAAAATTCAATATCTCACAAACCGTTAACTGTTACGCAAAACGAAACATACCATCGTGACGAGAATTAAATCATCTTTCAAACGAGGGGCACATGTATATACTTTCGCCAAACTTTTTTTCGACTTTTTTTTCTTAAGTCACGTCTGAGAGAATCATATATGATTCGTCACGAAACATATATGATTCGTCACGAAACATATATGATTTTCAGAAAATCATATATGATTCATATCACGAATCATATATGATTTTCTGAAAATCATATATGATTCGTGACGAATCATATATGATTCTTGACGAATCATATATGTTTCGTGACGAATCATATATGATTCGTGACGAATCATATATGTTTCGTGACGAATCATATATGATTCTCTCAGACGTGACTTAAGAAAAAAAGTCGAAAAAAAAGTTCGTCGAAAGTATATACATGTGCCCCTCGATAGAAAGATGATTTAATTTTCGTTGTAATGGTGTATTTTTTGTCACTTGACGATTTACCGTTTGTGAGTTATTTAATTTTTAAGAAAAAGATGGAAAGTTAATTTGAATGAATGTGATTGGTTGATATGGTCTATGCCAAAAAAAGGTTTATGTTGATCTCAACTCAGTAGTAGTATTATATTATAAGTGCAATAAAAATGGAGAGCTGGCGATGATGACTTTCTAACTAAGAGTTGACTATATCATTTTATAAAAGATTGATTTTAGTTCTTTTATTAGGAAAAGCTTTCTAAGATAAAAGAATTTTATTTAAAAGTTGAAATTAAATCCTTATTTTATACTGCAAAGATATTTTATTCTTTTTACCTTAGGACTATTTTAACACACACATTCCACTATGTATGTTTCTTCGCCCCCGATCATCTCGTAGTTTCTCTCTCTATGTTTCTCTCTCTATAACCGACATATCCATTGCATCGAACATCACGAACTACTGATCTATTTAGTAGGTAACATTCATCCGGTGTTTTTAATTTGATTGTTTTAGCTTATTAATAAGCTTATCAAATGTCTGATCGATTAATAAGCTTATTAAATATCCGATCGATTAATAAGCTTATTAAATATCCGATCGATCAATAAGCTTATTAAATATCCGATCGATTTTTCAGCTGAATTCGTTGATAAACTTATTAATACGCTTCGATTCTTTTAGCTTATCAATAAGCTTTATGAATTATGAATTTAAGTGAATTCGTTGATTTTTTTGGTTGTTTTTTTTATGATATATGAGCTTAGAGGAGGGTTTTAATTTTATGAATTTATGTTCTTTTACGAGTTTCTCAAGTTTGATGATTGATTCGAGTGAGTCTAGTGATCGAAGTGGTGTTGTCGAATGTTCTATGTCGGTTGATTCATCTAGTGATCAGGCTAGTGTCGATCAAGGATCTGATGATTCATCTGAAAGCGTTGTTCATAGTCTTGCAGATGAGATTTTTACGTATGAATTAGATGGTAACGAAGCGGAAGATGCTAAGAGTAAGTTTGATAGTTTTTGTTAAGTTGAATACATGCTCACAATCTATCATACATGATAGCCATGCATCATATATGATGTTTATATTTTTACATATATATGATCGACATGTATCATATAATATCCATGTATCATATATGATGTATTATATATGATAGCCATGTACATGTCTCTCGTATATGATGTTTACATGATACCTATTTTTAGTTATGTGTTATCATATATGTTTATAAAGTATTATGATTGTTCTTTGTTGCTTTATATATTTTTTTTTACAAAGTTGAATGTTGTGCGGACTCTTGAGTCGTATATCACTTATTCCAATTTTGATACTCTTGATGGTACTGTTTACTACATTCTGAAAGTGCATGCCAACTTTTTACTTGTTAAAGGAACGAGTATGATTCACTTGAGCATTGTATTGCTGCTTACAGGAAATATGCCGGAAAATCTGGTTTTGTTGTTAGGAAATCGTGTCAGAAAAGATTGAAGAGCGGACTTCTGAAGCAAAAATATTTGGTTTACAATAGGATGGGGTCCCCAATGATATAAATGTAAACACCCTAGAATTGAAGAATGGTTACAACAAAAAAAGGCATTCAAATCTGCATATCACTGGTTGTAAAGCTGGTGTTATTTTTGATTTAGTAGGAATAAGACGTATATTTAATTTTATAAATACATATTGTGGACAAAAACTTTTCCCCATTTCGTATGAAATAGTGATTGCTACCAAAATTAACCACCATATCACGTTTAGCGGGAATAAGAAATCTAATTTGATAAACAATGATGGTGAGTACGGGATTCAAGTCTACGAGTTACATTAGGGGCGGACTCACATAAGAGCCGGGTATGGCACGGGCTACACTCATTTTAAGGTCACCAAGTGTGGCACGGACTCACAACTAATTTTTGTTTAGATTTTGAATTTTCCGTCTTATATTCAGATTTAAATTTAGAGTCTCTTAACAGACAAACAACATCTAACTTCAGTATTCGGATCCAGTACTAATATAAAAGAACTCAGCGTAATTACCGGAACCACTCGTAATAAACTTGATCATTAAATAACCTTACAAGTTACAACTTGACCATAATCATGTAATTATGAAAATGATATATAATTCATTGATATTTACAATATAAAAATGAGCACGAAATATGTGTATTAATAGTTTAGAGCACTTGGAGTCGGTACACATTCATTCATTTGTAACCTCCATATTGTTTTTGAGCTTTCAGTTCAACTTTGATTGATAATTAAACTTAATCATGTCATCCTCAATCACCCAGTTTAAACACCTACAAATCCCACTTGAAGAAATACTAAAAGCCACCAACAATTTTTCTGAAAAAAAAATTGTTGGGAAAGGTGGTTTTGGTAACGTTTACAAAGGGCAGCTCTTGCGCTCCGGGGAGCTAGTAAATGTTTCCGCCAGGAGGTTAGATCGTAGTCAAGGGCAAGGAGACATAGAGTTCTGGACAGAAATTTCTGTGCTTTCTTGTCTCAACCATCCAAATATAGTCTCTCTGATCGGGTTTTGTGACGAAAAAGGTGAGAAGATAATCATAAACCGCCATGAGGCCAAGGGAAGTCTTGGCATGTATCTTAGTGATTCAGCACTCACTTGGAAGCAACGATTAAGAATAGCTGTTTGTGTTGCGGAAGCAATACATTACATCCATCATAAAGAAGGACGCGATTATTCCATTATACATCGTAACATCAATAGTTCCACAATTTTATTAGATGACAATTTTGAGGCTAAGTTATCTGGATTCGAATTTTCCGTCAAACATTCAGTTGATCGAATGGAACAGTACGTTTCTTCTGAACTCATTGGCACTCAAGGTTATACGGACCCGGAAACTATAAAGATTGGATATGCGACACAAAAGTCGGATATCTACTCATTTGGGGTCATTTTATGTGAAATCATGTGTGGGAGGAAAGCATTTCTTCCGGACGACGAAGATAATAAGTTTCTAGTTCCATTGGTAAGAACTCGTTGTTTAAACAACACACTAAAGGATATACTAATTCCCGATATGTGGAACCAAATGGCCCCGGAGTCATGCTGGGGGATGGTGTCAGTTACGTTATCATGCGTAGAAACGGATCTAGAACACCGGCCGGATATAAACTTTCTTCTTGCAATGCTAAACAACCGGATAAAAATTCAGTTGCCAACACCAGTTCCTGTAAGAACACCCTTTCCTTTTTCCTTATTTCATGGTTATGTTGTATGAGGAAAGTTCAACGTAGACTTCTAATATAAACCAATTATTGTGATCCATGTTCTAATCAAATTAAAAAAAAATCAACCCTAAACCTTGGGTTGTCAACTACTTTTCAAATATTTTGGCAATAAAAAATAGAATGTCCAAACAAAAACAAAATCATATAAAATCATCCACAATTACTAACCATATCCTAAAATTTCTCATAAAAAAAAATTCAATTATTTTAGCAAAAAATGCAGAATATGTTTTGTCAATATGTTTTAATATAAGAGAATTTATATAAAAAATTTGTTGTTATCAACAAACCTAAGGATTGTCGTTAGCATTTCCAATTTGAATAATATATCTTACAAACGGTAAAATGAAATAATCATATCATCAAAATGAGTATTTTATCATATGAGCCACACTTTGGACTAAAATTAAATCAGATGTTATTTGTTATTTTTAAAAGAAATTTGATTTTAGAAAAATTCTTTAAAAAGTCCAAATCCCATATGAGGTTTCTTTTCTTAGTTCAAAATTATATTTTTTCCAAAAGAGTTCAAGATTATTCGATGACTTGGCAAGTTAATAATATTTAACACTTACCCTCTTAGTATTTAAGTACGAAATATATTCTTAGAACACTCAGTTGCAGAGCGATTTGTACAAAAGAAATCCCGACAACAACTTTTAGAATTGTCGACAACAACAAATTTTATGTGGATAAGCAATTATTAAGACATGTGTCAAAACATGTTTTATATTTTTCGCTAATATAACTAAAGAAAAGCGTGAGTTGAATTTGTGTGCGAAATTATAAGAAGTTAGTGATTTTGAATAAATTTTAATAATTTTATTTGAACATTATAAATTGTTTTAACACAAATTGTGTAAATTAATTATTGACGATAACCTAAAAAATTGTTGTTAGCAAAACTCAAATAATAAAAGATAAAAAAAATGAAAGACCCGTGTTAATTTATTCTTTAAGTTGCCATTCGCTCAGTCGCCTAGAACTATTTTGTAAAAAAATGTTTTTTTAACTAATTAAAGATAAAAACCTCATGAGATTTGGACTCTTCCGAGAATACTCTCTTAATTTTATCGCGATGATATACTTTATGTGCTTAACGAGTTATCGTATAAAATATACTAGTACTAGTTCTAACTCTTGTGTACGTATGAGACTATAAATAAATTAAATTTAGATTAATACTTTAGATTTAATATAGTGATATATAAAAAAAAATATGTTTAATATTTTATAATCGTGATATTATTATGTTATAAAATGTAAGCGTATTTGTTAATTTTTTAATTTATTGCAAAAATATAAAAATTTATTATTCTTTTTTACCATCATCTATTTATTTAATATAACTAATGAAGTTTTATTTATTACCTCTTATTTTTTTAAGTTTTTGTTACAAATTTGACACTTATAATTTTATACATTTATTTCTACATCAATTTTTTCATCAACTTTTTTCAAATTTTTACCAAATAAGAAATTTTTTAGATGACAAAAAACATAAAAATAAAAAAAGAATAAATCAAGAGAATATTTTCTAATAAAAAAACATTTTTAAAAAAAATCCATACTTTATGTTCTGATTTACAAAGAAAATAAATTTTCTTCCTAAATAGCGTTGAATTTTTATATATTTTTTTATTTTGATGTTAAAGTAGATAATCATGATCGATTAACCAAATGTGTACAGAATAATAATATGAGTTTACATTAACTCAACTCTCTATTGAGTTCTTCAACCGTAATGTTTTTTTTTGACCGGCAGAATTATATAAAAATAGCTACTAGTAAGACACTAGAAGCCAAATAGTACACATACAAATCTAGAAAAAAAAAACAAAGATACAAAATCTAGATACTACCCGGGACTTTAACTGTGAGGACTACAAAAAGGATGAAAAACTCTTGCCAATTACTAAGACAAGAGAAAAATCCTCACTCACGGAGGCCATGCCACCGGTTTTCACTCCGCAGTGTTTTTGATGTAGTCCCATACAAGCCCCGGAGAACAGTTACACCAACAAAAAAACATGATAACAAATGATCCGAACAGTCTTGATTAGCTCGAAACTCACAGCAACAAGGATTCATCAACCATGAAGAATAAGCAAAAAGTCTGCGCACCATAGGATCCCCACCTAGATTATATAAACAAAAGCGGATTTTTAAGCCAGTCATTCCAACAAATACTCGCTTTCTTATACCTTTTCCAATACCAAAGATATGGAAAATGAATAATAGAGTCCAAAATACCAAAGTCCCTCTTTTTCCCAGGCCGAAAAATAGATTCATTTCGGAATCTCTAAAGCTCCCACCAAGCCGTATAAATGATGATGTAAAGAATATCCTTAGCCTTATCCAAATTACCCTGACTATTAAAAGAATCAAGAAACTCACTAGGGGGAAGCTGAAAAGGGAGATTCATGTCTAGCCACTTAACAATCGATTTCCAAACCTTAACCGCAATAATGCATTCAGACATTGTATGATAGATAGATTCCAAATCATTACTGCACATTGGACATAAAAGTGAGACGTTATCGAAGCCACGAAACCATAAGTTAAAACGGGTAGGCAAACGATCCTTAATTAAACGCCAAACATGAATATTAACCTTTCTGGGAACTAGCTTATTCCACCTAGTTGCCAAATAATGACTAGGTAAGGACAAACAATCCAGGTGTTTTCGTAGCCCATTAACCGAAAACGAATCCATGGTATTACAAGACCATCTCCAAGAGTCTTCTACTTCGGCAATAGTGACCTGCTTGACAATATCGCAAATCCTAAAATATTGATCAAGTTCAATACCACCACGTAGAGGACGTCTCCAATTCCAAGAGAAACTCGATCCATTCCAACGATCCCTAGTCAAAGCATTTTTGCACTCTTCTAATAAATATAGACGAGAATTGTTGTGCCAATGGATTGTCATTAATCCAAACATCATGCCAAAATAAAGTACTCATACCATCTCCAATCTTTTTTTTTCAAAGAAGAGCTCGGATCCAAACCTGCATTATGAAGATCAGATACAACTTGCATAATTTTATTCCAAGGCCCAACTCGTTTCTTAACCTGGTCCCAACCCTGAACTTCACAAGAAAAAGGATACAAGTTTTTTAAAATTTTAGTCCAAAGAGCATTAGGGTATTTGTTGAATCTCCACCTCCATTTGTATAAAAGAGCCAAGTTAAGCGAACGTATGCTACCAATCCCGAGACCTCCACGATCTTTGCTAGCCAAAACCAAATCCCATTTAACCCAGTGAATTTTCCTGTTTGAGTCTTCGCCCCCCCCCCCCAAAAGAATTTAGATCTCATAGCCTCCACTTTATTACAAACTGTTCGAGGCATACGATAAAGAGAAAGATAATAAGTAGGAAGCGAACCAAGAACCGCTGAAATAAGGACCGACCGACCTCCAATTGAGAGACAATTAGCTCTCCATTTAGACAACCTTTTAGTAAATTTATCAATAACAGGTTGCCACGAAGTAACTCTGGACATGTTAGCACCAATTGGGAGACCGAGGTACATAAACGACAACTTTTCTCCCTTACAACCCGCCATATCGGCAAAATGATTTAATTCAGCTTCCGTAACACCAATACCATAAAGCTTGGATTTCATAACACTAATCTGAAGGCCCGACGCTAAGTAAAAGCAATTGAAAATATCAAGAATGTTAACTAGATTAGATTGAGACCATTCACCCAAAACAATAACATCATCCGCGTAAATGAGGAGAGAGAGAGACATATATCACCAACATTAATACCAGAGAATTTCTTAGCCTCTATCGCATCTTCCATAGCAATGTGCAGGCCTTCCATTGCTAAAATGAACAGAAAAGGAGCAAGAGGATCTCCTTGCCGAAGTCCACGTTCTAACTGAAATTCCATAGTAGGACTTCCATTAACAAGAACAGAAGATCTAGCTGATTCAAGACATGCTTTAATCCACCTCACACATTTATTTCCAAACCCTATAAAACTGATAACCGAGATAAGATAATCCCAACTAAGGGTATCATAATCCTTAGCAATGTCCACTTTGAAAATCATTGCTTTTTTCTTCTTTCTCTTAAGATTATGAACCACCTCATTCAAAATCATAGGACCATCTAAAATCTGTCGATTCTTAATAAAAGCCGATTGCACCGGATCGACAATGTCATCAATAATCAAAGCAATGCGACACGCTATGATTTTAGCAATGATCTTATACAAAATGCCGATTAGACTAATAGGTCTAAAATCATTAACCACCAAAGGAGAATCAGTTTTAGGGATTAATGTAAAAAGATGCATTACATCCGATGGGAATATCACCTTTATTAAAGAAATCGGTAACGGCTGCGAAAATATCTGTATTCATGAGATTCCAATACCTCTTTATAAAACCAAAAGTGAACGCATCCGGACCTGGTGACTTGTCACTACCACAGTCCCACACAGCATCTTTAACTTCTTCCAAAGTCACATCTGATTCCAATATTTCGAGTTGATGCTGTGAAACCAATCTAAAACGATTCTTTCTAGTAGCATAAAGTATAGAAAGAACTTTAACAAATTTTTCAGAGAATTGATCGAAGAAAATCTGTTTAACTGCCAAAGGATCTTCCACCCACACTCTATTCGTTTTTATACCCCGAACTGATAATTGTTTCCTTTTCTTGTTTATAGTACCATGAAAAAATTTTGACTTCTCGTCCCCATATACACACCACTTAATGCGGGATTTCTGAATAAGATAGTTCTTTTGTTCACGTTCCAATTTATGAATTTTGCTAACAATTCTCATTCGTTGTTCTCCCCCCTTATGCAAACCTCGTCCCACATCTATGCTCAAATCCAAGTTCCTCAACTCCGCACTTAAAGAATCGATAACCTCCCTCCTAGATCTTCTAGCATTAACCCAAACTTTAATCACACCTTTTAAACCTTGTAATTTATTTTTAAAATTGATCAATGCTGAAGATGATCTTTTGTAATAGCCTTTGGACCAGAATTCAGAAACAACATTGTCAAACCCTTCTTCTTGAAACCAAGAATGATAAATCTTAAATGGGATAGGACCATAATCATCCGTGAATCGACGGAGAAGAATAGGGTGATGATCAGATATAGTCCGATCTAAAGCCACGGCCGTCATCGGACCAAGAAGATTCCAAGTAGAATCCCCAATCAGAAATCTATCAAGTCTGCTACCTTTAGTACAAGAACTATCCACACGAGTAAATTTATACCCCCCATGGGAACATCTACGAATTTCCCGTTAGAAATAAAATCATTAAAATAAGAAGCATTAACATTCGAGAATACAGAACCAAACCTCTTGGTATTATTACGAACAGAGTTGAAATCTCCAAAGATGATGTAATGTCCCGGATTACTCAACATAAACTCATTGATATAACGCCAAAGATTTTGTTTTCCTTCTTCATCTTGGGGAGCATACACGTTGACCATGTAAATAACGAGCTGAATGTCAAGCCATCTCCCCTCAACAATAAGAACATTAGATTTCGATATAATTCTATAATTAACAAATATGTACGGGTTCTAAATCGATATAATCCCTCTTGAATGACCACACGAAGGAACAAAAGCATGATCAAATTGAGAATTACCCCAAATAGACCGTAGAAAAGATAAATTATCCGCTGTCATAAATGTTTCCTGAAGCCCAACAAAATTGACCGTAAATTTATTAAGAATCTTACAAATCTTCTCTTTCTTGTTAGAATCTCTGCCCCCCGGTCCCACAAATATGTAAAGAAAGAATATTCATTTGTTCACGTTGATGTCACTCATCCGATGTAATAATCGGTTAACTTCATTGAAGGATGATGGCATTTCTAACCCGAGGATATTACCAAGTTCTGAAACCCTTGCAAAGTCAACTTTAGAAAACTTAGATCTCTTTGTACATGTAGACTCGATTGATTCCCTTGTGCTATTGCATTTAGTACCCCCCCCCCCCCCCTCAGCTACTTTATGTCTCTTAATATTGCTTGCATACTCTGTGTATCCAGGTGGCCAAGAACGTTTAGATTCTTTCGTTCCATCAATGACTGTGTTTTTAGACTTATCCTTTATTATCTCGGTTGTGTGAGCATGCATATTCTCATTTCCCATAGTGCTATCTATCCTTTGCTCATTACTACTTCCTTCTTGGCATTGATTAGCTTGGTCCTTATTGAACACAGTATCATTATTTTGTGTATGAACCGGTTGCTCCATCATTTTATCCGTATCACAATTAATCACGGTTTCTTTATCCTTCTTTCCTAAATTGGTACCCTGTTTCTCTAAGAGTTCCATCAAATTAAATGGATCTGATTCACTTTGTTAAATTAACGATTTATGCGGCGGTTGCTCTTTACCATATTCCTCAAAAACTTTAGGATCTACTGAAGTGTTTGAATTTTGTCCATCCAAACAATCTGACTCAGAGGACTCATGTGATTCACAATCTCCATCTAGTTCAAAATCAGGTGCCCAATATGCAAATTCATTAATCAATACATCATAATACTTCCCATTCACCTTTACACGAATACTCTCCTGTATTTTACTCATTATTTTAGTGAGAACGCAAACTTTACCATGTGCAATAGATTCTCCCTTATCTAAATCCATAAATAAACTTTCCCCCCACAGACTGTCAATCTTTTTGAACGCATTACTAGTCCATACACATAGAGGAGCACCAACAATATCAATCCATACCACCCTTTCATCCGGAACAAAATCCTTATCAATAGATTTGAATTCAGAAAAGACTTTGTTCATTTCCACAGATAGTCTAAAAAAGGATAGGTCATTACCAGCTTCAAGAACAATCCAAACCCATTTACCCCCAATATATTTGATGTCGAAATTCATGTAACCATCTAATTCTAAAATAGAATGTAGTCGATGAATAACCTGGATGTTCACTACTCTTGCTAAAAAAGACGTTTGGCAAGATTCAAGATTCATGCATACATCATCATTGAGTTCCACTGACTGCTTCACCAGAAGGGGTGAATCGGGATTATTACAAGTAGCATGTTTTTCCACGTAAGTATCATTCTTCTTTGGCACATCAGCTTGACATCTAGACCTCGTATTATGACTTCCCTGTTGAACAGCCGCTGCAAAAGATTTACCTCCCTGTTTCTTTTCTTATGGTACGCCGAAGTTGGTATTCACTCTACTAGGTAAATGTTGTCCCGTTCCCTTGAACTGTTGTGAAACGCCCGAATTCGAGTTTACTCTAGTAGGTATATCTTGCCCTGTTCTCTTGAACCGTACTCGCTCATTGCGAGCGACATCAGCATACAAATTAAAAGATCCCATCCAAACAGTTCGAAGATTGGAAATTAAATTAACCACGTCTCGCACCCAATTGAATCTAACAAATCCAAACCTTGCGCCAGCGGTTGACATTTTCGACGAGATATAAACGTCGACAACAGTCCCCCATTTTTCGCACTGATCCCATATCTCCTTAATCGTTGCCTTCCATGGTAAATTCGTTAGATAAACAGTCGTCGAAATCTTCTCCACAGTAGATAAATTATACTTTCCTGTTGATGTATTAGACCGATATCTATCATTCTTCGCGTCATATCTACCACTGCCATATTGATCAGTAGCCCTGTTCGCCTTATTCCTATGTACCCTGGTCCATCCATCATTGTCGTCTTGTCCATATTGTTGTTGATTGACTCGCAATGTTGACGCCATTCACCTCTCCAAAAATAATTTTAGATTGAACTTTTTTTTAAAGAAATTGAAAAAAGAATAGAAGATTGCAAAAAGAGACAATGGATAGATCTAATTTGTAAAAACAAGATTTAAAAAAAAAAAGTTTGTGATTAAACAGGAAGAGGAGATCTATTTTGTAAAAGAGGGTTGAATCTAATAAAAAAAAGATTGAAAGAAAAATACTGATTAAGACATACAGAAAAGGATTTTTAATGAAAAATTGAAAGTAAATTTAAATAAACAATGAGATGATTAATGAATTGGATGAATAGAAGAGCAACGTTACTAGGAATTATGATGGCTATCTTGATGAAGAGCCATCGGATCATCTTTCTGCATCGCCTTTTGACTTTGTTTATTTTTGCGTAGCTCTTCAACCGTAATGTTTAAAACTGTGTTTATAACATTCATCTAAAAGAGTGGCAAGTAAAAGTCAAACGAATAGATTTAATTATAATTTTAATAATTTTTCAATTATAATCAATCTAATTATAGAAAATTTCTTATAAATTCGATATTAAACAAATGTGATTACGTATAGCTTTTTGAACTCCTTTTAGTTTTGAAAAAAAAATACGTTTAACATTTCAAAAATAGTTATTCTTAAACTAAATTTACTGGATTCAAATGTAAAAGCCTGAATATCTATAATTTTAAAACTTTATATATTGAGCAAATAGTTATGTGGTATATACAAAAAAAAAATTATATACCAATTGAGGTTGGCACAATTGGTAGAAATTGAGCCTTTTAACCAAAAGTTTTGGGTTCGAGCTTTAGGAATTGAAAAATCTCAATTAGGAGGGATACAACCCATCGAGGTACCGAGCAAACTCCCGTGACAGATTAGTCCACTCGTCTTAAAGACGGTGGGAACTCCTCGTCGTACACTAAAAAATTATATATATACAAAAAAATATTATTATTAATTATTTTTTAATTATAATATTACTTCATTATAAATTCATGGTATTTATAAAAAAATTAATGAGAAGTCGAGCTACTATTTGTGTTCCCACTCCTTTAGCAATAGCAACAAAAATATTATTATTATAAATTCTATTATTATAATGATTTTTTTTATTTTTTTAATAAATGAAATTATTATTATTATTATTATTATTATTATTATTATTATTATTATTTTTTTTTTTTATATTATTATTATTATTTTATTAGAAACAAAAAGGGTTTTTACAATAAATTAGTGGGAAGCCGAGATATTATTATTATTTTATTAGATATTATTATTATTATTATTATTATTATTATTATTTTATTTATTTATTTATTTATTTATTTTTTATAAACCATCACTTTATTAGAATAATTGGATTACAAAAGTTAGTGGGGGAGCTGAGATAATAATAGGATTATTATTATTATTATTATTATTATTTATATATATATATTTTTATTTTTTTATTGTTTTTATTTTTATTTTTTATTTTTTATTTTTATTTTTTTTATTTTTTTTAAACGAACTTTATTTATTAATCACACAAAATTAGAAGGGAGTCGAGAAACAAGCTGCGCTCTCACCCCTTTCTGGATACAAAAACCAAGTCTAGAAAATAGAAAAATAGCACTCCTTACATCATTAGAATGACAAACAGATAAGCGCTTGAGGTGCTAAAGAGTAACCAAGGCTTCCTCGTCAAGCTCCCTAAAAGTAGAGAAGACAAAAGGGATGAACGAGTAACCATGCTCTGCACAAATAGAAGTATACTTCCTCCTCTTCTTCTTAACTGCATTCCGCAAAGCAACCCCGGGGACCCAAGTATCCAAACCCGCACCTGCAAAAGGAGAGACACCCATAATATCCAAGCAAGCGTCTTTGTCTTGGGATCAATTATGCAACAATAAATCTGCTGGACGAAGGTCTCGTCCATCAGCTGAAAGAAATCCCATAGGGGCCTCTTTCCACACAGAAATACCAACTCTAAAACAGATATCAAACAACATATCGCGCACAAGATTATGCCGAAACTTCACCCTCACCTCACTAGAGCAGTTAACAACATGGTTACCCCACTGGTCCATCCGATGCACGTGGCAACTCGAACAAGAAGATCCATCAGGAAACAAAGGAACCGCCAAACGATAACACAGGACGGCTCGAAACTGACGTGGGTTCATCCACTTCCCCAGCCCATCAACAGGAATAGTAAAGAGATAATCCTGTGCATGAGAAGCACGCATGCAGCTAAGAAGAGCTTCCTGGCGACTACTCAAACTATATCGTGACGAAATAAGTCCATCAATAATACCAAAATATCTCATTGCCAAAGACTTCATAAACTGGGGGGCAGGAGAGCTAGAGGTAACAGAGAGAGAATCAACACCACAAAAGGTCAAGAAAGAATCCAGAGCAGACAAGAAGATAGAACCCGACGAAACAATCTCAGACCTGGCAAAAATACAATCCGACAAAGACCTAGACTGCAAATGAGAGGCTATGAAAGAAAACCACCCGACATCCTCAGCACACGAGACCCCAAGACCACCAAGTCTAATGGGCAGAGTGGCAAGCCGCCACTCCCAATCTCCAAAACCAGGGCCTGAACCAGTAACAATCAAATCCAAAGAAGTACGCAAGGCCTGATCAAACTGAAACCGAGCATCACCAAGAACCCCAGGAGGGAACGTCCTCAAAGCAAACACTAACTTCGCAACCCCCGCATAATTGCGAAGAAGAAGAAGCTCACACTTCGGGTCATCAAGCCTGCGAATAGCATTCAACAGGGAAATGGACTTGGAAACTCGATGAGCAACAAAATCACAGGAAAACTCATGGTCCCTACTAACAAAACCCCCAAGTAGCCTAACACCACGCATCGGGCGAAAAAACGAAGCAGGGAAAAGGCCATCTAACAGACTACGAGGATCCTCCACCGGCCAGAAAAGCTCAGTCTTACTAACATTCAGCTGCAGCCCACGAGCTGGACCATCAGCACGAATGATATCTAATGCCTTGGCAACCATAAGAGTATCACCAATAATAGAACCGTCATCAAGATACCACGCCTGAAGGGAGAGCTTACATGCTTGATGATTAGTATGAATTAGCGGATGTAGAGCCAAGGAAAATAATAAAGGACCCAAAGGATCCTCCTGCTAAACCCCCTGAGAAGACCAAAGAACCGAATCCCATAATAAAGCTACGCATGCCGAGAATAACAGAACTCCACCCAGGGAGAGATAGTCGGGCAACTCAACCGAGTCTCCTAAAGAAAGATACCCCTATCAACCAGGTTAAGTGCATTCTTAAGATCCACCAAAAGAATAGAAAGCCCAACCTCATCCCCTCTACCCTCCACAAACCTGCTAACAGAATGAAGAACAACCTCACACCCACCTGGCACACCTACACACCAAACTGAAAGTCATGTAAATAAAAAGACATCGATTCACTAACAGAAAAAGAGGCAACCTTAGAGACAAGCCTCCTCCACAAAGTACCAATGGCAATGGGCTGAATACCACCAACAGGCTTAACAAGTGGAGTCAAATGAGCACTAGCAATGAACTCCCCAAGTTGCCCCAGACAATTACACGACAAAAAAAAAAATTGACAACTCTAGTGATAGAAAATAGTAGGTCGTCAGCCATGCCCGAAGCAGCTCCCCTCAAAACATCCAACAAATGCTGAGCCCGAAGCCTGTCTCGACCACAAGAAGTACCTTTGGGGAAACTCCGAATCCGGTTCAACACCAAATCCTTATGAACTATCAACGCATCCCCCACAAGTGGTGAAGAAGGCGTAGTCGGAGGTGGTGCAAAGGGATGCTTGGACTCCAACTCATCCCGAGTGTTAGGAGAATCAGGAGCAACACCCGAGGAAGTGAGGACCTTAATAGCAGCAGAAAAGTGACTATCACATAACTTCTGCATTGGGAAATATTAGCCTTCATAGAATCTTTAGGCTTCAACAACCCACGCCATGGAGAGGAAGAGTCAACTAAACAGTCCCTATCAATCCAAGCCTCTTCCCAGGATGCCTCCAACGAGCAATGGCACCAGAAATACTAACAAACTGATACCTCTCCCTCTCATCGGACCGTCGCTGAGCTCTACTAGATGGTATAAAAACAGCTAAAGTACAACACGACAAGATAAGAAGCTCTACATACGCAGCTAAATCACCAAGACAAGATAGAACCCTATCAAGAGCACTGAGAAAGATTCTTGCAAAACTAAGCCGCAACTTAGGCGGAATACACTTGACCGTACGCAAACGCCTCGAAAAAAGCGATCAAGAAGGTCATCATCTAAGCAAGGAGAACTCACCCCACCATCGAACACCCGAGACGACCCCAAATCACCAAGCACCGTACCAAAAGTAACACCCGAACCTGAGCAGTCCGCAATAATAGGTACGGGAATACCTAGTATAACAACATCCTCAAAGGCCGGCGCATAAACCAAACCACCATCTCTATGCTTACAGTTCTTAGAGAACGTGTGAGTACAAAAACAATCACCACATAACCAAATACCCGTCTGATGGAGAGCGAGGTCCAAAGTTGAGAATAAAGAATAATCACTAGCAATGCGAGCTTTGTAAGATGCCTTTAATGCTTCCGTCTTAAAGTGTTGAGGTCTGAAATGGGAGACAAAATAACTCCTATAAAGCTCCCTAGCATCTCGACCACCACCACAACTATCACAACCTAGCAAAGGACACAGAATATAACTCGTTGTACGAGATGCCATACAAACCCAACAACGAGCCTCACAAAACCCCACAACAACAGCAAACCACAGGACCAAACCACATGACCAGAAACCCGAAACCCTAAAGTAACTCGAAATCAACAAGCTACTCCAAAACCTGAAAACTAAACATAGAACACGCCTAAAAACCTCCCACATCAACCCCAAACCTCCCACAACAGCGAAAACCAACCACGGAGCCAAAACCAACCACACAACGAACCTACAAACTAAAGAAGAAACAACAAATCCACAACGCAACTACAACGACCCATAAAACCTCCTACAGCCATTACCAAGGGCCAAAACACAGCCGAACACAACCATACACAACCGGTAAGAAGAACCAAAACAAACCAATTACAACCACTAACAAGGACTAAGCAAAATCAAAGCACAACCGAACACATAACGAACCTACAAAAACAAACCAATCACAGCCGCTAACAATGGAGAACCTAAACACGAACAAAACCAGCCACCAACAACTATAAAACACTCGAAATCCTCAAACAATAACACCAACTATAGGTTTTGCCAAACCGCAACCATAAACAGCTATAACAGAAGAGCAACCAAAAGTTAGAAACCACTCGGAACCAATCAACAATCAAAAACCACTCGAAACCCACAACAATCCAAGGCCACTGAAACCATAAACCAGAACCCACTCGAAACGGTCACACGAACCACACTCAAAAACGACGACAAACAAAAACAACAGCAGTTAGTGGAATCAAAAATGTTGAATCTGTAAAAGCAGTAAGAAGAATCCGTTATGATCGTTATTATTATTGAATGGTATGGGACGTGATATGTGAAAATAATATGTGAATGGGATCTTTATTAATATTGAATGGGAATGGGATGATCGTAATTAATATAGAATGAATGATAGGAAAATGAATGTTATTAATGAATGGGTAAGAAACGGAAATGGTGGAAAGCAGAGAATCGCCCACACACACGAGAGAATCATGATGATCGTGTTATTATAATTATTATTATCATTTATTTTTTTATTATAAACATCATTTCATTATTATTATTATTATCATTATTATTATTATTATTATTATTATTATTATTATTATTATTTAATTATTTTTTATTATCAACATCACTTTATTAGAATAATAGGTTTTACAAAAAGTTAGTAGGGAGCCGAGATACTATCTAGGCCCCCACTCCTTTAGTTATATAAAACTGATCCTATTAAAAATGTGAACAGCAGCACGTGCTCCAAGATCTTGAGTCATGGAGAAACTTCGGATCCGCTTTAGTAAGCTCAAAGCATCCTTCTCAAGTTCTCCAAAGGAAGAGAAAGAGAAAGGGAAAAAACCATATCCAATATCCGCGCACTTAGCCTCGTACTTAACACATTTACGCTTTGCTGCCTCAATCACTGCACGACCTGGAACAAAATCAACCATCCCAGATTGCGTCAAGGGAGATGACCCTGTGAGATCCACACATATATCAATACCTCTATCCCACAAGTAAAGCAACATATCAGCTGGGCCTAATGGTTTTTCCCGCCCTCCACCCAGTCCGATATCAACCTCTTTACCCACTGAAATCCCTGACCGAACACAAATGTCAACAAGGGTATCTCTCACAACGTTATGCCGATGTTTAATACCAACAATCCCATCACACGATATAGCATGATCACCATAAATATCCCCTGTAAAGACGCTAGAACAAGCTGAGCACGGCTTTGGAACAGAAAATAAGGGAACACCTAACCGATAGCATAATACACATCGATAAGTCCTAGGGTTCATAGTCTGTCCTAGACCAGAAATCGGAACCACCCTACGCCAATCGGAAGTATGGTCCTCCATTTGAGACTTCCATAAAGCCATCTATCGAGTAGATAAGGAAAAAGTAGATTAAGCCATTTGAGTAACATGTGTAAAATATATATCTGCCAATTTCTTCATAAGTTTGGGGGCAGCAATCTCACTTAGATTACTCAAAAACCAATTTTCATTTCTGAATTTAAAGTACTCAACGCGTCATCAAAGGCATGCCCATAGGTAACAATATCAGAATGTCGAAGCAACATAGATTGCAAGTTAGCAGACTGAAGTCTAGACGTAAGAAATGCATAATTCAAAACATCACCTGCAGAATAAACACCAAGCCGCCCAAATGCAAAGGGTAAAGTGGCAAGCCTCCACTACCAATCACCAAATCCCGGTCCAGAAGCAGTAACAATACGCTCAAGACAATAACGAAGAGCCACATCAAAAGAGCACTGAGCCCGCTCGAAGACACGGGGAGAACATGTACACATTGCAAAATATAGTTTGGATATACCCGCACAAGTACGAAGGAGTAACAACTCATACTGAGGATCATTAATCTTAGCAACAGCGTCCATAAGCTCAACAGATTTGGCAACCCTCTTCATCACAAGTTGACTACTAAACTCAAAATCCAAACTGGCAGGCCCACCTAGTACTTTAACACCATGCAAAGTTCAAGAAATATTAGGCGGGAAAACACCTACAAATCTGCTTCTTGGGTCTTCTTTTGGCCAAAAAACCTCAGTTTTATCAACATTGAGATGCAAGCCACGATGAGGTCCATCCTCCATAACAAGCTCTAAAACCCTCCCCACAACCAACGTATCTCCAATAATAGTTCCATCATCCAAATACCAAGCCTGGAGGGAAAAGCTAAAAGAGTCTCTAATCTTACATATCAACGGATGTAACACTAAGGCAAAAAGCAGAGGTCCAAGTGGATCACCTTGCTGCACACCTTGGCATGACAATAAGGTATGCTCCCCATAATACAATCTAGCTGGGTTGGAATAACAAAATTTCACCCAACGTGAAATAGTAGGGCAACGAATACGAACCTCCTTTAGCATAAACTCACGATCAACCAAGTTGAAGACATTTCTGAAGTCCACTAACAACATAGATAGACCTACATCATCTCCCCGGTCCTCAATCAACTGATTAACAACATGAAGAATGGCCTCCCCACCGCCTGATACCCCAACACCAAACTGTATGTCATTCATGTAACCATCCAACGAATGACCAATCATAACAGCACAAATGATTTACAAATAGTTAATAGAAATCCAAGAAACAATTTGTGCTCTCACTCCTCCAACAATAGCACACCCGGTCATATTAATCATATAACAAGCACCACTTGATCCAATATCTCGAGTCACAAAGTATCTACGGATCCACTTTAGTAAGTCCACCGCATCCTTCTGAAGCTCCGCGAAAAAAGAGAATGAGAAGGGCAGAAAACCATATCCGATATCTACACACTTACTCTCATATTTGACACGTTTATGTTGTGCAGCCTCAACCTCGACACGTTCTGATGCAAAATCAATTATCCCAGTTTGCGTCTAAGGAGATTAACCTGTCAGATCAACACATACATCAAATCTTCCATTCCAAGAGTAATTTACTATTATTATTATTATTTTAATTATAACATCACTTTATTATTGTTATTATTATTTATTATTATTATTATTTATTATTATTATAAACTTCACTTCATTAGAAAACTAAGATATTCTACAAAAAGTTAGTGGGAAACCCGAGATAGTATCTGAGCTCCCACTCTTTTGGCTATAACAAAGCTAATCCTATTAAATATATCAATAGCAGCACGTATCAAATATCCATGTATTATTATTATTTATTTTTTTATTATAACCATGCATATATTATATATAAAACATTTATACAAAGTTGAATGGGAGTCTAGACACAAGCAGCGCTCCCACTCTTTTCTGAATACAAAAACTCACTCTAAGAAAGATAAATGCACCACTCTTAGCATTATTTGAGTGACTAATGAAAAGAGACTTAACCCTGAAAACGTGTCCAAAGCCTCCGCATCGAATTCCCCATACATAAAAAATCAAATGGTATGAATTTGTATCTGTTATTATTATTATTATTATTATTATTATTTATTTATTTTTATATTTTTTTATAATAATAGTATTATTATTGTATAGAAACGTTACACAAAGTTGGATGGGAGTCTAGACACTAATTGCGCTCCCACCCCTTTCTGAATACATAACTAACTCTATGAAAGATAAAAGTACAACTAACATTATTTGAGTGGCTAATAGAAATCGACTTAATACATGAAAGCGGGTCCAAAGCCTTCACATCGAATTCCCCGAAAGTAGAAAAAGCAAATGGTACAAACTTGTATCCGTTGTCCTTACATTTGACACATACTTTTTGTTTTTCTTCTCCACAGCATTCTGCAAGGCTAGCTTAGGAGCCCAGGTTGTCGCCCCTGTGCCAGCAAAAGGAGAGATGCAGGTCACGTCCAAACATGCGTCTTTACCTTGGAGCCAATTAAATAGTAAAAGGTCTGCAGGCTTTAGGTCTTTCCCGTCCTCTGTAACGAAACCCAGTGGAGCCTCCTTTCGCATCATGATCCCAGCCTTAGAACATACATCAACAAGAATATAACGCACTAGATTATGTCTAAACTTTACTCCTACTTCACTAGAACATTGAACTGCATGATCTTCCCATTGGTCCATCCGATGTGCATTGCAACTCGGGCATAAGCTACCTTCAGAGAACATAGTTATTGCAAGCCTATAGCACAACATAGAATGGAACTGACGGTAGTTCATCCTCTGCCCCAACCCATCAATCAGAATAGTGAATAGAAAATCTGGTGTGTGTGGGGTGCGAATGGAACTTAGGATAGCTACATGTCTTGGAGTTAATGAGTACTTACAAGCAAGGTCTTTCTCAATGACACCAAAGTAACACTTTGCCAAAGTTTTCATCATTTGGGGGCAGAAGTGCAAGTGGTAACAAAGAGTACGTCAATGCTGCAAGTAGTGTTGAAAGCATCAAGAGCATGCTGAAAAGTAGAACCATGGGATTCACTGCCAGTCTTCAATAGTATCTTGGCCTGAAGGGCGCTCGTTTGCAAACGAGAGGAAAGAAAAGCATACCAGATAATGTCTCCCGCTGAAAGGATGCCCAGGCCACCCAACTTGATTGGGAGAGTGGCAAGCCGCCATTGCCAATCACCAAAACCTGGCCGTGAAGCAGTAACAATCTTCTCCAAAGAAGCACGTAACGCATGATCAAACTGAACTTGGGCCTCTAGTAAAGACAATTGAGAGCATGTCCTCAAAGCATAATATAGTTTCACAACCCCAGCACAACTGTGAAGAAGAAGGAGTTCACATTGGGGATCATGAAGCTTATGTATTGCCTCCATTAACGAGATGGTTTTAGCGACCCTTTTCAAAGATAAATTGCGGCAAAAACCTTCATTCAAACTGACTAAACCACCCAAAAGTTTGACACCATTAAGCGGGCGAGAGATATTTATAGGAAATACACCATTCACCCTACTTCTAGGATCCTCCACTGGCCAGAAAAGTTCAGTCTTATCAACATTCAAAAACAAACCACGAGCCAGACTATCAGTCTTGATGATGTCAAGCGCCTTTGCTACCATTAGGGTATCACCAATAATAGTACCATTGTCAAGATACCAAGCTTGTACTGTGAGCTCACATGAACTATTAATACTGTAAATCAAAGGATGCAAAGCTAGGGAAAATAACAAAGGACCCAAAGGATCCCCTTGTTGAACCCCTTGACAAGACCAAAGAATAGAGTCATCATAGTATAACCTAGCAGGTCGAGCATAACAAAACTCAACCCATGAAGCAATCGATGGACACCGCCTCCTGGTTTCCTCAAGTAATACACTTCTATCGACAAGATTAAAAGCATTTCTAAAATCCACCAAAAGCATAGAAAGTCCAACCTCATTACCCTTAGATTCAATGAGCCTATTCACAGAATGTAGAATAGCCTCACAACCACCAGAGACGCCGACGCAAAATTGAAAGTATTGTAAGTAGGAGTTCATAGAATTACCAATAGAAGAAGAAGCTACCTTAGAAACAAGCCTTCGATACACAGTACCAACAACAATAGGGCGTATACCACCACCAATGGAGTCAAAGGCGCACTAGCAATATACTCCCCAAGTTGGCTAGGGCACTTGCCACTAAGAAATAGGTTAACAACCCTAATAATGGATCATAACAAATCATCAGCAATCACAGAATCAACTCTTCCTAAAATATCTATTAAATGTTGTGCTCTAAGCCCATCACGACCACATGATGCACCTTTTGGGAAGCTGTGAATCCTATTCAACACCAAGTCTTTATTGACAACGAGGGCATCCACACCAAGTGGAGTCGAAGATAGGATTAGAGGCGAGGCATATGGGTGTTTGTCCTCGAGCTGATGTAAGGTATCAGGAGTAGATGGAGCTACACCAGAGGATGTAAGCACCTTAATAGCGGCAGTAAAGTGTCCATCACCCATCTTACGTTTGCATTGAGCCACGTTAGCTTCGTCTTGTCTATTTGATTTCTATAACCGACTCAAGGATGAAGTTACAACAGCTAAACGGTCTGACACCAAACCAAGTCTGTCTACCGGGTTCCTCCATCTAACAATAGCGCGAGAAATAGAATCAAACTGACACCTTTCTCTTTCACCAGATCGTCGTTGAGCTCTGTTAGTCGGCACAAAAGTAGATAAAACACAACTTGGTAGGATAAGGAGTTGTACCCACACTGACAAATCCATCGGGTTCACAAGGACATTGTCAAGTGCACTACAAAAAAGCTTAGCAAAGCCGAGCCACAACCTTGGAGGAATGCACTTAAATGTACGTAACTTCTTTGAGAAAACCTGGCTAAGAAGATCGATGTCAAACAAAATGGGCTCAACACCTAACGAGGGCAAGCGAGAAACGTCCTGATCAACAACACACTTATCAGAAGGTGGAGTAGCAGCAGATGTACCAACAACCATACCACTCAAATCTGGTCTAGAAGGCATATGGATCCCGTATATTGCAACTTCATCAAAACCAGGTGCATGAATCGTAACACTGTCGGCATGCTTACAGTTCTTACTAAAGGTGTGAGTACAAAAACACTCACCACAAAGCCAAATACCAGCTTGATGAAACGCAGAGTCTAAGGCAAAAAATAAAGAGAAGTCACACGCAACACGGTCTTTATAAAAAACCTTCTGAGCATCAGTTTTGAAAGGGCAATTACCCAAGTGGTCGATAAAATATTTCATTGTAAGGCCCTTACCACTGCCACCACTACAACCCTCATGTCCTTGTAAAGGACAAGAAATCCGACCAACGCCTAGACTAGCCATGAGAAGGAGAAATCCAAGCGAAGACGACAACCCTCCAACTAAACAGACATCGCGACAAACTGAAATACTAGCCAAATCAAACCAGTATCAGGACTTAAACAAGAGCCATAATATTTGCAAACAACAGAAATAACAAATAAAAATAGCCTGGAACTTTAAACCACACTAACAATTAAACCAAACAAAGCCTGGAGTTTCCATCTCAGTAAGAAGAGCAATTTGAAATGATACGCCCTAACTGATCAAAACCAAGAAACTGCTACGCATATGTAAACTCCCCAAAACTAAGAATCATTCAAAAAGCGATCAAGAAAGAAATCCTAATCATAAATAACCACCATCCAATACGAGTGTTGAATCAATTGTGAAACGTCGCACAAAAGTAACCAAAATCAGTATATGTACAGCAATCCACAAAACTACGAGTGTTATATCAATTAGTGAATACTACTATTAATAAGAAAAGAAACGAAATATGCCCCACACCTACAACATAAATCTAACTAAAGATGTTGAATTAATTGTGTACGTGGGGATGAACAAGACGGAATGAGATTGAGATTATTATTATTATTATTATTATTATTATATTATTTTTGTTTTGTTTGGAGATTGGAAGTGGAGGCTTGCCACTCTGCCCATTAGACTTGGTGGTCTTGGGGTCTCGTGTGCTGAGGATGTCGGGTATTTCGCCTTCATTGCCTCTCGTTTGCAGTCTAGTTCTTTGTAGGATCCCATTTTGGCTAGGTCTAGGATTGTCGCCGGGTTCTATCTTTCTGTCTGTCCTGGATGTTTTCTCGACTTTTTGTGGTGTTGATTCTCTCTATGTTACCTCTAGTTCTCCTGCCCCCCAGTTTATGAAGTCTTTGGTAATGAGATATTTTGGTATCATTGATGGACTTCTTTCGTCTCGATATAGTTTGAGTAGGCGTCAGGAGGCTCTTCTTAGCTGCGTGCGTGCTCCTCAAGCATATGATTACCTCTTTACTATTCCTATTAATGGGCTGGGGCAGTGGATGAACCCACATTAGTTTAGAGCTGTCATGTGTTATCGTTTGATGGTTCCTTTGTTTACTGATGGATCTTCTTGCCCGAGTTGTCAAGTGTATCGATTGGACTAGTGGGGTGACCATGTTTTCCACTGCTCTAGTGAGGTAGGTGTGAAGTTTCAGCATAATCTTGTGCGTGACATGTTGGTTGAGATCTGTTCTAGAGTTGGTGTTTCTGTGTAGAAAGAGGCTCATATGGGATTTCTTTCAGCTGATGGTCGAGACCTTCGTCCTGCGGATTTATTGTTGCATAATTGGTCCCAAGATAAAGATGCTTGCTTGGATGTCACAGGTGTCTCACCGTTTGCTGGTGCGGGTTTGGATTCATGGGTCCCCAAGATTGCTTTGCGAACTGCTGCTCAGAAGAAAAGGAGGAAGTATTCTTCTATTTGTGCAGAGAACGGTTATTCGTTCATCCCTTTTGCCTTCTCTACTTTTGGGGAGCTTAACGAGGAAGCCTTGGTTACTCTTTTGCGTCTTAAGCACTTATCTGTTTGTCATTCTAATGATATTAGGAGTGGCTCTTTTCTATTTTCTAGAGTTGGTTTCTGTATTCAAAAGGGGGTGGGAGCGCAAATTGTATCGCGGCTCCCTTCCAATTTTGTGTGATTAATAAAAATAAAGTTGATTTATAATAAAAAACATAATAATAATAATAAACAATAATCCAACTTTATGTAAACGTTGTTATAATAAATAAATTTATTATTACTAAAATAATAATAATAATAATAATAATAATAATAATAATAATAATAATAATAATAATAATAATAATATTATGATTATTATTATTATTAATTAACTTCAATTCATTAGAATAATAAGATTTAAAAAAATTAGTGGGAAGTCGAGATACTATCTGAGCTCTCAAATATTATTATTATTATTATTATTATTATTATTATTATTATTATTATTATTATTATTATTTACTTATTTTCTTCATTCCGTAAAGATTAATTGTAACTAATTTATCTTATATAGTGCCCGGTCCCTGCCAAAAATGATGTGAAATATGCTTTGATGCCTGGTTTCGGAGTGGTCGAACTTGAAAGTACGTCATCCAACACATGGAAGGTAAACGTATCCCCGTAACATAACTTTATCTTTTAGTTCTTTTACGAAAAAACTAAACCCATCACATGAATGTACAATACTACAAGCACTTTTTATTCTTAACATTGTATGTGCATTTTCTTTATTATGTTTAAATTAAACGTTTAATAATTGTTTTATTAGTTATAAATCTGAGTATAATGAACGATATAAATAATGCACATATGTTTTCAAACTATCCGTCGAGAAGATAGTTATGATTTTAAACGAAAGAAAATACACGTGCATGATCCTAAAATACATGTATCTAATGATCTACATGATGAAAATCCTTACACGTTTACATGGTGTACTAAGACGGTGAAAATATAAAATGAAAATATGTGTTCATTTAGTCGTGTGTTGTTTGTTAGTTTATTCTGATCTATAAGAATTAGCTGTAAAATACCAAGAACAAACTTTCGATTTAATTTTATTCTAAGCATTCAGTTATCTAGCAAGTTGAACCTTCCTCACTATTTTATCCTTTATCATAATGTTTTAGGTAAACAACTTAGAACACTTGAGAATTGGATTCACAGATATACAGTTGGCCACAAATAATTTCTCAAAGGAATCTGAGCTTCCGTCAGTTGAAAAAATTTATGATGTTTACAAAGGCGATCTTGAATGGTTTGATAAAAAGTATGTTTCCTCCTTGGAAGGGAAGAGTAAAGGTGAATTTTCCATGAGACACTATGATGTAAGAATATTGTGCATCAAGGATGCAATTGCAGTAGATACTTTCCATAAAGAAATTGAAATTCTTAGCACTTGTAAGCATGACAACATAGATTCTCTTCTTGGATTTTGTGACGAAGGTAGTCATATGATACTTGTTTACGAGGGTAATACCTATAATCGTCTTCATAAGTATGTGGGCTGGGATGTTCTTACATGGGAGATACGTTTAAAAATCTGTCTTGATGTTGCACGCGGGTTAAAGTACATTCACAATGAGATGGAAGACCAAAAGATGGTCATTCACCGTCAAGTAAGTAGTTACTACATTATGTTTGACGAAAATTGGCAAGGAACAAAACTTACTGGATTTGGACTATCTACATTCCACGAGAATCAAGATGAAGACCCTTTATATCTCCCAGAGGATCGTATAAATATATGGAGTTTTCTTTCCATGGCTCCAGAACTTAGTGAGACTGGTAAGGCAACAAAAGAATCAGATATATATAGTTTTGGAGTAGTTATGTTTGAGATCCTATGTGGGATACATATCCCAGTTTTTAGGATAAATGATGCTGAGTTTCTGGTAGACCAATGGTTCAAGGATGGAACAATAAAGCAAAAGGTAGCTCGGGTAGTAAGGGAAGAAAATCGTGGTAACAAATTATTTCTGAAGGAAGGACCCAATGAAGATTCGTTGCACACGTTTATAAACATTAATGAACAATGTTTGGCGATAAATCCAAAGCAACGTCCAACTTTGGAAGTCATCATCAAGCAATTGGAGAAAGCGTTATTGCTTCAGGTAAGTATTATAGTTTCGGTTATAAAAATTATGATATATAAATATTGAATGTTTTAATGTATATTCTAAAAGGAAAATGTTCTGGAATAATAAAAAAATTTGTTCCGGTTAAATCACTTAAATTCTTTTATTTTTATCATTATAGTTTAAAGCTTTTTTGTGAAGGATAATAAGGCTTTCGATCATTCATTTATAAATTAACGGGTGAGATTAATTAACTATTATAACTAACTAACTATTAACCAAGTTACTATTCATGATACATTAAACATGAATTTCTAAAAAGTTATTGGAAAATTTTGAAATAATTTCACAATGTCTGGGTATTGATGCATAAAAGAGTTATGAGAAATGTTTTTGTAGTCTTGAATTTTATAATTTTTTTATGCACAAAACACAAAAGTTTGAATATTAAAAAATTTCATGCACAAATTTTCAAGTTGTCGTAATTTATTTAGAGCATAAAAATTAAAAGAACTTGAATATAAAAATGAATTTTTGATGCAAAAAGAAACGATTTAATAAATATTTTATTAAAATTTCGTTATTGTGCATTAGAAACGTATAAAACTCAAAACAAAAAAAAAACTTTACAAAAGTTTTATAAACCAAGATACCCGTTTTTGTAGAAAATTTTCGAGAACTTATTAAAAATCTTGTTTAATGCATAGTTAGTTAGTTTTGATGATATACATAGGAATTGGTTTAAGAGAAAATCTAATCTCGATGGAAAACTTAAAACATCAAACAGATGCACTGAAAAAATCAACAGAAGCCTAAATTTTACAAACGGTCGCTATTGAAAGGATTAACGATGTGATAGATTACTCTAAAACGTATGATAATTAAACGAGGAAAGTTGGATGGATAAATGGATATTGTAAAAGTTGGATGTGTATTGTGGTAATTTTTGGGTTCAAATCTAATAATAAAACAAATTTGAAAATACTTTGCTATTACACGTTTATAAACAAATTTGAAAATAATTTTTGGGTTCAAATCTGAACTATCTGAACACTTGAAAAATATTAGTACAATTCAGATGATTAATGAAGTTTTTTTATAACTTACAGGCTAACCACAAGGACCATTTGAGGATGTCATTTAAAGACATTGAATTAGCAACACAAAACTTTAGTCGTGCAAATGACATTGGCGGCGGTGGTTTTGGCAGGGTGTACAGAGGAAAACTTGCATCTGAACATGGATCCAGTATAATTGTCGCAAAGCGGTTAGATACACGTGGTGGTCAAGGGGATCAACAGTTTTACAATGAGCTACATATTCTTTCTGAGTATAAGCATGAGAATATCATCAGTCTTGTAGGCTATAACAAAGACGAACAAGAAAGAATAATTGTATATGAATATGCATCCAAAGGAAGTCTAGATAACTATCTGAACGATGCTAGTCTTACCTGGATTAATCGGCTTAACATATGCGTTGATGTTGCAAGGGGATTAGCTTTCCTTCATGGAGGTGTTCGAGAACACGAGGCGGTGATACATAGGGACATGAAAACTGCTAACATTCTACTTTTTGATGACTGGAAGGCAAAACTCGCTGATTTTGGGCTTTCGTTAATATATACAAAGAATGATGAAACAGACTATGTCATCGATTATGCTAGCGGCACGCCAGGATACTTGGACCCAGTATATCAAAAATCACGTATCTTAACTAAAGAATCTGATATTTATTCCCTTGGTGTGGTTTTATTTGAGATCTTGTATGGGAAATCAACGTATGAGATCAACAAATGCGAGAATATGTTTCTACATAATTTAGTAAAACAGAGCCTTGAGGAAGGAAGATTAGATGAGCTTGTGTTCAACGCTATAAAGAACCAAATCGTGCCAGAAGCATTAGCCACATTTCAAGAGATTGCCTACCAATGCTTACATGATGATAGGGAAAAGCGACCAACAGCACAACATGTTCTAATACAGCTTCAGAAGGCATTGGAATTGCAAGTAAGTAATCGCTGTTTTAAAATTGCTGGCTTCCTTAAAATTTTTTTTATGTTTAGACTAAAGTTTGCTATTCGCTTGTCTTCGTTTAGTCGGATTGAAAGTTTAATGTCCCAAAACCTTTATACCCAAGGACTAACAACCTCCCCAAAGACATTCAGGAATCCTATCATTAATATTATCAGAGGCTGGCATATAATACTTCTAGGTAAATATTGTGAAATCGAATAACTAACATAGTAATTGTACTAACTCGCCCTCAGAAAAAAATATCACACCATCGCAGAAAGATGGTTTCCTTTTAAATGACTTGATTTCGTGATGAAAAAAATTATATTTTTTGTTAGGTAAAGGGTTTACCGGTTTGCAACAATACCTAGAGATGTTAATGAATCTTCATATGCTAAGTTGTCAAGATGAAAAACATGGCGGCTAAAGTTGTTGAAGAACTGGCAAGATGATTATCTGCAAGAGTGCAAGTTTGAAGTTTGGAATATATTTAACGCTTGTTGGCCAAGATGATTATCTCCATTGTTTGTTGTTTTAATCGTGTAGATTGTCGAAACACTTTTGATATGTGAAAAAACAAACAAACAGATATAATTACTGAGATTCATTTGACTTACATATTACTTTTGTTGTCTATACAACTCCTCTCTAGCGAGCTGTAAAAAAGATGACTACAAAACCTCAACAAACCCGCGTTTATAACGTGTACGACCCATCGTTTCTAGTTATCTTTTTACTTGTATTTTCCTTTTTTATATTTTTATGTTTCTCTTTATATTATCTCTAACCAAATCTAAATTCTTGGCCCTTTGTCAAACCGGTCCTGGGCCTTCACAGCTTAACTAGTCTGACATGTAGTGGTCATTAAACATGAAAAATAGGCCTTTGGCATAAATCCATTCCCAACAACCAGTTGAGCTTAACTAACTACATACGAAGAACTGGTAGGTTGTAGCTTGGGCAGCGGGGGTCAAAAGAAGACTGATCGGGGTGACTTGCAAACACCCACTTGTCACATTAGATATGGTTACGACTACTGAAGTATGACAATAATATCAAAAAAATGATTTAGGAAATTGTTTGCTTTTAAAAGACACTTTTGTGACTTTTGACTCGTTTAACCCTCTTTAATTTAGCTAAAAGACTTTACTTAATCCATTTGAGATAAAACGTCACTTATGTCGACCATTTCCTAATTATCTGAAGCTGGTTTGTTGATGTTTGAAGATTTCTGTCTTCCAGACGATTGTCGAAAACATACACGCACAATCTGGGACTGCTGAAGTAAAAGGTGCCTCTATGGTTATCGGATGCCTCGTTTATTAGTACCTTTGACTTGGTATGATCCTAACACTGTTGTATATGCAGATTAAGGCATTCAAGAGTTAATCAGGAGATTACTCAAGAGTGTTTTATTGATCGAAAAAATGAGGAGTTGGGATCCCTAGGGCTAGGAAGCTCCTTGTGTTGTCAACCTAAGACTTTAAAGTTGACAACTGACGAGTAAAATTAATTGTTGACTTCTCCAAGTTTTTGGAGTTTGACATGGTTTAACCTTTAAGATCCCAGGGTATGGTGGTGCCATCCCTGACGCCAAACATTAACAGTCTAAAAATAGCATGACGTACCACACCAAAGGGTGGCGCCCTAGCCCTCGCGCCGTACTTCCTAGCCCACAAAAAGTGGCGTTGTGATTTTTTTTAATTACTAAAGTGGGCTATATATGGACCCATTATATTACTTTTTAGTCCTTTGGCACCGCTTTTTTCACGGCTCACTGCAACCCACAAAATGTGGTGCAATATGATTCTGGTGCCATAGCCTACATGGCAGCACTTTTTGGCTATGACACTACTTTTGACTATGTCACCACGCCGCCACTGTACACAGTTCTATAACAAAGATCATAACCTTCTAATTAGTAGTCCTCTAGATACAGGAGACTAATCATTAATTTATTTAGAATTTTTATTCATCAAATACAGAATAATTGGTTTATATGGAATATGATTGAGGGTGTACATCAGCCAGAAGTTTCATATAGTTCCTATAGCTCGGCTATCTAACCTTGAGAAGAACGAGTTGCGAAATAAGCAATTAGTTACGATTCTTATTTCTAATACCCATGGACATTTACACCTTTCACCAAGCTCAACTTTACCATTGATGCATTTTAGAATGTTTAAAAGATAAGAATGTGATAGGGAAAGGGTGCTTAGGGGTCGTGTACAAAGCTGAAATGCCAAATGCTGAAATTATTGCGGTAAAAAAACTATGGAAAACAAAAAAAGATGAAGAACCCACGATTGATTTATTTGCAGCATATATACAAGTTCTCTGTCATATTCGACACCGAAACATTGTGATGTTTCTAGGCTATTGTTCTAATAGAAGTGTGAAGCTTTTACTGTACAATCATATAGCTAACGGGAAGTTACAGCAGTTGTTGCAAACTAATAGGGATCTAGATTGGGAAACGAGGTATAAGATTGCAGTGGGGTCTGTTCAAGGGCTCGCGTATCTTCAGCATGATTGTGTGCTAGCAATTCTTCATAGAGATGTGAATGTTGGTTTATAGAGTTCATAACAATTATTTAAAACCCTAATATGGATCAAAGAGCGCATAGCGGAAGCGATTAACAAGATCATTAATTTAACACAATTATATTAATCAAGATTAGGGTTACATACCTTTATCCTAGCAAGATCCACAAGACGACGGAACGAACGGCAACTAGGGTTTATCACGAACACCACCAAGAATATAATCTAAAGGAAGATTATATCACGCTCTTGTACACACGTAATACGGCGAGTTAACCGTGAGTCTAGCACGAACAAACTGAGCTTCAACGCTTATGGAATATCTACCCAACAACCCTAGAGAGGGGCTAGGACTAGATATATTTTAAATAGAAAAATCGAAAACCAAAACCCTAAAATAAGGGTGTTTGGCCGGCGATCAAGAGAGACAAGAAAGAGGGATGGGTTGAAAAATTATGAAGGCTTTTGAGTGTTTATATAGGCTTGACAAAACTTGGTCTCCAAGTAAAACACCAATTAGGAAAGAAAATCTTTCCTCCTTCCTTTTTCTTCCTTTAGGCCGACGCCCCATAAGGCCCAATTAGGGTTTCCGGAACTTTTCCGTTTTCCTTCTTTTAGCTTCTATTTAATTCCATAACGATCGTTATAACTTAACTTTTATTTATCAACGATTGTTAGTTAAGCTTTGGTTTGATTTAATAAATATATATAAAATATATTTAATAAATAAATTAACCCTTTACGTTATGTGTGCAATCCCGTGATCCCGAGTTCGATCCTATCTCACGACTATTAATTTTAAGTCCATAAACTTTCAGCTCCCACTTGGACAAAATTCTAATATCGTGATCACATTGACTAGCGTCTAGTTACACTAGCAATGTCACTAGTACAACTCGAGTAAGGTTTCTTGGACAAAACCTTTTAACGATATATAATCATTATTATTATTATCCTTTCATTTCAAATACAACGTTAATAAGGATATGGATCTCAGTCACTCCTTTCATTAACCATTCTGTTTCTCGTTTATGGATATAGCAAGATCACCAAAACAAATTTGGGTGCGGCCGCACAAATATCTTACTACTCCCCCGAGGGGCCCAGCTGTATTATACTTCAAAATAAATTTTGAAGGAAACGAATCCCATTTTGACTACAAGCAAAACTTATGAACTTTGCAACACTTCCGGAAATAATCCTTATAGCTACCAGTTACGTTTAGCGTTAGATTATTCCACAGAAATGCACTAGATCTACGACAGTTTCCTGGTATCTCAGGTCTAAGGATAACTATTTATGATTTACTTGATGACAAAGATCCATAAAGTAAAATCATATAGTTGGGATAAGTCTAATATTTGATCCATCAAATATCATCCAAAATTGACCAATATACTTTCAAGTATACTCTGTCACTATTTTAAATTGTCTTAGTTTAATAATACTCCCATATTATTAATCGACAACGGACATTTAGAAACATCATAATGCTCATGGATTTAAAACATGTAAAATAGGATACAAAATCAAATAACAGAAAAATAAACGAAATCCATTCTTTATTTCATCAATTCAATAATGTCTTACATCCTTTATCCAAATACTAAAAATAGATCAATGCATAAAACTGGTACATGCATCATGCCTCTAGTAATGACATTCATACTTGTTTGGCAAAGCATAAAATAACCAATCTTGACCTATTGAAATTTGAGAATACTTTCTTCAAGAATTCAATTCATTGAAACTCTTGTACATGTGCATTCAAATAATTTGATATTGCCACATAGTATCAAAATTGTGAAACATCCTTGATCACCAATTTCCTAATCTTCCAAAATACATTTGAAGTTCAAAGTATTCTAATTCTTTAATGTATAATGCAACTTTAATCAACATGTCATCTCCAAAGATCCCATGACTAATATTGAGTGTTACCTCAATTATATCTTTTCAAGTTTTACAACTTGTCATAAAAGATACAAATACGTTACCATTAATATCTATTATGTAATGTTTGATTCCAACCAAAACCTTCAAGTTTGTTGGCTATGATAATTTGCACAACGATTGACAAATTATTCATCTATAGAATATGGAAGCCGATCCAAGATTTAGGATGTTATTCTATTTCCAAACATATTCCTTCAGAATATTCATTACACAAGTTATTTAATAACTTTTTAGATAGATTAATATATTCAAATCATCATGTATTTTAAGCATGATATAAATACAACACGACACACATGAAAATTTCTCAAACCAGATTTAGATTTCTTCATGTCCTAAATATCCACGTAAACTTACTACATGGCATATTACGTTGTATTTCCACCGCATAAATAAATAAATTTATTTGTCCCAAGGTTATGTATATCTTATTTTCTAAATCTCCAAAGTAAAGTTTCATCTCAAATCTAAACCAAATCAACATTTAATTTGAATGAAACCTTACTTTCTTACATGTCTATTTGACACATATAATTTAAGAAAATAACCATAATACTCCCACTAGCTTTTAGGAATACTCAGAAACCATCTTATTCAAATTTAAATACAATCTTGGATTTCAAATTAAACATAAGAATAATCTCCTAGATGCATGCTTTTATCCGTTCACGGATAATTGCATTTTGTACTTTCCAAAGATTTATATTTTGAAGTAATAAACTCATTTCGATTACTTAAGTCCTTTCTCAAGTAGTCATTCAAGAAATAGTTCATTCATATCCAAATTTGTCAATTAAAATATGACCATCAAAATCTTTATATATTTAATGTATTTAGGAAAGAATACTCAATCACAATTAATTACTTAAATGTGACTAATAATCTATTCACAATACATACATTAAATATGTGTACAATTTTGTCCATATATTTCGACACAAAGATTAAACCACTACAATTGGCGTTTTTCTTCCTTTGACGAAACTCATCTTCAATTTCTAGTCAAACTATTTGAGATAACCCAAAACTGAAATTTGATTATCTTGTTGGACAACATCTATAACAATCATAGTATGAGTAGTTTACCCAAAACAATATTTGGTAATAAATCATAACAATTATTTGTAACTCATAATTCTCAGTATACAAATCAAATATCCGAGATATCCTTGCGGACCTATGACATAAATTCCTTTATCTCGAGGTTTAGCATTTACACGCCTACCTCATGATAATTACTAGTGTATTTTAGAAGATCATGTATCTTGTAATTTTATCTTTCAAGATCAAAACTCCCACTTGCTTTTAGTAACTTAAAATTACCCTTTAAATACATAGCAAATAGATCAACACTCCAACGTTATCTATATGGGACATTACAAAACACAATGGCCGTTCCATACCCTTTATTTTCTAAACAATCCACTTCATAAGTAGTTTAGCAAAATCCGAACTCCATTTAAGATATAACACGATTCATCACATTCCATATATAATGGTATCTTATTAATCTTCTTAGCTCAAGTCATACTCAACTTTCTAACCTTGATTTCTTTTGGAATAAAGGAAGATATAGTTATCTTGAATCAAACATCACCATCATATTGAGAATTTTGATTCTCCTAATGAACATACCATAACAATGATGTATTTCATTTAGGGAAATATTGTAAGTCAATTTTAACAATATTTAAGATAAATATATATCTTTAGGTTTACCTATATACCAACTAAATCATCTTAATGGTATAATAGATTTCCTAACCATTTTACATGCTTTATAACTCAAGTACTTTTAATACAAAGTCACTTCATAAAAGTTATAAGTCCATTACACGTTACATGTATATGTCATTAGTGAAATAGAGACAATACATTAACGTCTTACTTTATATTATACGTCTTCCAAGACTTTATGTTTGCGACTTTATACAATAAATCATAAACATGTATAACTAAAGTAAATCATGAACACCACTAGGTTTCATTCATCTTTTCAAGTTAATTCACTACTATACTATTATATGAACACCACTAGGTTTCATTAGTAGTATAAGATTACTCTATGTATCTTATGTCATTCCAGGAATTTGTCCATTTTAAGAAACTACAAAACATTCCACGCCCGATCTTACGACATGTGGATATTTTACCCTTGTGTTTACAATTTAGTCCCAGCTCTTACATGACTAAATCAAAACAACAAGTGTTTCTTAAAGTGAATGATATATATACTTTTAAGTAGTCTTTTAATCATATTGACACATGATCTAAATATTAATTAGATTGTTAGTCTCTTATCCTAAAGACAAGAGAATCATATCTTTATGAGTTGTTTCTTGCACACAATGTTCATTTCTCCCACTTGTGCATGGAACAACCTCATATATAAGATAAACATCACGTCTAACGTTCGTCTATACAAAATATGATTGTGCCACATATATTAGCTTTTACAAGTAGATGTAGAACCACTTAATCAACAAGAATCAGTACATAACTATCTTTGAAGATATTAGTGTCAACAATTCGAAAGTAATTATCTTAGGACATACTAAAGATAACATGGGTTATTACCAAGACAACAAAGCTTGTAACTCCCACTGACTTAGAGAATGTTTTAATAGACTCAAAATCAGTAATACAACACAATTCTCCCACTGAACTTGACAACATTGAAAATGTTTCATAATCGGTGAAAATAATTAGTGTTGTGTTTACTTTCTTACACTTTTGAAAAACACATTCGCAACAATTACTTATAGTGTTTAAGAGTGTATTCTACTTCGTAAATGATGACTTATCCATCAATTGCTTTTTAACTTGAAAGACTTGACATGCAATTTCTTCCTTAATAGGTCTACCAACCCTACAATGATATGTAGTGCCTATGAATGGTCAAAACACAACTACTAGACAAATATGCTAGTTTGCCTTATAACCAATTTGCGGTAACTTTAAATAACTCAATATATGCATTTTTCTTAACTTTTAAAGTTTGCTATGAGTTATGGATTTGAATTTGACATTTCTAAAATCCTTATTACTCCTTCTTTACTCATGAAAAAGAGTTTTAGGTTTATCTTTCATTTGTAAATTGACTCTATCCTCAACCATACGGTTTGTAGATCAATAAATGAATAAACCACGTTTACGGTGTAACGTTGCATTAATACATTTGCAAAAGAATTTACAAAATTCAATTTTAGTATTTTCGATAATACCATTCAAGAAAATAAAATTACCCTGGTAATAATAACCATAGTATTTTCCTTGAAAACTAGAACCCAAATTGACATAATTTCATCACATCAGTTGATCTGCTAGCAATGAAAGTATTCAAGATGGTAACTTGTCGAACAATGATTGACAAACAAATTTGCAATTTCTAGATTTTTAAGGGATTTACATTGCCAAAAGTCATTTTGCATTGTAAACATGTTTCATCCCTTCTTTATGCCTTAAGTTTCCAGATCTCACTGAGTAACTCAATTAAGTCGACTAATCTAAAGAACGTAAAACCTTCATGTGCAATCTTATTCAGTCATGAAGTTTTCTCTCCATTAGAACATCGCCCGATATCTTATATGACGACAATTGTAACTTCAAGTGTTCGTCAATTAGAGGGCATATGACTTAAATTTTTAGGGTATAGATTTTGGTGTCAAAATCATGTATGGAGAAGCATGCATACATCTCCATAACATAAGTTTAATAAAACGTTTAGTAAACTTTCTGGTTGAGACTAAAAGTTCATCATATACTTGCAAGTTGAGGTATTGGTTAAACCAATTAAAGATTTTACACACAACTAAATTCACACCGTACTTTTTCTAGAACTTTAGTTATAGCACAAAGCAATAACCTTATTCATTGTGTTTCGGATGTGAATTAATGTAGTTAAATCAACCTTAAAGAATTGTACCAATAACAACCGTAGGTAATACCAATTTTGACGCACAGGCGAGCCGGGAATTTGGTCAGCGCTGAAGCATAACACCTCCTTCCTTAACCTGGTACATGACCAGCGGTGCGTTATTCCCACTTTATAGTTTGTCAAAATTGAGTAGGCCGTTAAGTTGCTATTGCAATTCTAATCAACGCAAATCATATGTAATTTAGATCTCAAAATAATTCATTTATTTTGATATGATTTAGTCCATATTAAGTTTTCTTGCAAAAAATTACCCTTGTTTACAACATACAATTAATATAAAACGTATGAAAACAAGTAGGTACAAAAAAACTAAATCATAAACACATAACAACAATTAATATGTGCAATAAATAAATCAAATAGCCACATGCATACGATTTATTCAATAAATAATATCAAATCTAGGTTTTTATATTCATATAAAAGTCTTCCCTAATTTTAGATTTATTGAATCAAATAAAGCATGTAGCAAAACACGTAACAATTACCACATAAAACATATGATCCATGAAAAACATGTATGTTCATCACGGATCTCCCACATATCTTAACAATTAAATCTCTATGGATCGAAACATGAATTTACACAACATAACAATTAATCATGCAATTCATCAAAATTCTACCCAAATCACTTAACAATTTAATTAAATCACTACGGATCGTAACCACGCATGACATAACAATTAATTCATGCATACATCTAAAGTTAATTACCATGTAATTTTAGGGTTTACAAAAAAAACTTTTTTTTTATAAAAATTCGGCATGGCCGATTTTTAAAATAATAAAAAAACAAAACCCTAATTTTTATAAAACCTAAAAAGCAACATGTAATTTTTAACACAAATCAATATTAGTTAAAAAAACTTTAGATCTTGATAATTATAATCATGTTAAAACGGCTCTCGATGCCACTGTTGGTTTATAGAGTTCATAACAATTATTTAAAACCCTAATATGGATCAAAGAGCGCATAGCGGAAGCGATTAACAAGATCATTAATTTAACACAATTATATTAATCAAGATTAGGGTTACATACCTTTATCCTAGCAAGATCCACAAGACGACGGAACGAACGGCAACTAGGGTTTATCACGAACACCACCAAGAATATAATCTAAAGGAAGATTATATCACGCTCTTGTACACACGTAATACGGCGAGTTAACCGTGAGTCTAGCACGAACAAACCGAGCTTCAACGCTTATGGAATATCTACCCAACAACCCTAGAGAGGGGCTAGGACTAGATATATTTTAAATAGAAAAATCGAAAATCAAAACCCTAAAATAAGGGTGTTTGGCCGGCGATCAAGAGAGACAAGAAAGAGGGATGGGTTGAAAAATTATGAAGGCTTTTGAGTGTTTATATAGGCTTGACAAAACTTGGTCTCCAAGTAAAACACCAATTAGGAAAGAAAATCTTTCCTCCTTCCTTTTTCTTCCTTTAGGCCGACGCCCCATAAGGCCCAATTAGGGCTTCCAGAACTTTTCCGTTTTCCTTCTTTTAGCTTCTATTTAATTCCATAACGATCGTTATAACTTAACTTTTATTTATCAACGATTGTTAGTTAAGCTTTGGTTTGATTTAATAAATATATATAAAATATATTTAATAAATAAATTAAACCTTTACGTTATGTGTGCAATCCCGTGATCCCGAGTTCGATCCTATCTCACGACTATTAATTTTAAGTCCATAAACTTTCAGTGAAGTGTAATAAAATACTTCTTGATTGTAAATATGAGGCTTACTTGGCGGATTTTGGGCTCGCTAAGCTTGTGAGCTCTACAAATTATCAACACGCTATGTCCCGAGTAGCTGGATCATACGGATACACTGCTCCAGGAAAGTATTTATTTCCCTTATAATTATCAGATCATGACGAGATATTATCATGGGCTTAGTTGTTTTTTTGTTCATAAATTTGCATCAACTATCCCTTTTTTATAATAGCTACTTCTTGTCTGATGTTTGTATACATTGTATGCTTATGTTTGACAGAATATGGATACACGATGAACATCACAGAAAAGAGTGACGTCTATAGTTACGGGGTGGTTTTGTTAGAGATCTTAAGTGGACGGAGTGCAGTTAAAAATCGACTAAGGGAACGTATAGTAGAGGGTAGAGTGGGTGAACAAGAAAATGGGAAGTTTTGAGCCGGCGGTCACTATTCTCGACACCAATCTCCAAGGACTACCTGATCAAATGGTCCAAGAAATGCTACAAACACTCGGTATTGCAATGTTTTGTTTCAACTCTTCACCCGCGGAAAGGCCAACAATGAAAGAAGTGGTTGCGCTGTTAATGGAAGTTAAATGCTCACCTGAAGAATGGGGGAAAACTTCACAACCTTTAATTAAACAGTCATCTACTCATAGTTAAATGTTTCCACAATCACAAAGTAGGATTTTGTTTTTAGATTTGAGGTTTTAGTCAATTCAGTTTGTTAGTAGTTCTCATATGTGTAAGAATAGAGTTGTCATTTTAGCATGAGAAGAAAGATTTGGATAAATAATGGTCTTATTTTAATGTAAGTATCCTCTGGCTTGAGACATCCCGAAAACATCACTTGATGGCACGAGCATCACATCGCACCTAGCGCTTTTAAGTGTTGAGCCACCATCACCACACCAAATGATCCCGAAAAACGGCAAATGATGGAAAAAGTTTTCAAGTTATTTTATAGAGTATTTTGGTATTACGAGAAAAGATGTTGATACGATAGTACTTTTCTCATAACGCCACTTGATGACACCCAATTTACCGAATGCTCTAATGCCTTTTCCTACAGCAATGTCCCAATGTGTGATCAGTGAAGCAAAACTGATAGTTCTCATTACACAAGAGTATGTATACAAATATGCAAAAAAGACAAAAGTGAGGCCCACAAGTATCCAAGATAGCTGTCTTACAATTGGTCCATATAATGAAAAGAAGCATGTTATCTGGTCAAAAAGAAAAGTATGGGTACATTGACCAAAACTTCTGACATTAGATCTTCATTTGTATTCTAGTTTCAGTAATAGAAGGACAAGATAGATCACTATCTTTTTTCATGACTCAACAATTCTTTGTAACATAAATAAGATTAGTTTGTTGAAGACCATTTATATGAAGAAGTCCTAACCAAAATAGTTGAAGTAAAAAGTACTAATTAACTGTATAATCCTTAGAGTGCATGGTGTAGTAGTTATAGGGTAACTTTTGTGCCTATAACGGTGTCATAGTCCACTGAATCATATGTTATAGGCACCCTGCCAAGAAGATAACGAGCGTTTTCAGTTTTTTTTTTGTTTTTCTTTTATTTTTCAAGGTAAAAAATACAAGGGAAATGCGTTTGGTTTTGTGTTATAAGGAATCCATGCGCTAAATGCCTAATGTGGTGGTGCCTATAACGCACCTACAACTATAACTGCACCTAGCTAGCTCGCTTATGTCTCAAGTCTCAACTATGCTAGTGAGTTGTTTTAGTGCTATAAGAAATTCATTTGTAGTTAACACAAGTATTTGAAATTGTAGAGGCATGAACTAAGGACTTCTGATCTCAAAATAAGAATCGTAACTAATTTGCTTGTTTCACAACTCACGTACTCTCAAGCTAAGATACCCGAGTGTCTGGAACTATGAACTTCTTCCTGATGTATCTCAATCATATTCCACACAAACCAGTTATTTGCTGAATAACAATGATTAGTCTCCAGTATCTAGTGGACTACTAATAACAAGGTTATGATCTTTGTAAAAGGTTAAACCATGTTAAATAATGATTCAAAACTGAGTTGTAACGGGTCAAAGGATATCAAACTCCAAGAAACTTGGATAAGTCAACCTTAAAGTCCTAGGTTGACCAAGCAAGAAGCTTCCTAGTCCCTAGGGATCCCAACTCCCCAGTTTTTGGATCAATAAAACACTCTTGAGTAATCTCCTGATAAACTCTTGAATGCCTCAATCTGCACAACAATTTTAGGATCATACGAAGTCAAAGGTACTAATACACGAGGCATCCGATAACCTTAGAACCACTTTTGACTTCAGCAGTCCCAGATTTTTATATGTTTTGGACAATCCTCTGGAAAACACAAATCTTCAAACCTAGCAAACCAGCTTCATATAATTAGGAAATGGTTGATACAAGTGACTTTTATCTCAAATGGGATAAGTAAAGTCTTTTAACTTAATTAAAAGAGGGTTAAACGTGTCAAAAGTCACCCTAAGTGTTAAATGCAAACAATTTCCTAAATATTTTTTTGTTATTGGCATACTTCAGTAGTAGTAATCATATTTAATGTATTAATGTTTTGCATTTAAATGACAAGTTGTCGTTTGCATGTCACCCCAATGAGTCTTGTTTTGATCCCCGCTGCCCAAGCTACCTACCTATCCATTGCAAGTTAAGCTCAACAGGTAGTTAGGACTGGGATTTATGCGAAAGGCCTATTTTTCTCGTTTAAGGACCACTACAATTGTGCAGGATCATGGACTGCTTTAATGTCTCAGACAAGTTAAGCTGGTAAGGCCCACAACCGGTTAGACAAAGGGCCATGGAATTAGGTTTGGTTACAGATGATTAAAAAAGAAACATTAAAACATAAAAACCAGGAAAATACAATTAAAAAGGATAACTTGAAATCATGGGTCGTATAGGTTATAAACACAGGCCTGTCTTTAGTCATTTTTATCTTCTTTCTTGCATCTCTGGTATTTCTGCGTCAGCTCATACATGACTTATATAGAGACCAAAAGTAACATGATAACAGCAATATTCTAAGAAAAACAAGGCTACAAGCTTATTATCACAAGGAAATTGCGGGAACATATATAAGGAAGTAAAAAAAAAGCAAAAGATTCTTGAACATGACATAAATAAGCATTTTATAAAATCTTGAATGAGAAAATTGTGTTGCGTTGCCAAACACTGGAAGCTTTTGCTTTATAATCCTTATGATTGGTGATCACACACGTAGTATTAGTTTTAAGAGTTTAGATAGAAACAAACTGCTTATATCGGAACTTGATAAGCAATTTTGGGAGGTGCTAATTCAAATGATTCTATGGGGAAAGTATCCGTTTATTTGTTTTTTGCACAATGCACACGACTAACAACAACGACGATCTCAAACATCTCATATGGAGCAACAAAATATTAAGAGCATTTGTAATCCTTATTAAGACACAAACTAATAAGCCTTAAATATATTCCAAACTTGCACTCTTGCAGATAATCATCTTGTCAGTTCTTCAACAACTTTAGCCTCCATGTTTTTTATCTTGAAAACTTAACTCTATGCACAATTAACACATTTCCAAGATTTCTTTCCATCCTTAGGATTCCTTGCAAACCGAGTACATCCTTTATCTAACACAATTTATAATATTTCCTTAGCACAAAACCAAATATTCAAAAGGAAGCCAACTTTTTTCGAAACTGTGATATAGTTTGATTTTTTTCTTATTTTTTGAAAGCGAAAATGTTAGTATAAACATAAAAACATATATAACAGACGCCATCGTTTTTGAAACAGTGATTACTTACTTGCAATTCCAATGCCTTCTGAAGCTGTACTAGAACATGTTGTGCTGTTGGTCGTTTTTCCCTATCATCATGTAAGCATTGGTAGGCAATCGCCTGAAATGTGACCAATGCTTCTGGCACGACTTGGTTCTTTATAGAGTTAAACACAACCTCGTCTAATCTTCCTTCCGCATGGCGCTGTTTAACTAGACTTTGTAGAAACTGATTCTTCCTTTTCTTGATCTCATACGTTGATTTCCCATACAAGATCTCAAATAAGACCACACCAAACGAATAAATATCAGATTCTTTGGTTAAGAAACGTGATTTTTGATACACTGGGTCCAAGTATCCTGGCGTGCCGCTAGCATAATCAATGACATAGTCTGTTTCATCATTCTTTGTATATATTAACGAAAGCCCAAAATCAGCAACTTTTGCCTTCCAGTCATCAAAAAGCAAAATGTTAGCAGTTTTCATGTCTCTATGTATCACCACCTCGTGTTCTCGAACACCTCCATGAAGGAAAGCTAATCCCCTTGCAACATCAACACATATGTTAAGCCGATTAATCCAGGTAAGACTAGCATCATTCAAATAGTTATCAAGACTTCCTTTGGATGCATGTTCGTATACAATGATTCTTTCGTGTTCATCGTTGCTGTATCCTACAAGACCGATGACATTCTCATGCTTATACTCAGAAAGAATATGTAGCTCATTGTAAAACTGCTGATCCCCTTGACCACCGCGTGTATCTAACCGCTTTGTGACAATTGTTTTGGATCCATCTTCAGATGCAAGTTCTCCTCTGTACACCCTACCAAAACCACCAACTCCAATTTCATTTGCACGACTGAACTTTTGAGTTGCTGATTCAATGTCTTTAATTGACATTCTCAAATGGTCCTTATGGTTATTCTGTAATTTTTAAAGACTTTGTTAATCTTCTTTGATAATGTATTTTCTGAATTGTGATGTTTTCAAGTATTCAGGTAGTTGATAACTTTACAGATCCTATAAACTATACAATTTGACCCAAACCATGTTTACTGAGTAAAACTATACGTATCAGTTAATAAATAAAGAGCTAACGGCATAAAAAGATACTTCTTACTAGACTTTGGACATAATTCAAATGGTGATTAAGAAAAATTAGTTTACAGAATTATGCAAATTAATCATCCCTGATACGAGAACAAATGTGATTTTTTGAAGCTCAAAACTTTTTACCAAATTGTGTACTGTAATTTAATCAATCCTTGTACGAGTGTAAAAACTTTATAGCATAAACTACAAGATTGACCTGAAATAATAACGCTTTCTCCAGTTGCTTGATGATGACCTCCAAAGTTGGACGTTGCTCCGGATTTACTGCCAAACATTTTTCAGTGATTTGAATAAATGTGTCCAACGAATCTTCATTGGGTCCTTTCTTAAGAAATAATTTGTTACCACGGTTTTCTTCCCTTAGTACCAGAGCTACCTTTTGCTTTATTATTCTGTCCTCGAACCAGTGTTGTGCTCGAAACTCATCATCATTCAGCCTTAAAATTAGGTAATCCATCCCACATAGAATTTCAAACATAACTACTCCCAGACTGTAAATATCTGATTTTTTTGTTCCCATACCAGATTCACTAAATTCTGGAGCCATGGAATAAAAGCTACTCCATACATACAAAGGATCCTCTACGAGATGTAAAGCATCTCCACCTTTATTCTCGCGGAATGCAGATAGTCCAAATCCAGTTATTTTTGTTCCTTGCCATTTATCATCCAGGATAATGAAGTCACTACTTACTTGACGGTGAATGACCATCTTGTCGTCCTCCATCTCATTGTGAAGGTAATTTAACCCGTGTGCAACATCGAGACAGATTTTTAAACGCATGTCCCATGTAAGAACTCCGTCGCCTAAATACTCTTGAAGACGCTTATAAGTATTACATTCGTAAACAAGTATCATATGACTACCTTCGTCACAAAATCCAAGAAGAGAATCTACGTTGTCATGCGTACAAGTGCTAAGAATTTCAATTTCGTTATGGAACCTATCTACGGCAGTTGCATCGTTAATGCGCATTATTCTTACATTATAGCGTCTCTTGGGTAATTCACCTTTATTCTTCCCTTCCAAGGAAGAAACAAACTTTTTATCAAACCATTCAAGATCACCTTTGTATATGCCACAATAATCATCGGACAAAAGCTCAGATTCCTTCGAGAAATTATTAGTCGCCAACTCTATATCTATGAGTCCAATTCTTAAATGTTCCAACTTGTTTACCTGCAACATTATGTCTAATAACTTATATACCTATTATAGGGTTAACCCCAACAAACTACAAGGACTGAAAATGAGATAACCAACAGATTCACTTGGCGCTGTTCCGGGCTATCCAAAAGGATAGTCGCCCTGGGATTAGGCGGCTCGCAATATCGAGTCAAAAACCCAAGTTAAAAAAAAGGCAACTATTTCCTTACACAAGCAAACTACAATTTTTTTTAGCAATTCTTGTTATTTTCATTGTAACTGAAAATGTCTCACGCTCCTTCATAATGGAAATAAAAGATAAGTTTAGGTTATAGAAAACGTCTAAGCAAACCAAATTTTAATTTACCTTCCATGTGTTAGATGGCGTACTTTCAACACTAACCACCTGTGAGGGCGACTCCAAAGCATCATCTATATCGTCGCTGGTAGCGGACGGAGATTTCTGCATCAAATCTTTAAATTAAATAAGAAAAATATGTTGCAACTAATCTTTACTTAAGGAAAAGGAATTTTAAGTTACTACGACAAATATTTCTAACTTGAAAAAGCTTCCACTTAGTTTGTTAATTAAATGCTTTTATTTGTTTCGTTTTTTGATTACCAGCGAGTGTTATCACATCAAGAGAAAAAAATGGTTTCACGTCTGGAATAGTTGCTGAAGGTTTGGTGTTAGAATTAATTTATGCTGACCAATGACTTGATTGGTGACTTTGGATTCGATAATGTAATCTTTTTTACTTAAGTTGTTTCGGTTGACCGCAACATATGGTATCCTCTTTTGCTTCGTTCTATTTCATGGCATGATATCTAAAAGGCGTAAAGGTAATGATAATTCTGATGGTTTTGCTACTAATACTGTTCAACTTAACAATATTAGCATGGAAATGAAGAAGGTGACCAAGAAGGTGCACGCTATACAGGTTAGGTTCGTGATATGATATGGTTCTCAGTAGTTGGAGTATTGTCCGAAGAAGGAAGAGGAGGGGATACATTAGAGGAAGCATACTATGGTCGGTTTATTAAATGACAATACCCATGTCCGAATAGCTAAAGAGCTGAAGAACCACGATACTTAACTAAGGATTGTTAGATGATACATTAGAGGAAGCATACTATGGTCGGTTTATTTAACGGCCTTGGGCCTATTATTCGTCTAACAAGGATGACAACAAGCCATCTTATCAAGAAAAGAAGCAAATTTTAGAGGAGACATTGAATAAGTTCCTGGCTGCGTCAGCAAGGAGACATGATGAGACTGTGAGTTTTAGTGAAGGAGATTCGAGCATGATGCTACATTAAACCAAGGGGCTTCGATTACTTGAGAATCAAGTGGGGCAGATGGCTAAGGTTCTTTGTGGGAGATTTTTGGTTGCTTAAACTAGTTCTACAGAGACTAACCCAAGGGATCATGTCAAGGCGATCAGTACTTTTTAGTGACCCATTTGTGATTCTTTTGTAATTTCTATTACTAATGTTTTTGCTAGTGTGTCTTATGTGTATATGCATGTTGAGCACGTTGCTCGTATGGACGAAAAGTCGAGCAAGAAGTATGAGCTACCAAATCCAAAGCCATGTTGAATCGTATTGACCACCCATCAATTCCCACCCAGTTGGTAGAAGCCAGTGGTCGAATTGTGGAGACTTTGAGGAAGATGCTTGATTACGCGAGAAACTTGAAAGACTTGTTGAAAACAAAGTCCAAGATTGAAGAGGCATCAACGGTGACGAGGAATGAACTGTGTTCAGCTGTGCTAAAGAACACACTACCTTCTAAGGAGAAAGACACAACGAATTTTACTTTACCTTGCATCATTGGGCATATTTCTTTTAGTAATGCTTTAACTGATGACTAGGGAGCAAGTGTAGTGTTATGCCCTATTTTACATTTGTTACATTAGGCTTACGCGAACTCGCTCTTACTCGTTTGAATAAAGAGTTGAGTTAGCTGATAAATCGACGTCTGCGAGGTATTGTTGTTCTCTTTTTCGATTACAATTATTAACTAAGTTAACAAACCAATTAGTAACTAATTATATAAAACATATATCGAGGATGGAAATTTATACAGATGCCAAAATAATACTAATATATAACAGAATCATGAAAGAAAATTATAGAAGGGAAAGGGTGGTCTTACAGGAGTTAGTGTGTCCAACCGCGTTTTTAGTTGTTGGTTAAGGTTAAAAAAAACAGAGTCCATACTTATGCGTTCTGCTCGATCCGGCATTAAGCACATGAACGCTACTCTTGCAAAATTTATACATGACTTCGCATCCATTTGATTCCACACATCTGGAATTTGTATATCCTCTAGTGTATTGTTTACCAAATGAATATCGATCACTCGAGTTAGAAGCTGATTATCTTCGCTTTCGTCTGGTAGAAATGCTCTCCTACCACACATAATTTCACATAAAACGACCCCAAATGAGTAGACATCGGACATTTGTGTCACATCTCCACTCTTTATAGTGTCAGGGTCCATATAACCTTCAGTGACAATGACTTCAGAAGGGATAAAGCTTTCCATTCGATCCATTGAACCCCTAATGGAAAATTCAAATCCAGATAACTTAGGTTCAAAATTATCATCTAATAAAATTGTGGAGCTATTGATGTTACGGTGTATGATTGAATAATTGCGTCCTTCTTCATAATGGAGGTAACTTATTGCACTCGCAACGCCAACACTTATTTTTAATCGTTGAATCCAAGTGAGCGCCGGATCATCAAGATACATGCCAAGACTTCCCTCGGCCTCATGGCGGTATATGATTATCTTCTCACCTTTTTCGTCACAAAACCCGATCAGAGAAACTATATTTGGATGTTTAAGAGTTGAAAGCACAGAAACTTCAGTAATGAACTCGATGTCTCCTAGTCCTTGAGTACGATCTAACCTCTTGGCGGAAACATTTATTAGCTCCCCGGAGCGCAAGAGCTGCCCTTCGTAAATATAGCCGAAATCACCTCTCCCTATTATATTATCTTCCGAAAATTTGTTAGTGGCTTTCTGTATTTCATCAAGTGGGATTCGTAAGTGGTTAAACTGGGTGATGGAGGTTGACATGTTTCGATTTTCTCTGGTAAAACTAGAGAAATTCAAATTCAATATATGGGTTGAAAATGAATGAATTATGCTAGTTGTCAAATAAGAGCTGTCAATGAATATAGGCAAGTTGTAAGGGTTCTTACATTTTGAAGTGTGAATGAATATTACTAAATTATGCTAGTTGTTATATAAGAGCTGTCAATGAATTTTATATCATTTTTTCAATTTTATGATCATGAACTACAAAAGGAATAATCCTACTGATAAACACTCGAAACAAGTTTGTAAAGGCAATGATACAAACAACATATAAGCATACAACTGATACATTTAAAACATGAGTCCACTTCAAATATTTTTACTTAATAGTACAATAGTACAAACAATAAACAGCAAAACAATAAAAAAAACACAAGTTCAAAAAAAAAAAAAAAAAAAAAACCTAAATAACCTAATTCTAAGAGTGAAAGGAGTCATCACACTTCCACACCATAAAACACACCGCCAGCTTTTCACTTTCACATTTACAAAAAAAAAAACTCATTTTATCATCACACTATTTCTACACCACCACACCAATTTTTCCACTTATTTTAATAAACTACCCTCAACAATTAATTTATTCTAATACTAACTTACTTTATACATAAAAAAAAATATTACATATAAATTAAAATTGAAACCTTAATTTATTTTCATTTTAATTATTTAAATTCGTAAATTAAAAATGTAAACGTAAACAATTTTATTCGAAAATTAGAACATTTATTCCATACTTAAAACATGAAAATATTGAAATTCAAATACAATAGGAAAGGAAATACGTAATGCGATTAGTCAGTTCCCGGATCTGACTCCGAATCTGAACAGGTAACTCCCAACACATTGTTTCTTCTTCATCTTCTTCGGCCATAATTTCTGCCTCCTGCTCGTGCCCTTTCTTCTTCTATTTTTTATCTAGGTATAGTTGATACACCTCATTGTCAGTAAGTAAGCCATTTGAGTCGTTTGGAATTGGAAAGGGTAGATCGGGAGACACATTTCGGCGTCGGTGTTTTTGTGACGAAGAACCGATATGAGTTTGGGATGAAGAACCCAACTTATTCAGCCATTCAATATTTTTTTCAATTCTAGCCTCCAATTTTATCGACTTTCTAAACAAAGATCTTGACGTTGACATTGACATCAGATTGATTACTTAGAAACGTGTCGATTAAATGACGTTTCTTTGGGGAAAGATCATGGCACTTGTCACATGTTGTGCGCAATTTCGTATTTTCTTCACACGCGACATCGAAATCTTTAGCTAACCACGTAAGCTTATCGTAACGACGTTGTTGTTGATTTATTTGTTTCTGAATCATAGCCTTAATCTCGTCATCGTTGTGTGGGAAAGAGCATGTCATTTTTTATTTCTGAAAGTGTGTGTGAAAATATTGATAGTGTGTGTGAAAATACTGAAAGTTGTGCTTGAAAATGTGGTATTTATAAAGTTGTTTTTTAAAAAAAAGTAGCCGTTGGCTATTGTATTTAAAAAAATGTTATTTTTTAATTCAAAAAGGTAGCCGTTGGCTACATATATTTTTCAAAAAAATCAAATATGTGTGTGAGGGGGAAAGTAACCGTTGTGTGTGTGTGTGGGGGGGGGGGGGGGGGGGGGGTGTTTCGAAAATAGTGAAATCCAAAGAGCTAGAGTAATAAGTGTGTGAGGGGGGAAAATGTAATTTTTTTTGTTTCACACCTTCTTACACGGCCATGGCTAGAGCCACGCCTTCTTCCATGCTGCAAATCACGGTGTGGTCACGCCAAGGCACGCCGGGCAACGCCGAGCCACACCGTGATGGTTCTGTTTGCTCTAAAGAGCCTACCGTCTATGAAAGAAAATGATAACTTCCTTCCATCTTTTGGGATTCTCTTTTTCATTTCATTGACTTTTTCTCCTAGCCATGTTTTAAATTTTTAAAGGGGCTATAATGTAAATATATATTTTTTAATCCAAAACTGTACAAATTTGCTAATAACAACATAGTGAGAAATGATTTGTATGCTTAAAAGTTGGACCTACAATTAGACCTAAACATGTAATTGGTGGATTTGAAAAATTGATTGGTGAAAAGTGATGAGAGAGAAAATATGTATGACACTTGACAAAAAGTGTATGGGGTAGGCATAATTTTAGATCTCGTATGTTGGCATAAATATCACTACTCCAACATAAATTCAAGGGGGGCTAGCACCCCTTACTGCCCCATATAAGCTTCGTCATTGGTGCCAAAAAATAAATTCATAATGGAATGTAACGACCATTGTAATGAAATAAACGAAGTAATAAAATGATTCATTACAATTGTAATTATGCCGGGTTGTAAAGATATAATGGAATCTAATTAAAAGTAAAAAGACTAAAATAACCTTTGATGATGTATATTTTTTGTTTGGTAGGTGATTAATAAATTTTTTTTATAATGTAATTCTCATTTCATTCCAAAACGTAATTGATTAAAAACAAAGGGCCCCTAATGAATCAAAATGAAAGGGTTTGATGTAATAGATATTGCATGTAATGAACCATTACATTACGTACCGTAAACAAACACAATTTTTGCATTCTGTCGTAAATATTTTTCCCATTCATATTTTCATTATGACCACTAGTACAAAAAATGGTATCAGTCACACTCAAAAAGAGTGACCGTAGGCCTACACTCACACGTGGTTTTTTAGCCTTTGTGACCAAAGGTGCCACGACCGTAGGTACCTTACGGTCACAAAATGATCTAAGTGACGATAACCAGCAAAAAAATGTGACCAATACTCGAAAATGTGTGACGAACTAGGTACAATATTTGGTGTTGTAGTGAATATGTGTGACGGTAAACACTCTACAGTTAAACGAGTTTTGTTTAAGAGTGACTATTGTTTATAAGTTTGTCACATGAATATACAATATGTGTGCCATTTACTATGTGATTAGTGTATTTTGTGTGACTATATGCATCAAATAGTCACATGAAGGGTATGTTTGTGTGACCTTTTATTACATGTAGTCACATAAATTATGCTAATGGCTCTAAGTTTTTCACATATAATTAACCAAATAGTTACCAATAGTAGAAATAAGTGTGACTGTATGCTTTGTCAAGTCAAGCCAATTGTATTTTGTGTGACTATATGCATCCAATAGTCACATGAATTGTATGTTTGTGTGACCTTTTATGACATGTAGTCACACAAATCATGCTAATGGTACTGAGTTTGTCACATACATCTAACCAAAGAGTTACCAATAGTAGACATAAGTGTGACTGTATGCTTTGCCAAGTCAAGCAAATTGTATTTTGTGTGACTATATGCATCCAATAGTCACATGAATTGTATGTTTGTGTGACCTTTTATGACATGTAGTCACATAAATCATGCTAATGGTACTGAGTATGTCACATACATTTAACCAAAGAGTTACCAATAGTATAAATAAGTGTGACTATATGCTTTGTCAAGTCAAGAAAATTGTATTTTGTGTGACTATATGCATCTAATAGTCACATGAATAGTATGTTTGTGTGACCTTTTATGACATGTAGTCACACAAATCATGCTAATGGTACTGAGTTTGTCACATACAATTAACCAAAGAGTTACCAATAGTAGAAATAAGTGTGACTGTATGTTTTGTCAAGTCAAGCAAATTGTATTTTGTGTGACTATATGCATCAAATAGTTACATGAAGGGTATGTTTGTGTGACCTTTTATGACATTTAGTCACACAAATTATGCTAATGGCTCTGAGTTTGTCACATAAAATTAACCAAAGAGTTACCAATAGTAGAAATAAGTGTAACTGTATGCTTTGTCTAGTCAAGCCAATTGTATTTTGTGTGACTATATGCATCCAATAGTCAAATGAATTGTATGTTTGTGTGACCTTTTATGACATGTAGTCACACAAATCATGCTAATAGCTCTGAGTTTGTCACATACAATTAACCAAAGAGTTACCAATAGTAGTAATAAATGTGACTGTATGCTTTGTCAAGTCAAGCAAATTGTATCTTGTGTGACTATATGCATCCAATAGTCACATGAATTGTATGTTTGTGTGACCTTTTATGACTTGTAGTTACACAAATCATGCTAATTGTACTGAGTTTGTCACATACAATTAACCAAAGAGTTACCAATAGTAGTAATATGTGTGACTGTATGCTTTGTCAAGTCAAGCCAATTGTATTTTTTGTGACTATATGCATCCAATAGTCACATGAATTGTATGTTTGTGTGACTTTTTATGATATGTAGTCACACATTGGAATGTGACTAACAACGATAATAAGTGTGACTATGTTTCATCTTCTAGTAACCTTTCAGAATTCAATAAAAACAAAAAACAAAATTCTGGAAATCAAATTTCAATTGTACTAATATATAAAATTTAATGTACATAAGCAAATCAACTGTAATGTCCTATTATTTACAAGTAACATACTTTTCACAAAGAATCACACTTGTAAAGTCTTTGAATCACCGTATTGTAAAGTCTTTTGAGCCTTGTTATTCCTAGATTGTTTCTTCATATGAGGGATAGTCGTAAATGTACTGCCTACTGGAACGTTCATCGAGCGCTTAGTTCCTATCTTTGGTGCTCTTTAAACAATAGCTTTTATGGTATTTGGTGGTGTTGTTTCCTGTATGAAAACAAAAGCCGTGTATTAAACATTAAACTAAATATGAAAAGCTATGTATATGTAGGATGATAAATCAATGTACCTCTTCCAAAAAAGTAACCTTTTCCTTTGGCCATGCCACGAAACTACCTTTTACATCCTTAACAGTTTTTAAACCGTTATTTCCGTCATCAGGTATGAATGTTGCATCCACTAGGGATTCATCAACTGAAACTTTGTAGAAATTTTTTGATAGTGGTTGGTTATGAATCATTATATTGTCTCCATCCTTAGACTTGTATACCGTACCGTTACCAATGATAATTGTCCTAGAGATGTTCCACAGTTTGCACTTAATGTCTGAAGAAAATATGGTTACACGCGTTAATGAGGAATAAATTAAACAAGTAATTATATGAATAATGATGAAATACTTACATTTGGTAGTGATGGTGGAGACTTATTTACTTTCGATTTAGAAGGTGTACGCTTCCTTCGTATTGTTGAAATAGGTACGTCTTGTTGTGTCGAGGGAGACAGATTTTGTTGTGATCCGGAAGCTGGATAAATATCTTCTCGAGATTGGGAATTTTGAAGTGGAGACTTCTTTTCTAACGATCTAGTCTTATTTTTTGCTCCCCTATTTCTAGCAGGTACCTGCATATATACATAACACAGTAAATAAGTCATGTATAGTACAATTTAGAAACCAAACATGGTTTTTTTATAGCTTACCTTCTTCGCAGTTGCAGTTGTAGCTGCAGTTGCAGTGTCCAAATCCTTGTTCGAAGTTGCAGTTGTCTTAGACATTGAAAATAACACACCCTTCTGAAGTCCACCACCACTGATTGACGTCCTTTGCTCTTCACTAGGTATTTTGTTTAATATATTATGTTCTAGTTGTAATACCTGCAATATATAAGTATGTTAATTGTTATTGGTATTACAGACTAAAAATCATCAAATTAAAATTACAAAACTAGTCTTACATTTAACTGAATTGGCGTTAACTCTTCTATACTAACCCCATGTGCAGACATAACTTTCAACATTTTATTAGGAACTTCCTGTGTTTGTGACATCTGGGTGGTTAATTGAGTGACTGTAATCTCTTTTTCTTTACGCGACTGTCTCTCCTTATCAAGTTCAGTTTGCATCGCAATTCTTACATCAGTTCCTTGTTTCCTTCTAGGTAGATCAAAGAACTTTCTGCACGTAACTCTGCCTCCCACTCCTCTTGCATACCCTCCCTTGTCCTTTCCTAATACATGTGATAATGAATTTGTGCCACTATCAACCGTCAAGGTTCCATCTCTAATCTGGTCCTCCGCTTCTAGCTGCACACAAAAAATGGTAAATAATTTATTATACGAATATAACATAATATACAAAAATTTGCAGTAACACTTACAATCTTAGTGCCAACTTTGATTGTTTCATCATCTGTCTCTTTTCCTTCTTTTCTGACCCTTCCATTAAACCACAATACACCACGGGGGAGAGGGGGGGGGGGGGGGGGGTTCTTTATCTAGTTTAATTTCTTGTTTTATGATCTTCCAAACATAAAATACATACAGATGAAAAGTTAAACCAACATGTACAACAGTGTTAGGATATTACACAAATATAACCTTACCATTTGCTCTTTTGTATATACATAACCACCACGTCCCATTGTATGCTGATAAAGAGACTTGGAACGCGCCAATTTATTAGCAGTTGATTTCACCTAACAAAAGAGATTACTGGATGAGAAGTTGCTAGTACGTAAGAGAGTGTGTTTGTCATACGGAGTTTCCAAACAATGCATACATACGGTGTTTATATATGTAAAAAGAAATAGAAATTAACAAGCTTAAATTCTTTTGTGGTCGTGTAGTTTACAAAAGCAACCCACTGTTCGGCAATGACGATTGCTCTGTAATTATTTGGAACTTCATTTAGTTTTTCAGGTTTATCTAGGTTGGGAACTATGTGCTTGCTGCCATTTTACTTCTGAAATTTCTTAGAAGTTCACCTAGCTTATTCATAACCAACTTTTTGAAGGACACATCAAATTCAAAGTATTGTTGCACATATTAACATAATGTTAAAGTAAATGTAGGAATAAGACTGATAGTTGGGTAAATTTGTTTGTATGTGTACCGTGGTTTTACTCCAAAGTTTTTCTCTTGCTTCATCCTTCACATCTTTTCACGATAGAATCTACAATCCTATCTGCTCCCGAACCATGTCTCCTAAAAAACTGATAAACAATGATCTGTTTGGCCCTGATATTCTATTCAGTGCATCAAAGTTTACATTTATCTTCATGACACTTGGTTTTCCATATTTTGTCTCGAAACTTGGATAACCTAGTTATACCCCTCCTATTAACAACCTTCTGTTTACTGATGTCTTCATCCTCATCTGATTTATCACCATCATCCTCTGATTCATAATATCCTTAATTATGGTGATTTACATCATGATTATTAACCAAAGAATCATCATCATTAACAATATAATCTTGATCATCGTTATAATGTTCATGATTATTGACCACAAATCGATCTGTACAAGAACAATAAGTGGAAATGGTATGAAACTAATGAAAAAGTAAATGAGTTTTGTATATTTTGTGATTTTGGAGAAAAATCAGGGTTTGAGATGGAGATGGAGTTAGAAAATTATGGTAACTGCATATGCATTTACTTAGCATGGACATTCAAAATTTTCGTGAAAATTTTGGCTCCAAATACAAAAATTAAACAACCAAATATTTTAAACTCCAATTTGCCTCCAAATTAAACATTCAAACTAGGTAAACTTTCCCTTTGAGTTTCCTGGTAAAAATAAAATTTGAACAAAATTTTATACTATTTTACACATTTTAACATTCAACCAAAAACCTTTGATAGATAACTGATAATTGCTTGAGTACAGATATTGAATTATACATGGACTTAAAATACTTATATTAACTAGTTAACAAACCCATATTGTTGATTACAGATAACTGATAATTGTTTCATAATGCTAGTAATGCATACAAATCTATTAAATTGTTGCAACCTGTAGGTTGATAATACAACAAGTACCTAGCAATATGTGACAATCCGTCAATTTATGGTTGATATTTTATTCTCAATATTTATTTGAAAGCATTATTTTAATGTTACAATATGAACCACTTATTTTTGGGAAGAAATTTGGATTTACGTCTTGAAGTAGCATCGACTACGTTCAAACCGGAGGATTCTACGTTACGTACTTACGTTTACATACACCGTCTTTGGTGACAGTCCGACATTTCAGAAAATAAATTTATCCGTGAATATTGTTTTGGAGTTTTAAATTTGTGTTGGTTCATAAACTCACAAATTTACGAGAAGAGATTAGGACTTACGATTTTATTTTAACGTCCTTTACGACTAAACCGGAAACCTTAGGATTACGTATTTACGTTTTCGAACTCCGTTTTTGATGAGACAATTTTTATTAGATTCGTTTTGTGACGTTGATTCATAATTTATAAAAACGTTTTTCGTAAAACGACCCGAGGGCACGCAAATCGAGGAAACTAGAATCGAGGAATACCCGTAAATTAGTGAGGTGGGACAAAATACATTATCCCACCCCACTAATACACATGGGGCGGCCAAAAACTCACCAACACACCATTGATGTGTCAAAATGTTAGCTTAAAACTTACACATGTAAGTTAAGCTTACAATGTAAGCTTTCCACTACCAAAACCACTAGCTATTACCACTTTTCCCATTTCACACATGCAAACAACCTTCAAACCCTCTCCTCCCTTCCCTTTGTGCCGTCCATACTCCACCATCAAACACCACTTTTGATCAAAATCAACCACAAAATCTCATGTTATTCATACACATGTTGAAGTCTTTTTGAAGCCCTATTGATTGGTGCAAGTTATAACATCCAAGGAGGAGTTTCCATGATGTCTTGGGGCTGATTTTCCACAAGGAGTTCATGAAGCATGGTGGTCTTGAAGATGGTCATGGTTATCCACAAGTTTCTCCATCAAAATCCATGTCCAAATCATAACCTACATCAACTTTGTGGTATAAAGATTGTCCTCCTCATCCTCTTGTTATTTTGATTATGTAAACATGTATTTTATTTCCTATTGTATATGTATATGATGATTATATGATGATAAAAATGTTATGTGGGGATTTGTTGTTGATAAATATGATTAAAAAGATGAAAAACTATAAGAAACAAGGCTAAAATCTTGTCTAAATTTGTTGGCTGTATAAAACAGTAAAGAAACATGTCATGATCTGATAAAATGATGAAGTAGAATCCATTTACAGTAAGCTATGGGTCTTGTACACATGTGAGAGTTGGCCATGCAATGGAATCATTGTAATGAGTGAGATATGGTCAAAACAAGTTTAGAGTACCAATCTGAGTTTACTGTTTTGGACGATTTTTAGAAAATACTTAGAAGATGATTCAAAAGTATCTATAGAAGAGTTAAATGGAGCACATACCATGTAGTTTATGTGATAAAAATTTGAGCTTCTATCTCCATATAGAACTCTATATATGGCAGTTTTGGTGAAAGTGAAGATAAAAATCAGATTTTGGAAATTAAAGTATAATACTATTATATAAGCACTCAAAATTTAATAGCATAAAATATAAATTAAAACCCACTAACTTATATAATACATTTATATAAATATGTACAATGGTAAATAAGTGGACATTTTATAAAAATGGTAACTTGTTAAGTTTTATAAGTTATAAAACTATAAATATGATTTTTACGACTTTTTCGGCTATTACCGTAAAATTAACGTTTTTGTTAAATAAAACTTAGATGGTTGGACCCGTCTGATGTAAACTTTATAAAACTTATATACTGATATATAAACATGTATAACAAGTAAAAACCGATAAAACCCGAACTATAGGACATACGGACATTAACGAGCTAAGTAAACATATTGGACTAATAATTGGACTAAATAAGTTAAACCCTTATAAAAAGAACTTATTGGACTTAACCCATTTGGGCCCAACTTGAAAGTTTAAATACTGATAATATAAGTATGAAATGGATTAATACAAGTTAATAAACTTATAATAGGCTTATTGGACCTAAAACACGTAAATAGGTAAAACTAGTAAACTAGTATAAAAGGTTATCGACACATAACACTAAAATGAGTAAACGAGAATATGTAAACCAACTTGATCATCATATATATAAAATCATCATATGTATACATAATTGTTATTTTTATAAAGTCATTGGACATGAGTCTAAGACGAATATTATTTGTCTAGGTTTCCGTGATTGAAGCACGTACCGTACGTCCGAATTGCCGATAACCCGCCTTCCCACATCAACGTGAGTTCATAGCCTCGCACTCTTTTAAATGTTTTTATGAAATGTTTTATAAACCCGCGAGGTAGATAACATGTTAGTTTTTATAAAATAGGACACCATTTGTCCCGATTGCTTGTTTATTGATTTGGACCCGAATGATTGTATGACCCGATTGTATGACCCGATAAATGATTAAAGGACCCGATAGATGAAATTAAATGGATTATTAAAGTTAGGTTATGTCACTAAAAGTCCCATTAGCATGAATTGTGAACTACCGGGATTTGGTAGACGCTTGTGCATATAATAGTACTATTTGGGGACGATCACCCCAGTTCGCGCCTTGACGGTTGATCCCCGTGGTGCCACATTGATTGGTAAGCGAATTTATGTATGAGAAGATTTCCATAGCGTGACCTTTGTGACGACACGCTACTTTAGATGGGCAAAATTGGTATCGGGTTAGCTACCCGTTGTTGGTTTAGTAAGGTAACAATGTCATGCGGCTTATAATAATCCGACTAACGAAATACTACTAGACGCTCAGAATTACGACGTATTGCCTGACTAGCAATACAGGGTCATACTATTGATATTATGTTTGTGTTTTGGTTTTCATAACCATATTCATATAACGGTTTTCATTTTTATACAACGTCATAAGACGTATTGTATGATGTTTTTACGACATTGGCTCGTATAATGATTTTTAAGGCAAATGCCTATATTATGATTTTTATGAAGATTTGTATAAAATGACTTTGGCTATTTTATGGCCTGTTAAAATGATTTGTACAAAATGATTTTCAGTAATAATTTTATACTGATATTATATTGATGGATTTTATTAAACTCTATGAATTCACTCGGCGTTATCGCTGACCTTTTCTTTTAACATGTTTTGTCTCAGGTACTTGAAGGTAATTCTCGGGAAGGCGACAAGAATTCATGGCCCGCACCTAAACTATATTTTCCATTCAAATACTTTGTAAAACTTTGTATGAAATATAATGACTTGGGACCTATGTAACTTTGATATTTATGAATGGAAATGCTTAATTAATAAACGACGCGATTTTTAAGCGTTGTCTATGATGTGAGTAATGTGCTATCCCGTAACACCAACGAGTCTTCCGCTGTATTTAGTTGTATAAATTTGGGGGTGTTACACAATAGCTGACCAACAAAACACAAAAATAATTGTTCATATTAAACAGGGAGAACTGACATCATCCAACCTTCCTTTTGCCTTTACTGTTGCTCTCCTCTACAGCATTCCTTGACCGAACCTTCTTCTCAGCAATTTCTTTCCAAGTTTTTTTAGTGGTTAGGCCAACAAAGACATTTGGTCTTGGAGCTTTCGCTTGAGAAGATTGAGCTTTGTCAGTGTGCTTTGATATAGGAGTGTGCTTTCGTCTTGGAGCATCAGCTTGAGCAACTAATTCTTCATCCCTAGAGTCAAAGAAAGGGCTCTTTCTAATCCGATCTATGTTTTCCCATTCCTCCTGATATTTGACCACATCATGTGTTTAAAACAATAAATTGATGGTATAAACGTATAAAGTTTTATGCATACACACATAACAACTTACTATACCTTGTTTGAAATTTTCTTATATCCTTTCGAGTAAGCAGTCGGCTTTGACTTTGAACCTAACATAACATTAGGTTGAATAAATAAAAACTTCACATTGCTGTACATTCAACCATAAACTTTACGTTTAAACAGCTTTACCTTTAGAATTGCTATTATTTTTAAGTTCTAACTCATAATCCTCATCAGTCGTGTCTTTCTCCTCATCACTTGTATCTTCCTCCTCATCACTAGAATCTACCTCGGAATCATTAGTGTCTTCCTCCTCATTAGGTGAATCTGATTCATCCTCTGCAGTAGGTTTAAATAGAATATGAGTTTCTAAATAGGGAGGACGAATAGAGGGAGGATGATCTTTTTTAGAAGATGTTGTGGCATTAGGTACACCTAAAATTTGAGTTTGAATCAAGGGAGGACGAACAGAGGGATGAGAACTCGTGCGGACGAACTTGTGGCATTAGGAGTTTGAAACAAGGATGGACGAATAGATGAAGAACTTGTGACATTATGTATGCCTATAATAGGAGTTTGAAACAGTGGAGGACGAAAACAGGGAGTACTTGAAGAACTTATTGGCAAACTACGAATAGGACTTGTATTGCTAGGGGTGGGAAAAATTTAGCACTTTCAGAAGTAGATGATAAGTGTCTGATTCTATATGAATTACTTCTGCAAACATGTACATATTAATGTTAGTTATATGTCGATGAAGGGAGTGTTTGGCAGTATGTGTAGCATGGTTGTGGATTCCCTAATAACATTTGGATTTGGTTATACATATGTTTGTATAGGGGACCATATCCAACTGATTTCAAAAAACCTAAAACAATATCTTACCAAAATAACCTTAAACTATAATATACCATGGGACCATATCCAGACTGGATAACAAAACCCATATCCTAGATTGAAACATAGACCATATAAACACATTAAAAAGGGTTAATCTTATAAATTGAATCACGTTAATTATATGACATAGGTCCACATACATGCATTAAAAGTAAGTGTAAACTCTAATATCATAACAAATTTACACTATTCGTATGAACCCTAATATAAAATTAAACAATACTGATTTTTGCATTACCTCTTTCCTGGTGTTTCATGTTGTTAATGATTGTGTAGATTGGCAACTATTGTTTATGAGGTTTGATTTTTTTGATCGTTTATTGGGTGGTTAAATTAGGGTTCGTTCTTCCTGTGTGATTGTGAAAATGGTGGTGGTTACAAGATGGTTACCGGATATTATGTGTGTTTAATGAAAAAATGTAAATATTAAATTTACTTAATAATAAAATTATAATTAACATTTAATTTTTAAAAGTTAATAATTAATAAATAATAAGTAAATAAAAAAGCATATACGTTTTATTTTTATAAAAAACAAAAAATTAAAATATTACTTTAATTTTAAACATAAAAATATAGTTAAATAACTTAAATATATTAGGTTATAATAATGCTTGACAACCGCGAGATAAATATCTTTTGGTTTTTAAGCATTATGTCGGATTTAGTTGAGCTTTATATCAATCACCTTAAATAATCATCTCAAGCAATTTAATATGAATAAGGTCGATTTTGAATGGTCGGTTTAATAAGGTTAGGGTGAGGACATTCTACTTTGGTATTGGGTTACGGTTTATGGTTTATTGTTGAGTTTAAGGTTGATATATGGTTGGTATAAGGTTTACGGCTTAGGGTTTGAGATTTATGGTTTAGGGTTAATGGTTTAATTATCTAGGGTTTATGGTTTAAGGTTTATGATTAATGGTTTAATTAGCTAGGGTTTGTGGTTTAGTTTAAGGTTAAATGGTTTAAGATTTATGATTTAGTGTTTAGGGTTCATTGGTTTAGGGTTTAGGGTTTAAGGTTTATGGTTTGTGGTTTAAGGGTTAATTAATGGTTTAATGTTTATAGTTTAAGGTTAAGTGGTTTAAGGTTTATGATTTAGTAGGGTTTTTTAGGGTTAAGGTTTAGGGCTTAGTGTTTGCAGTTTAGGGTTTAAGGTTTAGGATTAATGGTGTACTTATCTAGTGTTTGTGGTTTAATGGTTAATTAATGGTTTAATGTTTATAGTATAAGGTTAAATGGTTTAAGATTTATGATCTATTGTTTAGGGTTCATTGGTTTAAGGTTCAGGGTTTAGGGTTTTAAGGTTTATGGTTTGTGGTTTAAGGGTTAATTAATGGTTTAATGTTTATAGTTTAAGGTTAAATAGTTTAAGGTTTATGAATTAGTATTTAGGGTTTTTTGGGGTTATAGTTTAGGGTTTAGGGTTTGCGGCTTAGGGTTTTGGATTTAAGGTTTAGGATTAATGGTTTACTTAGCTAGGGTTTCTGGTTTAATTGTTAATTAATGGTTTAATGTTTATAGTATAAGGTTAAATGGTTTAAGATTTATGATCTAGTGTTTACATATGGTTCATTGGTATAAGGTTCAAGGCTTAGGGTTTAGGGTTTAAGGTTTATGGTTTGTGGTTTAAGGGTTAATTAATGGTTTAATGTTTATAGTTTAAGGTTAAATGGTTTAAGGTTTATGATTTAGTGTTTAGGGTTTTTTGGGGTTAAGGTTTAGGGCTTAGGGTTTGTAGTTTAGGGTTAGGGTTTAAGGTTTAGGATTAATGGTTAGCTAGGGTTTGTGGTTTAATTATTAATTAATGGTTTAATGTTTATAGTATAACGTTAAATGGTTTAAGATTTATGATTTATTGTTTAAGGTTCATAGGTTTAAGATATAGGGCTTAGGGTTTATGGTTTATGTTTTTGGGTTTATGGTTTAAGGTTTAGGATTACTGGTTTAATTAGCTAGGGTTTGTGGTTTGAGGGTTAATTAAAGGTTTAATGTTTATAGTTTAAGGTTAAATGGTTTAAGATTTATGATTTAGTGTTTAGGGTTCATTGGTTTAAGGTTCAGGGTTTAGGGTTTAGGGTTTAGGGTTTATGGTTTATGGTTTAGGGTTTATGGTTTATGGTTTATGGTATGCATGACTATGATTTATGGTTTAATTAAGGTTTATGGTTTAATAGTTTATGGTTTACGGTTAAATGGTTTAAGGTTTAGGATTTAGGTTTTATTATTGGTTTATGGTTTAATTTGGGTTTATGGTTTAATTGGTTAAGGTTTATGATTTAGGGTTAGCATCATTCGAGATAGATGGGTTTGACATTTCATATTTTTTAAAAACTTTAAGGTTTTAAAATAAATCAGATAACATGTTACATTCAGACGTGAGATTTGGTTAAATAAGTCATAAAACCGTTTAAGCACCCGACTTATATTATAAAATTAATAAACAAGATTTATGTTATAATTATAAATATAATTATCATAATAATTAAACATGGCCATTTTATTTAAATAAATTTTAGGTTAAAATAATTATTAATATAATTATTCATGTTACATTTAATTAATTAAGAAGCGTAGCTTAATTATGTTATATTAATTTTTAACCAAGGTTTAATTAAATTAATAAAATGCTTTCATTTAATTATCCAATAATCATGTAAGGTAAAGTTCAATTACTAACATCATGAAATATTAATAAGCTTATACTACTAAACTCGACTTATACTAACGTGTCTAAAAAGTGAAGCCTTTTATTTTCATGCAACTTGATATATTGCATCGGTACCCCGTCCACTAATAACTCACACACACACACACACACACACGTATTCAATATCCGGGGGTCAAATAATGAATCAACCACCCACCCAGACACAAACAGTAACAATCTTCAAACCCTGGTAAATCGAACCTATGTAACTGGATGGATATTGATTTTAAGATCACTGCTGAGATGATTGATTATGTGATGGATAAGTATGGAACCAACTGGAGATATGATGATCCGATTGCTGACACTATTATTGAAGACTTGATGGAGTTAGAGTTTAAAAAACAGACTAAAGGAAAATCAAAACAAGGTTAGGGTTTTTACTTCGCAACAGTATTATTGAAGTTTTGATGTGTTTTTGTTTTGATGATGTTGCATGTTATGAAAATACCAATAACTGATTTTGTTTTAATATTTGTTATATAGATGACAAGGAAGATGAGGCTACGAAGGTTGATGAAGCCATGAGGCACATATTAAAGGTCAATTTTGTGCCATTTTATGTTTAGTTTTTACTATGTAAAGTTTTAGGAGTAGTGAAAATGATAAATGGTTCAAGTATTCTGTTAGTTATATGATGATGTAGATACAGGAGATAAGGGGGTGTTTGGTTTAGCTTATATAATGGGCTTATAAGCTTATTAGCTTATATATGTTTATAATCTCAAACCAAGTGTTTGGCTAAGCTTACATAATTGGGCTTATAAAATTATATATGGTTGTTATGATAAGCCATAAAAAATGTGGCTTCTTTAGGAAGGTTTGGGCTAATAAACATATTTACCATTTTACCCTCATTCTAACTTAAGTTTATATAAGCCATGGGCTTATAAGTTTATTTAACATAGGCTTATATAAGCAAAAAATGGCTTATATAAGCCCATTATATAAGCTAAAAAAACACACCATAAATTTTTAAAAAGGGGTTGGTCATACTTGAAACCTTAAACATTTGAGTTGAGATTAGGTTTGATTATCATGATGTGAAAACGTATAGACTTCCTGACTAACTTTTTTGAATCTAAGATGGCATCGATAGAACAACCTACATCTTTTTGTTTACCCTTTTCTATGTAAGTACCTCTTACTATGGCCGTGTAATTTCCCTTTTTCATGGTCCATGTTAAAATCAATTACTGTCTTTAATAAACGACCCTTTTCTTTTCTGTTGATTGGTCGAATTTTTTCATTCCCAGTTCCCACTTTTGGGGCTTCATGGGGTAGCAAGTTATCCGAGTCACCACTATGAATGCTCTCACATTTCAGTTTCAGTTTCAGTATCCAAATACTCTTTCCAGTTGAGTCTCTAGATATAGACTTGTGTGGTTTATATCATGCATTTAGTATTTGGATTGATCCATGTGTGGACTATATTTTGATAATGAAACTCAAAGTGAGAGTGAGCGTGTTCAGAGTGACGACTCGGATAATTTGATGCCAAAATAAGCGCCAAAATTTACAAATGGGAAGGAAATCCTTCGACCAATCAACAAAAAGGAAAAGGGTCGCTCAGTAAAGACCTTAGTTGATGGTAGTGATCCCCATGAAAAAGATAATGTGACGGCCATAGTAAGAGGGGCTTACATAAAAAAGGGTAAACGAAAATATGCAGGTTGTTCTATCAATGTCATCTTAGATTCAGCAATGTTGGCCAGGAAGTCTATACGTTTTCATAGCTGCATTGGTTTAGTTACTATATTGTTTATATGTTGGTTATATGCTGATGCAGATACAAGAGCTAAATTAAAGAAAAAAGATAAAGGCAAGGGATCAACAGAAGCTAAAGCATTTGATCCTTTTAATGTAGATAATAGAGTGGAAAAGCTTGAAAGGGAATTCAAACTTCGTAAACAGACACAGTTGTAGGGAGGTAAGTAAAATAAACTTTAACCTTTATAGAAATATAGTTATTCACTAGCTTCGGTATCACATGTATGCTCTAAAGTATTACAGCTCCACATAGACGACATCTCAAGCCCGTTTCCTCTTCGAGGTAAATATCGCCATGATACCTCTTTCTCGTGAAAATCATCATCTTTGTGTCCAATATGTGAATTAAGTATGCATTAACATCTTTTTGTTTAGCCTTTTTAGTAAAGGACCTCTGACTTTCGCACTCATATTTGCTTTTTCATGGGTATTGATGATATTGATATCAATCAAGACCGAATGCGAATGTCAAATTTTGAGCTACTTACATAAAAAAGGATAAACGAAAAAGAAGTAGGTCCATATTGGATTCATATATTGGGAATGAAGATGAACATGTTCACGAGATAGAGGAATCGTGGAGATATCTACCTCGAAGAGCAAACGAGCTTAAGATGTCGTTTATGTGCAGCTGTTAAACTTTATAGCAGACATGTGATTATGTATTTGTAGTTAAATTATGCGGTATTATGGTATGTAGATACAAGAGCTGACTTGAAAAAAAAGAAAAAGGAAACGGTTCAATGGAAGTTGATACCACAACTGATCTTTCTAACCTACATAATAGGGTGGAAAAGCTTGAAAGGGAATTCCAACATTTCAAACATAGACTGTTGCAGGGAGGTCAGTATATTAACTTTTAACCTATAATAATTTTGTATATGAATGTTTTATTGTTTTGAGCATCTGGGTGGCTGTTAGTATCTGGATTTATTAAAATTTGTCTTGTAATTTATAGATGTTATCATCATTGATTCCTCTGAAAGCTCTAAAGAATATAAGCTATCATCAGATGAAAGCTTTGAAAGCTCTGAGGAAGATTTGTTGTCATTAGATGAAAGCTTTGATCATGTGAACACTAAAGAATTCCAGCACCCATTTCATGATGACCAAGATGACCCTTCCAAGTATTCCAACACCTCTCCAGATGATTGTAGTTCAAATGAGACTTGGGGAGAGACTAATTCACCGTCCAAGAAGAAAGGCAAAGCTATTGGCTCATCCAGTCAGACTGCAGGCAAGGCGAGTGGATCATCCAAACAGATAGTCAGTCCAAGTGTTAGCAAGGGATGTACACCAAAAGCAGAGTCATCTTATCGGTCTTCATTTTTTACAACAGAAAGGCCCCCACCTATCAGAAATGCAGTATATTTCCTGCCTTTTCTAAAAAAAATGAAAGAATTTGAAACAAAGCTAGGAAAAAGGAAGAGGGGGTAGGCTATGGAGGAACCTGTAGGGGGTAGGCTATGGAAGAACTTGTTATCTCTGTTTTATGGATGTTTCTGACAAATCTTCTTTAGACTATTTTGGTTAAGTGTAGGTATAGTTCATGTAAACAATTTTAAACACTAATCTGCATGGATGGGTGTATCTATTATTTTTTGGAATGCAAATATGTTGTCATTCACATTTTGTATGAACCTGCAATATTATCATTAATATTATGAAATTAGACTTGTATTTCATAGATGTAAACATGGTTCATCTTGTATTTTATTTATTCATGTTGTGAGTTGTATAATCCTAGATGCATAACACATATAACCAAGATTTTTGTGTCAAAGTTACCTGTTATACATCCGGTTAAGGCTTTCCACTTCGGTGGATCTTATAACCCATTTTTTTCCCTAATTCTCCCACAAAACTAATTAAGATTTGAGCAGTTTATGTTTTCGACTTAGCTTAACTCTAAGGTGCTTTTAAGTTTTTTCTATTACATCTGCAAATATTTTCCAAATAGATAGAAAGTTGTTAGGCTCTTGCCTTAATCTTCTGAGCATCTGCAATTATTTTCACTCAGAACTAAGCTAATATTGAGTATTTACTTGAAAAGCTACTTGTTTCCGATTATTTTGTTTTTAATCATTATCTAGTCAAGCCCAAGTTAAGATTTTTTTTTATCTTTTTAATCTATTTTCACTAGTCCTCCCAAGTATTTATTCCAATTCGTGTCTAACTTCCCATAAACAACTAATTTGTTCAAACAATGTGCTTAATTATTAATTAAACTGAAAATGAAAAGTTTGAAATGAGTGAAGTAAAATAAAAATAAGACAAGGGGAAAACTGATCAAACATAAATTCAATTCAATAATACTAAAGGATTACGATTTATAAATAAAAACAAACATTTTGTTTCTCTAACTAATCAAACTTTGGAGATTTTTCAGGATCAAAAGACAAATGAAGTTCATCGTAATCTAAAGCCTCTTTGAACTCGTCTTCGTCTTCTTCTATATTATGCTCAGAAAAATAAACATCATCATCAATGATTTGACATTCTTCCTTCAGTTGCCTCCTAAAGGCTTCCTCCTTCTGTCGTTGTTCCTATTGCCTCCTTCTAAAGGAAGCATCTTCCTCCCTCTCGCGTTGTTCTTGCTCATGTTGCCTCCTTCTTAAGGAAACAACTTCCTCCCTCTGGTGTTGTTGTTCCAGTCGGGCATTCTCTTCGTCTTCCAGCTTCCATTGTCGCTGTTCGTAAGCTTCCTCAACATAGCAATTGTACTCTTCATATGGATCATTGTAAGGACAATCAACAGGGAACTCTCCATCTGCATTAGCTTTTACTTTGGGCACCAAACAAGGTTTCCTAAAAAGAACATATAAGATTATTAGTACTAAATGAAAACAAAGATACAACGTTAATAAAATCAATAATGATACAAACTTCAAAGGAACTGCACCGGTATCTTCAAAAGCAGCAGAAAATGTTCTTTTTGATGAAGAAGCCATTTTTTTATTCTTAAAATGCTGATAATTAAGTGTTTGTTGTGTTTTTGTTATGATTAATTTCATTACTTAATCCTTGTTTATATAACCAAGGATGGAATAAAATGAGTCAACAGCCAACATGCCAACATCTAATGCATATTCATGCATGTAATTAATTTTTGTGAAGTTCCAAAAATTAGCATTCTCATTGGGCATGTAGAAAGTGTGTGATTTCTGTTGTTTTAGGGTTTATTGTGTTTTAAAAAAAATAGCAAAAACAAGGTCTAGGACTCGAACCCTAGACTTTCCATTCAAAAACTAACACACTTAACAAGTTTGCCACATGAACATATTTGGTTCTAAATATGTGACTAATATTAACATTATTGAAAATTGAGATTACATTTGGTTATAAACATTTGTCACATGAATATTTTACTGTGTGACGTTTTCAATGTGTTGGTCATAAATAATCCCATTATAATGTGACCATAAGTATAATTTAGATACATATTTCTCAAATGTTGTGACTATTAGCAAACATATAGTCGTCACATAATTGTTTGATGATTTAATATGATCATGTATTATATTTGATCATAGTCTTCAAGTAACTGTAAAATATTTGTCACATTTAAATAAATATAGTGGCAAATGTTTCAATACCTACTTTCAATTTGTCACACACACAAAATTCATGTGTGGTCAACATTTAACAAAATATACTAGTCACATTAAAATAATGTGTGTGACAACCTTGTTTATCAATTTGTCACTTGTAAAATAAGTCTGTGTGACCATATATGATTTTTTTGTCACATTCAATGTGTATATGACAAATATTTGTCACACATGTATACGTATAATGTGACTACAACTTAAACCAGACTTTGATTCGGTAACACTCTCAAATTATTAAGTGACTAACGACTCATCCAAAAAGCATTTGTTATCCCTAGTCACGTAAATATTCATATGCGTGACAAACAAAATACGAAATGATCATGCAAACTGACTTCAAGTGTGACCGTTTATTTATGACTAACGCATTCAGTCACACAAAAAAATTATTTGTGACTACACGAAATTCGGTAAGTGTGACCGAAACCCATTTTTGTACTAGTGGACGTACCAAACCCTACGATATTGTTTTTTAGTTTCTCCATATATACTTGATAAATTGATAACGATAAACTGCAAATTTTGTCCCGTAACTATCGCATAAATGTGAAAAATCCTTTAAATCAAAGGTGGTGCAAAAACATCCACGAACTTTGCGTTTTCATACAAAAAAACCCTTTAGACGTTAAATCTCACCTTTTGGTGGTTATCACCCGTTATCTCCTTCACATGCCATGCACGTGAGGGTAATTCTGTCATTTCAAATTGTTCCCTTCACGAGTGCCAATCCCCATCTTTCCCTTGTGCCAGATTTGTCACCGAAACCATTTCCACCCGTTACTTCTACTGTTGCTTTCCCGGAAAAAAATTTGTTTGAAGTCTAATTTACAATTTAAACTATGTTTTTATGTTATGTGTACATTATCTCATTTTCTTCCCTAAAAAAGGTTAGCTTTTGGCAAAATCACGCTCAAAAGTACCACCATCCCTGATTTAGGTCTCCTTTATGGTAAGCTTTGATCTCCTTTAGGTATTATGAATGGTAAGCTTGGCAGAGCCATGTTAGTAATAGGGGGCAACCTCTCCCAACGGCTTCTTCAATAATCTCAACTTTTAATGTTAATTTTTTACCTTTAATCGTGATGCCCTCACTTAAAAATTGAAAATGCCCTCAACGCCAGGAAAAAAAGAAAAGAAATAACTGGTTTTACTATGTTGTTTTAGATGGAAGATGATACAGGTCGGTTAGGGAAGAAGGTAAAATTACTTTTAGATACGTGTTAATATTTCAAGTATTGTATCTTAGGATATGTGAAATAACTTATTCAAACTTTTTACCCATTAATTTTTATTCAAAGAACCACCTAAACTTATAATCAAATTTCAAAAAGAAACAAGCCTATGTAGCCCAAAAATAATAGTAGTAGATCTAAAATTTTATTTTAGTATAGTACTTGTAATGTATAGTTTTTTTTAAATAATCTTGTTAGTTGTAGTGTAGAGTGTAGACAATGAAATACTACGTACAAAATAACAATACTCGAAGGGGGTATATATACAGGGGTTTATACTTAACCTAATTGTTTACTTTTGCATGTTGGTAATATTTGTTTGGGCTGTTTTTTTTTGAAAATATTACTTGTGATTCGATTCTGTTTTCTTTCAATCTAATGTTATTTTGGTTCTGGGTTGCTTGGTTTTTTGCTTCATTTTGTTGCTAATTTGAAGGTGAACATGTTTTGCCGAAGTTTTTGTATGTAATACCTTATCGGTAAAAAAATTTGCCCCTAGTAAGTTAATTTTCTAGCTCCGCCACTGGTTTGAATCTTCCCATATTCTTATTTACATTGCCTAGTTAAAAAAATTAGGTTTCTTTTTTATTTGTGTTGCGTAGAATCGAATCAAAACTTGTTTACTTTGCAAATCTGTCACAATGGTGAATTTACCTCACTACCAGAAAGAATATATCATTTTGCTACTATAAATTGGTTGACTTAGTTTAATGTGACATGTTTGGTATGTAGACACTCGAAAAAATGTTTAACTATTTAGGTTACATATAAGGTACACTTTTGTTATCTCAATTTATGATACCTAACCAGTCATTGGAAGAAGGTATGTGACATGTTTGGTGAGTGTTGAGTTTGAGTTCAGAAAAATATTGAAAGAGCTTGAGAACGAGTTTGCGTTTGATGACTCAAGTCAGGATGAACAAAAAGTTTCAAACATTGTTTCTTATGATGATGTCGATTTTGGTGTGGTTGATTTTGATGATTTTGATATGGGGTTGGATGTTCATGTATTTGATACTCATAATAGTGATAGCATTAGTGGAAGGTCAATGGATTTTCCTACATGTGATACTAATGAAGATTTGGATGAAGGTTTGGATATTGATTGAAATGATGATCCATATCATATTGATTGGATGAGCTTGAACAAGTAACTCCATCTGTATATGTAGAAGACATTTTTGCTTTTTATAAGGAACAAATGGATGATGAAGCTGTTGTCCTTCCAGAAGGTGTTGGTGTTTCCAAATTAGATTGATACTAATGGTGTTGTGTTTCCAAATGAGGTAGTTACCAAAGAAGTTGTGTTTCCAAAAGAGGTAGTTGCTGAAGAATGTATGATGCAAGTAAGGTGGTTGCTAAAGAAGTGGTAGAATATCAATCTGGGTGTTTGATTCATGTTGAGGTGAAGGCTGACGAGCATGTAAAGGAAGATACAAATGATGGTGATGATGTTATTGCACAAGAGTTGGTGAAATACCTCAATATGAGTGATGACTAACAAGGAAGATAGATATAACGTTAAATGAATGGTTTCATGCTTACTCTTTTAGTATGGTTAGGTAGTGGAAGATTATGTTTGTATGCTATTAGGGTTTTAATCTAAATTTATTTACGTAATAGGTTATGGTAAGAAAACCTAACATAGGCAATTTTGGGAATCGATGAACCAAATACTAGTTACCTTATGTAGTTTGACTTTCTAGTGTTAAACTTCAATTGCTCACTACAAAGAATTTTTGGAAGCTTAACAAATGGCCAATAAATGCAATTGCATGAAATGATTAAACCTTTTGGCTTATTAACTTGACTGCATTGCTATTTGGCTTTGGATATGATTTTCAGAGTTGACATGGATTCGTAGTTTGTCAAATTGGTTACTACAAATGGTGTTTAGATACAACATATGACAAACTGAAAATCAGTGTTAAACTTTAATTGCTCACTGTGAAGGGTTTTTTTTAAGCCTAAAAATTGGCTAATTGTGTGCACTTGTATGAAGTGAATAAACCTTTTGGCTTATTGACTTAACTACATTGCATGAACACGAGTGTTTGGATATGATTTGTAGAGCTGATACAAAGGTGTTTGGATACAACAACATTAGGCAACCTACAAACAGTGTCTAGCTCTCAACCATACATTTGATGTTTGACATTCTAAAGTTAAACTTCATTGGAAACCTACCAAATAACAACCTTATAAAACACATTATATTAAACTGTTACAGTAATTAAGACATAAACCTAGAAAATACAAACATCAACATACATAAAACATACAAGATAAACCACTTGCACCTAAACCATATCCTACCATTCCTTCCTTCAACTTTTTCACAAGGTTGATCATCTCACGCGCACCAAGATGGGATTGATCCTTCATAATTTGGAGATGATTTTCCTTCTCCATATACCTCTTTTTAGCATGATTTAAGACACGAGCAGTTTGATCAGTGTCCACGTTATCCTCTATCCTTAGATAACTTTCCATCTCCTTAATGAACCTTGCTCTAATTGTTACAGTATCATCTATCTCCGAACAAAGGATTCTGAATTTTTCCTCAAATTGCAGTTGTGTGTCTCTTTCCTTCTCCATGAAACTAATTACACGTGCAACCAACAATGTGGATTTCGAAGCAGATTATACTTCTTGAAGACGGGGAAGGTTTGCCATTGTATGCTAGGAGTGGATAAGTAAGAGAATAAGGTTTGTTTCGAATGTGATGTTTATGGTTAGAGTATATGTTAAATAAACGTGATTCTAATAATGAAAAAGGCTTCATTGGGAAGACAAAAGTTATCCTTTCAAGCTTTTGAAAGATATTGACATTTAGGTCCTTTAGATAAAATGGGCAGATGTGGGAAAGGCAATAGTGGAAGTGGTAGGTAGAGGTTTTTAGTACATGTTTAATTTGGTAAAGTAATCTAACATAAGCTAATCAATACGAGGGAGGCAAATGAGACTTTCATTACTAAAACAAGGGAATTACAGATTAAATGAACAAAAACAAAAAAAAACAACAAAATCATAGTACATAACATAAACACAATAAAACAAACCTAACCTTCACACCCTAATCACTATCATTATTCAACATATGCTTGCTTCTAGATAATACCATTCTTAGTTATGTTAATCATCTGCGTCGAATCAGTTAGCTTCTTAGTGTCCCAATCACGGATTTCTTTCAAACACTCAACCTAACCCCCTGCTTCATCCTCATTCTTACTTTCCAACTCGACAATCAACATTCCAATGTTTCTTAGGTTATTCTTAATCTATTCACACTAACTGCGTAACACATTCACAAATGATTGTTCAGAAGTAACCATTGGACCAATATAGAGGATTATACATGTGCGGATCTATAAATCAACAGACTTCTTTCAATTCATTCAAGATTGGAGTTTTTCCAACCATCTTTCAAAAAGATAAAGGTAATATTTGAGAGGGTTTATGAGAGAATTATGGTTAAGTTAAATTGAAATGTGGATGAAAGAGAGTTTTGGATCAAGATATATAATCTTTGAAAGGTCGTGCAAATTTAGTCCTTCAAATAAATTGTCAGAATTTTGACGATTATCGCTTTTATGGCGGGAAAATGGTTTTTGGGACAAGTTTTGCATAATGGAAAGGTAGAAGTGGCGGATGGACATGGTTTCGGGGACAAATTACGCATAATGGAAAGGAGGGGGATGGGAAGTCATGCAGGGAATGATTTGAAATGACGGAATTGTCCACACGTGCATGGCATGTGGGGGAGATAATGAATGATAACGACCGAAAAAGTTGTTGGGAATAAATCTATGCTTATTTGTTACCCCTGCTAGTTGATTATCTGTACTCCTGTAAGAGTAAGTTCCCCCTGCTAAATAACAAAGGCAGGGGGATTGGTTCCCCTGCTGAAGTCAAAGGCCCTGCTGTCAGAGATAAACATGGAATAGATTTTTACGCGTTTCAGTTATTATTCCTTAATACTTTCCAAGTTTGTTAGTAGTGATCTTGTACGTGAGTCCTTGTGGCTATAAAAGGACTCACTAGGTTAGCATGCAATGCGTGTCTTTCTCATTTGTCTTTCATTGTCATACATTAAGGTTTTGTAAACCCTAATACCATTTTAGGGTATTCGTATATCATTGATATATTAAAGTTCAACGTTTCAATCATATTGTTCTTGTGCTAAACATTATATTCCGCATCTTGTTTAGTTACTTTGCTTTGCAAAGTTTCTCTAGTGGTAGATTGAATTCTTTATTTCTATCACAACCCTTAAACAAGCTATTAAGGTTTAAGACCCGACTTTGGGATCAACAAGTGGTATCAGAGCTTGTTGAGAAACTTTGTCTAAATCAAGAACAAAACCCTCATAACAACCATGTCTTCAGACTCGTCCTCAAACAGCAACAACCACAATAACCTCAAGTTACCTATGTTGGATCCTTAAAACTTTGAATTATGGGAATTCAGAATCCAACAATACCTGAAAATGGAACACTATGTTCTCTGGGAGATCATAGAATTTGGTGATCAATTCAACAAAATGTTAGCAGTTGAAGAGGGCAAGGAAGAAGAAAAAGGTGAAAGTTCCAAAGGTAAAGACAAGAAGAAATCTGCTGCCCTTTGTGATAAGGAAATACTGGACAGAAGGCATGATGTCAGGGCTCACAGCTCATTGCTGTTGGCTCTACCTGATAGACATCAACTCAGATTCAGAAAATACAAAACATCTAAGGAACTATGGGAAGCCATAGGCACAACCTTTGGAGGAAATGAAGCCACAAAGAAGAAGAAGAAGAATCAATTGGAGCTATTTACAATAGGCTTCAAGATATGGTGGCCCAGTTGGAATTCTTTGATATTGAGGTGTCAAAGGAGCAGGTGAATACCAGATTTCTTAACAGCCTCCAGAAAGAATGGTTTGTCTATAAGGCAATTTGGCAGAATAAAGATGACTTGGACAACAAGAACATTGATGACATATACAATAACTTAAAAGTTTTTGAACCTGTTGTCAATGAGATGAAGTCAAAAGGAACGATTCCCACCAACTCAAGTGGATCCACTGATTCCCCTGCTAACATGGCATTCATATCACAAAGCAGTGGAATCTCCAGAAACAGTGGAATTGAAGTAGCCCCTGCTGCTTATTCCCCTGCTACCAGGTCTGGACCATCCTATGATGAAGAAAGACCGGCTACATTCAGCCTTGATACTGCTTGTGCTTTTATAGCATCTCAAGGGCCACAAGGATCTACTGTGTTACATGAAGATCTAAGTCAAATCAGTAAGCAAGGGCTAGAAGAGATGGATATCAAGTAGAATATGGCTCTGCTTAGCATGAGATCCAATAGGTTCTACAAGAAGTATGGGAAGAAGATCTCAATCAATCCCTCTGATGTGGTTGGGTTTGATAAAACAAAGGTTGAATGCTACAACGATGGCAAGAAGGGTCATTTTGCAAGGGAATGCAGAGGACCTAAGACTGGAAACAGCTATAGGAAGGAAACCAGAGATGATGATTCTGGTGCTAAAGCCATGGTAGCCATGCAAGGGAATGATGGAGCAGGTGGATGGGACTGGAGTGCCATGACAGAGAATGTGGAAAGAAATCAAGCTTTGGTTGCTGAGGAAAAAGAAGAAGAGTTTGCACTAATGGCCATGTCAAGTTCCAGCTCTGACAATGAGGTATATGACGATTCATATTGTACTAAAGCTTGTAGGAAAAATACTGAGTCTTTGAATGATCAAATCAGAAAGGTAAAAGCTGACTATATCAATTGTGATAATGATCTTGATAATTATAGACGTGCTTTAGAACAGTTAGAGTCCACCATAAGAGAGTTTAAGCAAAGAGAAAGTGATTATAGGGATCACATTGTGATTCTAGAAAGAGATGCCAAGGAGAATAACCAATCTATTAAGGAATTGACTGCTGAACTTGAAAATTTTAAAGCTAACAAAAAGGTAGATGAGGAAACTGTTGAAAAATTTGGAAACGCTTCAAAAGATTTAACCAAAGCAGTTGAAATTGGTCAATCTCCTAGGGACAAAACAGGGTTTGGGATTAAAATGAACATGCTACCATACCACCACCCCCTGCCAACATCCATGCACCTTTTCCTAGAAAAGACCTGTCCTGGACTGGTCTTCCTTGTTTTCAAAAACAGGATGACATTGAGTTTGACTTGAGTGCCTACATACCTAATAATCTTGAGAGTCTCTAGTAAAAACTAGTGTTATTAGGGATTTTGAAAAGGAACAGGTTGCTTTAAAACAATGGAAAATTGATAACCCTGTTCTATTTTCAAGAGAAGGAATTTTTGGCAGTGATTCTAGTTCTAAGAGTAGCTCTCCCAAATCTAAGACCAGATCACAGTCCCCTAAGTCCACCATTAAATATGCTGGTATGTACAGGACTGTAAGAGGTAATAAAAGAAATTGGAATGACCAAATGTCTCATCAATTAGGAGAAGACTTTGTGATTAACACCAAGCCCTGCTTCACATGTGGCAGTTTTGAGCACACTTATCAAGAGTGTAAGGCACCAATGGAGATGGTGGCTGCAAATCCTCTAAAGGATATGCAACCTAAAACCATTCTTCTAAATGCAGGGGCAAAATCCTTTTCCCCTGCCAAGTATGTTGCCCCTGCCTTGAGAAATACGGTGACTGATAAATATGTTGTTCCTGCACTTAGAAAGGAAAATGATGTTCACACCAAGCCCAACACTTCTGTGACCAACCCAACACCTTATAATGCATATAGATCTGGCCCTAGACCTTACCAACACATGAATAGAGGCCAAAAAAAAGATGGGTTCCCTCTGCTAAGCATAGGGATTCCCCTGCTAAAACTGGGGTATCCCCTGCTAACGAAGTTTTGCCTTCTAGGAGCATGGGTAGATGGGGAAAAGCTGTGAAAGCCTCAGCTCGTTGGTTTTGGGTACCCAAAAGGGGTACTCAATCTAATGGTGTATCTCTAGTTTTTGATAAGCTATCCTACATTGATACTCGAGGTAGATCTAAGTCTGTAATGGCTTGGGTCCCCAAGAAAAACTAATTTGCTTTTCTTTTTGCAGGTGACAAAGAAAACAAGGGATGATAGAGCATATTGGGATAGTGGATGCTCAAGAAGTATGACTGGACAAAAAGCTTATCTGTCTAACTTTGTGCCCCTGCATGACAATGATGGTGTTTCTTTTGGAGATGTACATGGAACTATAACAGGAAAAGGAACTATTGTCACCAATGGGATGACCTTTGACAATGTCTACTTGGTGAAAGAACTCAAGTACAATCTCTTCAGTGTGTCACAGATGACTGATAACAAGAATTTTGTCTTATTTACTGACACTGAATGCTTGGTGTTAGGAAAGGAGTTTGTCTTACCACCAGACACTCCTATTGTACTCAGAACACCAAGACAGAAGAATATGTACACAATTCATCTCAAGGACATATCTCTCCAAGACAATGAAACCTGTTTCATTGCCAAAGCCTCAGTAGATGAATGTAAGAAATGGCATAGAAGACTTGGTCATCTGAATTTCAAAAACATGAACAAATTAGTGAAATATAATCTGGTTCATGGTCTTCCTTCCAAGTCTTTTGCCAATGAACATACTTGTGCTGCCTGTCTGAAAGGGAAGCAACACAGAGCATCTTGCAAATAAAAAACAAGTATGTCCACCACCAAGCCATTGGAACTACTGCATATGGATCTCTTTGGTCCTACTTCTGTGGCATGCATAATGAAGAAATGGTACTGCCTGGTGATTACTGATGATTTTTCAAGGTTCACATGGACATTCTTTCTATTTCAGAAGAGTGACACAGCTGATGTACTCATTGGGTTCATCAATCAGATTGAATTATCAAAAAGCATGAAGGTAGTAACTATGAGACCAAATAATGGTGGTGAGTTCCGAAATCAGAAACTGGACTCTTTCTGCATAAACAAAGGAATTAAGAGGGAATTCAGCATTGTAAGAACACCTCAACAAAATGGAGTGGCAGAAAGAAGGAATAGGACACTCATTAAACCTGCAAGAACTATGCTGTCTGATTCCAAACTTCCAGTTATCTTTTGGGCAGAAGCTGTATCCACTGCTTGTTATGTACAAAACAGGGCCTTGGTGGATAAGGCACACAACAAGACCCCTTATCAGCTGTTCAATGGAAGACCTCCTTTAATTGACTTCTTCAGACCTTTTGGATGTCATGTGATCATCTTGAACACTATTGATAATCTGGGCAAGTTTAGTGAAAAGGGTTATGATGGATACTTTGTGGGTTATTCATTAAACAGCAAGGGATATAGGGTCTTCAACAAGAAGACAAGCAAAATCATAGAAAATCTTCATGTGAACTTTCTTGAAGACAAACCTGAAGATGTTCAAACAGGTCCTGACTGGTTCTTTGATATAGAAGTACTTTCAAAATCTATGAACTATGTACCTGTTGCTTTGCAGAACACTAATATTTCAGGTACTCAAGAATCAACTGGTGCAGAGAAGTTACCCCTGAGGTACATGAATGTACCCTCACTATTTCCTATTGAAGCTGATGATCACGAAGATAAGTCTTCTCTAGGACAAGAACAGCCAATCTCATCCCCTGCTATGTCATCTCCTGAAAGCAACGGAATGGCTGAAGGCAGTGGAATCCAAGACTCCCCTGCTAGACCAATTGCTTCTCCTTCCACAAAGGATCCTGTTGCTAATGATACTAATGATGAAGAAAGATAATCCCCACGCATTTCATCATCTACACCCATAGCTGATGGTCCTATTATATCCAGTAGTGGAAGCAGAATAATCAAGAGTGGAGGCCCAAGTTACTCAGAGCTTCATTCAGCTCACCAACACCCATCTCTAGGTCATGCTGTATCTTTTGTAAGTTCCTTTGAGGACTTCTTTCCTAATCAAAATAGCCCTATCAATTCTGATTTGGAAGAAGATGAAACAGAAGTAATCATGCAGCCTACCTACAGAATCAATAAGGATCACCCTATCTCTCAAATCATTGGTAATCCTGAAGCCCCTAGACATACAAGGTATACAGTAAAGGAGCACAGCTTCATTGCTAACATCACCATGAAGTTCAATCATGACAACATGCAATGTTGTTTGTTTACTGCATTCTTGTTACAAGAGGAGCCAAAGAAGATTTTCCAGGCTTTAAATGACCCAAGTTGGGTTGAAGCCATGCAAGAGGAGCTCTTACAGTTTGACATACAAGAGGTTTAGATTCTGGTAGATTGTCCCAAATGGGCAAGGCCTATTGGGACAAAGTGGGTACTCAGGAACAAAAAGGATGAAAGGGGGATAGTTGTCAGGAACAAAGCAAGACTAGTGGCACAAGGGTATACTCAGGAAGAAGGAATTGATTATGAAGAGGTATTTGCTCCTGTAGCCAGGATTGAAGCCATTAGATTATTCCTTGCTTATGCTTCATTTATGGACTTCACTGTTTTCCAAATGGATGTGAAAAGTGCCTTTCTTTATGGAACCATTGATGAAGAAGTCTATGTTATGCAACCTCCAGGGTTTGAAGACCCAGAACATCTAGACAAAGTATACAAGGTGAAAAAGGCTATGTATGGACTTCACCAAGCTCCCAGGGCCTGGTATGGTACTCTCTCTAAATATCTCTTAGATAATGGATTCAGCAGGGGGAAGATTGATCAGACCTTGTTCATCAAGAAACAAAAGGGTGACCTTCTGCTAGTACAAGTCTATGTTGATGACATCATTTTTGGATCCACTAACTCTATGCTTAGCAAAGAGTTTGCCAAACTGATGTAGGATAAATTCCAAATGAGTGCCATGGGAGAACTAAACTTCTTTTTGCGGTTACAAGTTCAGCAGCGGAAAGATGGGATATTCATCTCACAAGACAAATATGTGGCTGAGATTGTGAAGAAGTTTGGCATGTCTGATGGAAAGAAGGTGTCCACTCCAATGGACAAGGATCATCCATGGGGTAAAGATGGTCCTGGAAAGCTTATAGATGTCAGTAACTACAGGTCTATGATTGGGTCTCTTATGTATCTTACAGCTTCAAGACCTGACATCATGTTTGCAGTCTGCTTATGTGCAAGATACCAGGTGTCACCAATAGAGTGTCACTTATTTGCTGTAAAAAGAATTTTTAGGTATCTAAAGTGTCATCCCACCTTAGGACTTTGGTATCCAAAGGAGTCACCATTTGAGTTGATAGCCTATTCAGATAGTGACTATGCTGGTGACAACAATGATAGGAAGTCTACAACAGGGGGATGCCAATTTTTGGGAAGCAGACATATATCTTGGCAATGTAAGAAGCAAACTATTATGGCCACATCCACAACTGAAGCTGAGTATGTAGCAGCTGCTGCATGCTGTGGTCAAGTACTTTGGGTGCAAAATCAACTGCTTGATTATGGGTATAACTTTCTTAAAACCAAGATATTTATTGACAACAACAGCACAATTTGCATTATTAAGAACCCTGTTTTTCATAGCAAAACTAAACATATTGAAATTAGACATCACTTTATCAGAGATTGTTTTGAGAAAGGACTGATTGTCCCTGAGAAAATTGATACAGAACTTAACGTTTCTGATCTTTTAGCAAAAGCTTTTAAAGTAGGGAGGTTTCAGTACCTGGTTGCAGGTATTGGAATGGTTACTCCCTAACAATTGATGTCTATTATGTCATGTATATTTAGGGTACTTTACTGCTGTTGTTGTATAGCTGTTAGTCTATTTTTCCATCACTTTTTATTCCACTGCTTTTTGAACACTGATTCCCCTGCTGGGGATTCATTCCCTTGCTAAGAGAGATTTTCTCTCTAAACTGGGTTTGTTCTTTTCACAAAGTGGTTATATGTGGTTTTAGACTAACAATGTAGAGTTTCATGTGGTGCATACTATTCTCATTGGTGAATCAGTTATATACTCTATGTTTCAGAGGAGGTTAGGTCACACCTTTAGGACTCAGGGTATCCTTAGGATACTCATATATGATCTTAGATCATATCCATTGGTGAGTGAGGGTTCAGGGTGATGAGGACTTGCTGCAAAGCTTGTCAGAACTCTGAAACCTTGAGGCACTGTAATGGGTGTTTACATTTCTCTATTAAAACAGCTTGCTGTTCAAGTACAGATATGTGGCACATATTGCCAAGACTAACTGACCATAAGTAAGGGAAAAGGTAGGGATGATGACTAGGTTATGCATGTTTTCTTAGTTTAACCTGGTGCAGGGTGACTTATGTGTTAACTTTTTGTATTGGGACCTTTGCTTAATAGAGGACTTTTGAGTTTCTATGTATCTATCTTGTGTATACAAGTGTGTGCATTAGAGCAGAGCTAGTTAGCATTGGTCTCTCCATGACTAGTCCAATACCCCTAGGAAAGTTTCCCCTGCTTACATCTTTTGCTTCCCCTGCTTTCATAACATTCCCCTGTTCGCCCGTTGACCGACAATACCGTTACCCTGTTCATAGCCGTTGGGCCTGCTAGCATAAAATTTGGTTAGGGAATATTTTATTGTTTTTAAAAGATATTTAAGGCGCTTTCTTCGCTGATTGGTAATCTTTTCTTTATTATTTCAAATAAATTACTTTTTTATCAAGATTTATCTTTGATATTTTTGTAATTTGAAAATTTTGGTCCAATCACAGCTCTTCAATTCGCCTATAAAAACTTAATTCCCTTCACTAGCAGGTCCATCTTTCTCTCTCGACTTAATCCCACCTACCTCTCACCTTTATAAACCTTCAAACCATTTTCAAACTTTATCATGAATCTCAAAATTGCTGCTAATCATAACCAAATCGCTTTGTTACATGATGAACCAGCAGAGTTTGCTGATGCTGTGGCCTTTCTAAAGTCCTCGTACTTTAGAGTGGCCCTTCTCATCAACCCTCGAATCTATACCTCACACATTCAGCAGTTCTGGTCTAAATCCATGACCAAAACAGTGAATGGAGAGGTTACAATTCAAAGCACTGTTGATGGTCATCCCAAAGTGATTACACTTGCCTCCATCAGGGAGAATCTTCTTCTTGATGATGAGGATGGGATAACCAACTTTTCTGAGGCTGAAATCTTTGCAGGTCTTGTTAAATTGGGGTACAAACTTTCTAAAAACTAAAAATGTAAGTTTGCTAAAGGTCAGTTTGCCCCTCATTGGAAGTATTTGATTCATACAGTTTTGCAATGTTTGTCACCAAAAACCACTGCTTTTAATGAGTTTGGTAGTGAGATGGCTTCAGCCCTGATCTGCTTTGAAACAGAGAGTAATTATTGTTTTTCTCAAATGATTTTTAAAGGAATGGTTAAAAACGTTTCAAGCAACTCAAAGTTTTGTATGTACCCAAGGTTTATAGAACTCTTGCTGAATATGAGTGATCATGGTCCAATTAAACACAAAAACTATTTTTCAGCAACCAAACATACCACCAAACTATTCACCACCCTTCTTGCACCATCACCACAGTTTTCTGGCAGGTCCATTCCACTCACTTCAATTATGATGAACCAAATCAGACAGGAAGAAACCAAGAATCAAACAGCTAAACACCAACCTTCTGATTCCCCTGCCAAGAACCTACACCCTGCCAGCCCTTTACCCCCTGCTGATCCACAACATGAAAGGCAATCTAAATCTAGGTTTTCCAGGTCTCCCTTGCCTGGTGAATCTTCACAAGTAGCAGAGAGGAGAGTCTCCAAGGGTTTGGAGCAACCTGAGGGTTTGGCTGCCACTACTTTCTCATCCTCAAGAGGTGAGCGGGACAGTGACACCATCAGTAAGTCCTCTCCCTCACTGCATGATATCCAAAAAGGGGAGAAATCCCCTTCTAGGATTGAGAGCAGCATGAAACCTTTGACTAATCTGGAATTGACGAAAATGTGTATGAGTCTGAAAAGGCAGAATGCACAACTGGTACAAGATGTCAAAAAGCAAGGCCTGGTTATCAATAACTTAGAAACCAGACTAGCTACTCTTGAGGGGAGGAGAAAGCCCAGACTTATAATATCAACAGATGAGGATGCTTCCAAAGGGGAGGAAGTTCCAAATACAGAAGAGTCTACTCAGTACTATTCATATCCTGGTGGTGTCTATGGAAAGATAGCAAGTGCTGAGAAAGGGGTAGAGAAAGGAAGTGCTGATAAGGGAAGTGACAAGGGGAGTGCAACCAAAGAAATTGCTCAAACATTTCTCACCATGGGCAATCAAGAAGAAGCCCCTGCTTCAAAAGTTTCCCCTGCTGTTTCTGATCCCACTGCTGTAAGTCGTTCCCCTGCTAAGAATAATACTCAAACTTTTGTTAGAAAGAACAGAAAGCAATCAGCTCAGAAGGGGATTACAATCAAAGAACCTGCATCTAAAGTGAAACCAGCACCAGCAGTGGATCCAAAAGACAAAGGAAAGGGAATCATGGTGGAACAGCCCAAGAGAAAATACAAGCATCTAACTCCTGAACAACAAAGGGCTCAAGAAGCACATGATGCACAAGTAGCTCTCAGGCTACAACAAGAGGAGATGGATATGCAGGACCAAAGAATGCAAAAGATGAGGCCCAAAGATATGCTCAAGCAGGTTGAGATTATGCATAGAGAGCTAGATGACAGGGTACCTCATGTTGGAGAATTTCTTGATCAATGGGAGAAGTAGTTAATAAATGCTCCTTTGGAAGACAGGTATGAGTTGACTTGCCTTGTTTACAAATGTCAAACTGAGTATCTGGAAAGAAGGGCAAATCAAATTCAGAGAGAGAAGTATTTAACTTCAGAGAAAGGGCAACTTGAACACTACAAAGTTTTGCTTAAGAGACATAGGAAGTGGAAGGATGGTGACTTCAGAGATATGAGCTTTGAAGCCATAAAAAGAGCAGTCAAACCAGTCCTAAGATTATATGATGTGGAAGATTGGATGACTATCAACTCTCCTGAGGAAGCTGAGTATCTTAGGAGACAATGTGAAATGATGCAGAAAGCTAGGGAATCCAAGAAAAGAAAAGCTGAAGGAACAACTTTGGAAAGTACACAAGCAGGTGCATCATCCCAAGCAGGTGCATCATCACAAGCAGGGGCATTACATCTGGCAGGTGAAAGTTTTCCAGAAATTGAGAAGTCTGTACTTAATGTACAAAGAGCAGCCAAAAGACTCAAGAGAATGGAGAAAGTGGGCACAGTTACTAAGGAGTCTCAACGGCCTTCAAATGATGAAATTGATAAACAACTGATTCTGCAGGAAAATGATGATATTTCACCTAGTGAACTTGGAAAGAAGTTTGCTATCATAGAGTATGCTGTTTATGAACACAAAGGGAGGACTTGGTGGAAGCTTACAAGAGCTGACAATACAGCACAGACATTTCTAAGTCTAGATGTTATGTTTCAGACTTTGGATAGTGAAGACTTAGAAGATCTGTGGAAAATTTTGAAGAAAACGTTTGCTGCAAAACCTCCTACCATGGATGGTGTGGAGAAGGATTGGGTAATCTGGGAGTGCATGCATAGGATGTACGAGCATGAATTATTTTATCCTATATTTGATGCAGTGAATAAAGGATATTTGTTGTATTGGAAGCTGTTTACCAATTCTGGGGTCTATGAGGTAGTAATGGAAGGAGTAAGTGTGTACTTGATCAATCATAGGTATTATCCCTTCTCTCATGAGACCTTGAAGAAATTAGCACAGGCTAATTTAATTGTAGATGCTAAAACGCCTGTGGCTTATGATCTGGTAAGAATGATTCACAGTCAAATTTGGCCAGAAAGTTTGTAAGCATCCTCATCAACTAGTATTTATTCAGAAACTTGTCTTTAGGGGAAAAACAAGTTTAGGGGAGGATTGTTGGGAATAAATCTATGCTTATTTGTTACCCCTGCTAGTTGATTATCTGTACTCCTGCTAGAGTAAGTTCCCCCTGCTAAATAACAAAGGCAGGGGGATTGGTTCCCCTGCTGAAGTCAAAGGCCCTGCTGTCAGAGATAAACATGGAATAGATTTTTACGCGTTTCAGTTATTATTCCTTAATACTTTCCAAGTTTGTTAGTAGTGATCTTGTACGTGAGTCCTTGTGGCTATAAAAGGACTCACTAGGTTAGCATGCAATGCGTGTCTTTCTCATTTGTCTTTCATTGTCATACTTTAAGGTTTTGTAAACCCTAATACCATTTTAGGGTATTCGTATATCATTGATATATTAAAGTTCAACGTTTCAATCATATTGTTCTTGTGCTAAACATTATATTCCGCATCTTGTTTAGTTACTTTGCTTTGCAAAGTTTCTCTAGTGGTAGATTGAATTCTTTCTTTCTATCACAACCCTTAAACAAGCTATTAAGGTTTAAGATCTGACTTTGGGATCAACAAAAGTGATATTTCTCAAGGGCTTTTTCGCATAAAAATGCAAAGTTTGTCTTTCACGACCTTTCATCTCAAGGGTTATTTCGCATTTTCGCAATAGTCAAGGGACACGATTAACACTTTACCCAAACATAAATATATCAACGTCAATCACTTCCGAGTCCTACTTGAGGACATGTATTAAGCCACCAACAATTTTATAATGTGCTCGAATAACACGTATTCATGAATTAAAAAGAATTAAAAAATTGTTATACACATGATAAGTGAGAAACTATTCAAAGAAACTCGTGACGCAAATTGAGCCTGAAATCATGCCACACATAGTTTGAAATCTTGGACTCGTCGGGTCCTGGATCGGCCACTACTCTCTAGAACTATTAGCATATTTGGAATTTGAAATGCTTGCATGCAACTCAGAAAAGTTCCAACAGAACCTAGTAGTGATAAAAAGAAGCCTGTTTGTTTTAGGGTTATGTAATAAAAAGAATCCAATCATTCCTTGCTTTATTTAATTGATTGACTGCTATGTGAATGAAAAGTTGTTAGATGCCCGTATAACCATTCTATGAGTGGAAGGCTCCTTTTCTATTCATTACATGTTTACTTTTTCGGGTTAATACATATGTAGATAACTAACGTTTCCAAAAAAGTGTGCCTAAAGTAATAACCTTTCAATTCGTTCACTCAAGTTACTTAAGTATACGGGTTGGCTAAGTAGGTTACTAAATATTGTTAAACTTTATAAAACAGTGATTTTGTGGTAGGGTTACCGGCTAAGTAGGTTACACAAAGAACTTAATACACAAACTTGGTCCCTTCATGCTGGAGCCTTTACGCTGCAATTTCAGTGCATGTGCTAGACAAATTTGTTACCTAATAGCTCAAGTAAGAATTGGGAACCCCGTTCTAACATAGTTCTCACTTACAACATTTTAACTAACATTCATGTTGTGGTCTTAATTCTCAGGTTGCTGGATAACCAGTTGGTCATCATCTAGCAGATCAAATTCCAAGACAGAAAGCAGTAAACACCAATGATGATAATGCAGGGAAGCTGAGACTAATCATGTTATATGTATTTGGCTTATTTGTGGTGACATTCGAGTACATAAAAAGAGGTTTAGTTCGTTTAAAGCAAGTCAGGGTAGGCCTAGCTTTGACAAGTAGTACTCTTTTTCTAAATCCAAGGTTTTGGCTTAAAATATGTAGAAGAGAACCCTAATCTCTATTTTCCCCCTCTTCCAGCATAGAGTGATTTTTTTACCCACCAGTTGACAATTGGATATATAGCCATCATTCATTATCTCACAAATATGATTGTACTACTTGAAAGTAACCTTTAATAAAATGAACTACAGAATTAAGATGACAAGAAAATAGGTAGCAAGCACATGCAGAAGTATGGAGATTGCATATATACCTGCTCCATAGACTCTTGAATTATGTACATTAGAGCTTCATCTATTTGGAGGGGAATGACAAGTTTAATCCACAAAGAAGTTAATCACAATGGAAAAACCAACATGGAGAGAGATTATGACATGTCGTAGTTTTTAAGAAAGATTAATACATAAAGAAGTTACTAACTTTTACAAAAAAAAGTGCGCCTAAGTTACTAAAACCGGCTAATGTAGGTAAATAAAAAATGAGTAACTTAATTAACCGGTAACATATATTTGAGTAACTTGAGTGAACGATTTGAAACATTATTACTTTAGGCGCACTTTTTTCGAAACGTTAGTTACCTACGTATGTATTAACCCTTACTTTTTTTCTCTTTTTAAGGCTCATTAACTACAACCATCTTTCCATCATTCGTTACACTTCTTTTCTCAAATATTTTTCAATTGATCAAGATATGCAACTACTTTGTTTATAAAAAAATCTGATGATAACATTGATGTAGTAGTTCTTGATGCTTCATATTCTTCTTTGGAGCAAGTTCATGCTAGCACTATAGTTGGTTCATAAGAGTAGGTTTATAATTACCAGAGTGGGTTCATGATCCGTTTCATGTCTTGTTGGTGATCCAAATTTCCATTTGTAAAAGAGTAAATTACATCGTCCATCCTTGTGGCTTAGGCCAAATCCATAACTATGTCCTTATCTTCCTTTTCTTGCATGAATGATCTTTATCTTGAAACTATATAACATCGTTCTTATATAAAGATAAGTACCAGTTATGTTACATAGTTTTAGGTCAAATCCGAGAGATAAGGAAGAGTGTTGTTACATTGTTTCAAGATAAGGATGGTTCATGTCAGAAAAAATAGGACGATTCAATGAAGAATTTGGCCAATTTACTCTTCGCAGAATTTATATTGTTATTACAAAAGTGTATATAATGAAAATATTTATTTATATATTTATAAATATGGGTGTCTTGTTGGTAAATTATTTCATTTTCTTCATATTCTTATATGATATTAAGTTATGAACTTTAAAACTAGATGGGTTATTTTTGTTACTTATGAACTTTATAGAAAGTTCATAATAATGTTTACTATAAACATGCTTGAAGATAAAAAGTATTAACTATTTATGTTTGTGTGAGACTTGAAATAAAGAAGAAGATAATATGTAAATTAGGTGGTAAACTTCCGTTTAAGTAAAATCTTGTATCATTTTCTTTTTTTGTATAATTTTCAAGTTTTTAAATGGTGATGAAATGACACATTAGTATGATTTTGAGATTAAATTACTGTTAGCTCACATTCACTAAAAAAATGTTATCAGAATGATTCTTTCAATGTCCTTCCATCTTATACCTATAGCCCTATCTATTGTGATTCATGTCAACAAATCAAACGACCTCTAAAAGTGTTAAACAATCAAATATAAGCCTTTACCGTGTATAACTATAAAAATTTCATGCAAGAGTTTATACATGTTGCTATGCGTTCTCATTTAAAGTTAGCTTTCAAGGTTATCATGTAAAGAAATTACAACTAATAAAAGTAACAACTTGGATTTGAGATTGTATGTTTGTTTTGATTCGCCAAAATGTAAAGTTACGTCAAAGGTTTTAACATGATTTTCTATGCTTATTAGAAATAATCCGGTAAGACCAAAAAGCAAAGAGAGTGTTATTTCTAAATCTTTAGTTGAGGTTGAAGTTAGAGGTATGACACGTGAGACAATGTTAAATTATAAAATTCTAAAGGATTTCAATCTTGATGGGAAGTTTCCTATTAAAGTTTTTTTTGACAATAATGATGCTATGAAAATAACCGTCAAACATGTACTTCATGAGCGAAGGAAACATTTTGAACCTTGACAAAAGCAAAGTATTTCATCCTATTTAGATTCCAGCTATCTCGGCTTGTTAGCTTAATTGCCGTCATGAGCAACTCAAAAACTCGATCATGAACTACCTTTACAACTTAACTATATCAAATAATTATTAAGAAAACTATGTGATTGACGACACTTAAAAGGAGTGAGCGAAAAGTGTTGCTTTAAATCCTATTTTGCAATGGGCAAGCAGTTTTTTGTATTTTATGCTTATTTTTTAGCGCTTCATGATGTAGCATTTATGAGCATTGAGAATTTTTATTGATTTACATATTATGATTATACATAGAGACGGAACCAAGACACAAAATAACCAGGTGTACTTACATTAAACTAAACAATACCACAAACACTATTTATAATGAGCAGGTGCATTTAACACAAATTTAACAAAGATCAAATTTTTTAACAAATTTAACAATTTGAAAAAAATCCATAGGTGTCCCGAGACCCCCGAGAACCATCATGGTTTTGTCCCTAATTACACATACAATTATGTTACCAAACATTTTTTAAACTGCTCAGATCTATTGAACCTTTGTCAAACACAACACATATTAAATGAGAGTGGAAACTATGTAATTACATCTCGACGACATGTTACTCATTTGATTATAACTTAACTAGACGAGTTCTCAGGCATAGTAATGGAAAATCCTAACAGCAAAAAATTAACAATATGCGACATCATGGTTAGTTTTTGAGTAGTTTTGTTCAAAATAGAAGGTGAAACGGTAAAAATGTAATTGCGAACGGTTATGGCATTGCGCTATTTCAACTGAAGCACAAATTCTTAATATGTATCATACAAATTACAAACTAACATAAAAACAAAGGTAGATTCATAAAAATTGCGTAATATTTAGTATTTGCAAAGTCATGCATCATTATTGATTCTTCAACTATTATTGGAATAGGATCATTCATCACACAATCCATTGAAATTACACGGTATGTGAAATATAATCACCGTATTTTGATAAATGGAATATCACAGGATAACTATGGCGTGACATCAAAGCATGCAAGGTAAATGTCTAAAACATTCAATGACCATAAAAGGAAATACCGGAGTAAAACATCGGTAGTCCAACATAAGCTCACACACATGAATATAAGTACTAAAAGGAAAGGAATAAACAATGTCTAAAGAGATAAAGTAATGTATGTATGAAAATGCATAAGGTAAAGGAGGTTGGATAGCTTCTATCCAGATGCACAAACTCTCAAGGTCCTACGTACGTCCCTGAGTACCTGCCGTTTGGGAACATGAAAAGGAAAACGGCTGAGCAAAACGTCCAGTGAACGGATATATAACATAGTATGAAATGACATAAGCATGATAAGACTAATAGCAGCAAAAATGTATAAGTCCTAGATAACCTGGAACATGTTTATAAACTGGTTTTATAGTTTGAAAATACTTATGCTTTTATATGAAAACTGTATTTTAATTAGCCAATAGCCCATATAGGTCATGAGGTTCAACGTGCATAAATACATAGAGGGGTGACCTCATCATGCAATTAGAGGGGATGCCTCTAATTAAATTAGTCTGAGTAGGAGGGATCAACTCCTCGTGAAGGATGCAAGGCACACACCACATTCACCATGAAAATCCTATAAAAACATGTAACTAGGATGCACCCATACGCCCCGCATGATAATATAAGTAAATGACCAAAATTGTAAAGAGACGCCACAAGCAATCACTCTGTCGTGGGGAAGTCATAACACTGGTGCCTCCTGTATTATGGTTATGGTACCGCTCCATAACTAGATGACGTGGCATGCATGTATATGGCTGCATTTAAAACAAAACATAAGCAATCAAAACATATAAAACAAATACTTGGGGAAAACAGTTGGCTGCAAACAGGGAATCCCAATAAGGAAGAGAATGTCGATACTGAAGGACGGAATATCCGTACCTTATGTCCAGTGAACGAGGAAAGATGAAAGGATGAAGAGTCCTACTCCGACCTCACTAGTGCTACATAAATAAGGGACATGTATGAGTTGTCTGATTACTGAGTGTGTTGTTGGTTCTGTGTGTTCTTAACTTATTTTATATGTTCTTGTTATGTTTTATTGTTTTAAATGTTACCTTGTAATTAATCATGTTTTACACGCATTCTGATTATGTATTTTTAGGTATTCTTGTATTATTATACTTGTAGCATAATAATAAGTAACTTTCCAAAAATAGAAAGTTCCCAAAAATAGAAAGTTTCCAAAAATAGAACGTTTCCAAAAATAGAAAGTTTACAAAAATAGAAAGTTACCAAAAATAGAAATTTTCCAAAAAAGGTAAGTTTCTAAAATAGAATGTTTCTAAAAATAGCAAGTTTCCTGAAATAGAAAGTTTCTATAAATAGAAATAATCTGTATTAATAAGTCTAAAATTATAAGCTAAAGCTTATTAGTCATATGTTATAAGTCATGATAGATTATTAATAAAGTTTAGTAAATAATACTATAGGTTAAAGTGATTATTAATTACTAATGATATGCATAGTTTAATAATTAATAATATGTCATGATATATTAATAAACTTTACCTTATAATTGTAACACCCCATTTTGATAATGGAATGTCACGCGTAATTATGGCGTGTCATCAAAGCATACAAGGATAAATGTTTAAAACATTACATGACCATAGGGATAACCGGAATCAAACATCGATTCCCAAACATAAGCCTAAAACATAATAAAGCAAAAGAAATGAATGAAAGACTAAACAAGCATAAGTATATGAAGGCAAAAAGGAAAAGAAGTCTCTGGCAGCTTTCATCCTATGCACGTCCTCCAAATGCTCGAGTCTCTCCTAGGGTACCTGCCGTTTTGGGACATGGAAACGAAAGTAACGGCTGAGCAAAATGCTCAGTGCACGGATATAGACATAGTATGAATGACTAAGCATAATAAAGACTTAATAGCAGCGGAATTGTATAAGTCCTTGAAAACCTGGAACATATTCATAAAACTGGTTTTATAGTTTGAAAAGACTTATGTTTATCTTATGAAAACTGTTTAACATATTTTACCATTAGCCAATATAGGTCATGAAAATCCATCGTGCATGAATACTTGGAGGGGTGACCTCATCATGCAAATTAGAGGGGCTGCCTCTAATTTAATATACAGGTTTTTGGGTAGGAGGGATCAGCTCCTTGTGAAGGATGCAAGGCACACACAACATTAACCATGAAATCCTGAATAAAACATGTAACTAGGATGCACCCATACGCCCCACATGATAAATATAAATATATGGCCAAAAGCTGAAGGGACGCCACGAGCAATCACTCTGCCGTGGTGAAGTCATAACATCAGTGCCTCTAATGTTATGGTTATGGTACCTCCATAACTAGGTGAAACTGGTCATGCATGTACATGGCTATAGGTAATCTTAATTAAACATAAGCAATCAAACTCATAACTTATACTACGGGAAAACAGTTGGCTGCATACGGGGAAATTCTAATAAGGAAAAAATGTCCATACTGAAAGGACGGGAATCCGTACCTTATGTCCAGTGAACGAAACAGATGAACTGCGAGGAATCCTACTTCCGAATCACTAGTGCTACATAAATACGTACATGAATAAGTATCTGTTTACTAAATACATAGCTGGTTTTATGTCATGTCTTAGCTTATTTTATGTGTTCTTACCATGTTTTACTGTTTTAAAGCCTTAAACCGTGTTAAATCTTATATTCTGTTTAATCTGATTAAGTATTTCTGGTATTTCATGTGTTATTATTGTGTAATAATAAGTAACTTTCCAAAAATAGCAGGTTTCCTAAAATAGAAAGTTTCCAAAAATAAAAAGTTACCAAAAGTAGAAAGTTTCCAAAAATATAAAGTTTCCAAAAATAGAAAATTTCCAAAAATAGAAAGTTTCCAAAAATAGAAAGTTTCCAAAAATAGAAAGTTTCCAAAAATAGATTTACTGCTTAAAATAGATAAGTTTCTAAAAATAGAAAGTTTTCATAAATAGATTAGCTGCCTTAATTAAATAAGTTTCCATAAATAGATTAGCTGCCTGAAATAAATAAGTTTCTAAAAATAGCTGGTTTCTATAAATAGATTAGCTGCCTTATTTAATTAAGTTTCTAAAAATAGAAAGTTTCCATAATTAGAAATAAGCTGGTTAAATAAGGTAAGTATATAAGCCTAAGTGTTTTTCATGATTATTTCCTAAGTCATATGGTATATTGTATAGTTTAATAATTATTTCATGTAATTAAATTAAACTATAGGTTAAAATATTTAATTAAAGTATAACATGTTTTAGTTAAATAAGTTAAATACTTAGGTTAAAATATGTATTATTATATATTAATAATATAACCTAAGTCACGTTAATTAATTAATTATATCCATGATTTTAAAATAATTAATTAATTATAAGTCTTAAATATATAAATACTTAGGTAAAAATAATTTCAAGATCATTAATAATTAAATAACCTAAGTCATGTTAATAAATTAATCACATCATTTTATTAATTTAATTTTAACATAAGATCATAACATAAAAAAACTAACATGTACCATGAACCGGATCTAAGCTAAAAACCATGAACCGGACATGAAATCGACACCGTACCCTGAACCAACTCGGGGTACCCCGTGTTTTACTGCTGCCGTGGGACCCACACGCACCAACCAAGACCGTATGGTCTTGGTGGTGGTCGGCTTGGCCAAACTGAGACCCCTTCGGGTTCGGTGCAGCCTGCGGCCAAAAACAAACACCCCTTAAAACACCTTTTGATTTTATTTAACACCAAATCATGTTAGATCCATGTATAATTATTAGGTTTTTGTAAAAACATCACATGTTCTTGATTTATAAAAATATTAAATCAAAAGAAAAGGTTTAAAAAGGATTTACCGAATTCGTGGATCAAAAGGACGAAGAACCAACACGATCAATCATTAAAACTTCAAGATCCAAGATCACAAACCACCTCTTGTGGTGTTCTTAAGGTGGCGGCATAAAGAAGAACAAGGAAGAGGGTTTTAGGGTTTTTCTAAAAATCTTTTGTGAATGAAAATGAGTAGTGAAAAATATCCCTTTTCCTTTTTAGTGAAAAATTGATGGGCTTAGCCCATACCCCATCCTAATTTCGTGGTAATGGGGCCCACAAGGGGTAACCCGAATGTTTTCCGTGTCTAAAACATTGGTGTGTTCTCGTGTGTTAAGTTATACGTTCGTGATTATTTGTGTTCGCGTTTTAAGTGTTCTCGTTACGTAAATACCGTGATCTAATATATTTAATTACGCTCGTAATAAATATATTTACGTAATTAATAATATTTCGTGTTTTAATTACGTTCATGATTTCATGATCGCATGTTCGTGATTAATTATTGTTAAATAATTATTACGTGCTCGTGCGTAGTAAATACTTATCGTGTTCTAACACGTACGTAATACGTAAAATCCTAACACGTAATCGTAATCATGCTATATTAGGAAAGTTTAAATCCAGTACGTACGATCTTAAGGGTACTATTCATGGTAAAAGCATGCGGGTTTTACAACTCTTCCCCCCTAAAAAGAATAATTCGTCCCCGAATTATAGATAACGTAACTGAACGAGAAACATACCCGAATCACACTGAGAGGGTATGTAAGATAAATTAACGTGCAGGTGACCTGGCAGAAAGAACGCGGAACGTGACATGTCTTAAAAGGACATGGAACGTGACGTGGCTGAAAGGACATATCTAATTGATAAGAGAAAACGGATAAGAAGTCCGGATGAACTTGTCCGTTTCCAAGTGGCTTCCCTCTTGGAACGGTTCCTTATAAGATCTTGACACGAATGATAAGTCTTGGTCCTCCTGACCTTGACTTGGAATACGAAGAAGTTCTTGGTTATCAACGTAAGGTAGATCCCCTAATTCGATCAAGGGAATAAGAATTAACGTGTAAGAGTAACTGAAACATTATGGTGCAAAACAATCCGACTTAACCGATAACTAGCAACGATGCGCGAGACATATAGAAACGTAGTACGTGAAAATTTTTGAACGTGATACGTGAAAAAAATTTTAACGTGCTACGTGGAGATATGGCGAGTGTAGTATGAGTAAACATATCATGATCCCTGATACGTGTAACATATCTTGATCATGATATGAGGAACGTGGAATGAACATGACATGTGAAACATATCGTGATCATAGAATATAATGGCGGTAACGACAAACGCTAGAAGGTGAGCCATAGATTATGACGAGAAACGTCTATCTGAGGATAGGGAGTTATACTAAACTTGGGTCTGGTCTCTCAAGTTCTTGCAAACTACCCATAATGAGAAAAGAAATGAACGTAAAATCGTAAACCAAAATACGATCATGAACGTGAATAGTGTCATGAACGCGAGCGCGAAAGCAAGGCGTGGAATTAGAACAAGGACGTGAAGTAAATAAGGAGCATAATTATGAATATTTGTCTGACCTGATAACTGAGGAATTGCCAAGTGATCGGATGAACCTTGGCTGGAACATGTCCGATCAATCTCTTGATTCTGAAATCCTTGCGGATGTAAGGATTCTGCAGACTTGATCAAACTGTTAGCAATAACCCAGATAGCATCATGCTTCTTCTGAGTTTGCGTTAATCTGGTAACCAAAATCCGTGGAGATCTTGTCCCATTTCAATTCACAATTTTAGATGATGAAAACATCCCATTTTGTTGGTGTCCTATCTTAACCTGTTGGTATGTCAGGTACCTAGATATGAACGTAACTGTATCTTGCTTCGTAGAACTTGATACATAGGAGTTTGCGAAACTCTGAGTCTCTGAATCTATACTTCTCCTAGCGTAGGATTTTCTAGAACACCTAATGTAGTGTAGGGTTCTCTCCTTTACGCATAAGCTGAATCATGGTAAGATTAACCGTAGAAACCCATGTGATTCAGCGTGTCATTGTGATCAAACAGAATTGATATTGGAAAAATTTCCAGGGTAAAATTTCTCTTGTCATAGAATTTGCAACATAGTGCAGATATGCTCTTCCTGTTCTTCTTCTAGGCTTAAAAGAAATCAGGTTATCCTCAATGAAAACACTGATGAATTTGCTATGAGTTCATGGAAACTCGTTCTTATAGTTCCGTTGGAGCATTGATGAGACTAATTCAAAATCATAAATCTAGCATGACCGAGTCGTGTACGAATAGCAGTCATGGACATGTCCTGCTGTTTCATTCGTCACTGTTGGCAGCATGATCATGAGTTCGATCTTGGAAAAGTGATTAACACCATACAGTTTGGACATGTTGTCAATATGTGGAGGAGAATAACGGTCATGAATGGTGATTTGTTTACGCCGACGGTAGTCGACACATAATCTCATGGTACCGTCCTTCTCCTTGTAAGTTCTTTTGGAATGTTTGGGAAGATTTTGGAATAATCAACTGGCTATGCGTAAAAGACTTAAGTGGTCGTGTCTTACTGACAGCTAGAAAATTTTAGCGACCATGGCTAACAACGCACATGCTTGTAAGCATAGATAATTTGTACAGATTTTCTCGAGGGAAAATCAAGTTAAATGTATTCAGGAGCCTGGACATTACTGTACATAATTATGAATCGTAGCATGGTGTGCTGTTCATTGTACATAATTAGGATAAAATTCATCTCGTGTCTGTCCGAGGAAATGCGTTAGCAGCTTGGATCTCATCATTAAGCTGAAAGAAAACCTTCGTATACGTGGGAATACGAAAGGCGTCCTTCATGGTTATGAATATATGAACCATGGTGAAAGAAAGGAAGTGACATCGGCAACGTGACAGTTCTCACTGATGCGCTGATAATGGTATAGAAATTCTTGTGGCCTGATTAATACATGGCACAAAAAATAGATATACCCTTGGAGGGTACCCTGAATTTCTTAGAAATGTTCCATAGTTGGACGTGATTCATGTGTCTTGACTCGTTTCTTGGAACTATAAGCATGACATATGTCTTGACTGGTGTCTTGACATGTGTCTTCAGGAGGTATACGTGAGACATGTGTCTTGACTGATGTCTTGACATGTGTCTTCAGAAAGTATACGTGAGACATGTGTCTTGACTGATGTCTTGACATGTATCTCGAGATAACAAATATAACCACAATATAAGGTTATTATGCCAGAATTGGCAGATCGGTTGGACTACTAATCCTTGTATTTCTGATCACGTCCGTGGCCAGAGTTTCGGTTGCGATTTCTAGGATAGTTGATGTCATAGTATTGGTTACTATCGTCATGTCTGTCAGTTCCATGATGGTCATTCTCATGACCGTGATTCATGTAACTATTCAGCTGAGTGGCCGGCTGGTACCGGTTTGCACTCATATGGCTGAAATGACAGCCGAGTGACGTGTGACATGTAACTAAGAATTAGGGACAATGATTGATGGGAATCGTCTGATGGTGAAGCATCTTCTCGTCCAATTACTTTGATCCGACGCCTTTGTCTTCGTCTTGTAGGATCTCCAGGTTGTGAACAGCATCCGCATCTCGTAGCGTCTCCGAACGTCAGCAGCATCAACCTTTAGTAACATCTCCAAGTTATGAGCAGCATCAGCAATTTGTAGAGTATTAGCAAGTGGACATATGCCTGAGATGATTCAGAATCGACTAGCGAATACTCGTGCAGTATTGCAAGTGAAATACACATGGATTTAGGTACGTGTAATACATGTGGAACATGGTACATGGAGTACACATTGAATGCACATGAAATGATCGGTATGGGGTCGATCATTTATCATGATTTAAGGAAAATATACCGGTTAAACGGTTAGGAAAACCATCATGATAACCTGGCAGTATTAGCATAGACATCATTCTGGTTATAACGGAAACGTTAAAGTGTGGTTACACAAATTCAACGATGATTCGCCTGACAGCATGATCAATGAAAACCAACCATGACTATCATGAAAGCAGGATTCAATGAAATCTAACAATGTCTTGCAGGACAACGTAAATAACAAAAGAGGTGTAAGACATAATCAACATGAAGACGGAATTATCATGAAGAAACATGAAACCATCTATCATGAAGAAGTGTATAACATAATCAGCATGAAACTGAAGTTAACCATGACAGTATGAAAACATACTTGACATAAAAACATAATAACTTATGAGGGGACATGAAAAAAATTTATGCCAATTTAAACCATGAGAAAAAATTTTATGCATGAAAAACAGTGCATGAATGCGTAATGTAGTTTATAAAAACCTTTTATATGTGCGAGGGGACGCCTATGGGTCGGTCCCAAATAAAGACATGGCGAGGGGACGCCTATGGGTCGGTCCCAAAATTAAAAGTTTCGATAAAAGCACATGCGACTAAATAGGGCCAGTCCTGTACCAACCATTACTTAGTCATAATCCCTGCAACAATGATACATGAAACATAAATAAATGAAACTCATATGTCAAAACTTATTAGAAAAAAATTTTATGTGACTAATTATGAACTACTGGGGTTCAGTCCACATAGCCACAGTTCACGAGGAACATTATGCATGAAACAATGACACATAACTAAATATGAATGACGGTTGTCCACCCATATTAGTAAAACAATATCGATGAAAACATCAAGGTTAAAACCTCAAGGTGCTGAAAACATCATGGTTAAAACAACAATGCGCTGAAAACATCAATACGTGGAATAACAACGTTGGCTTAGGAAGCTCCTGGTGACTACCCACTAGTCACAGGTCGAGTTTTAGAGCCTACAGGTCGAAGCCTTGGCTCTGATACCATAATTGTAACACCCCATTTTGATAATGGAATGTCACGCGTAATTATGGCGTGTCATCAAAGCATACAAGGATAAATGTTTAAAACATTACATGACCATAGGGATAACCGGAATCAAACATCGATTCCCAAACATAAGCCTAAAACATAATAAAGCAAAAGAAAGGAATGAAAGACTAAACAAGCATAAGTATATGAAGGCAAAAAGGAAAAGAAGTCTTTGGCAGCTTCCATCCTATGCACGTCCTCCAAATGCTCGAGTCTCTCCTAGGGTACCTGCCATTTTGGGACATGGAAAGGAAAGTAACGGCTGAGCAAAACGCTCAGTGCACGGATATAGACATAGTATGAATGACTAAGCATAATAAAGACTTAATAGCAGCGAAATTGTATAAGTCCTGGAAAACCTAGAACATATTGAAAAGCCTTATGTTTATCTTATGAAAACCTGTTTAACATATTTTACCATTAGCCAATATAGGTCATGAAAATCCACCGTGCATGAATACTTGGAGGGGTGACCTCATCATGCAAATAGAGGGGCTGCCACTAATTTAATATACTGGTTTTTGGGTAGGAGGGATCAGCTCCTTGTGAAGGATGCAAGGCACACACCACATTCACCATGAAATCCAGAATAAAACATGTAACTAGGATGCACCCATACGCCCCACATGATAAATATAAATATATGGCCAAAAGCTGAAGGGACGCCACGAGCAATCACTCCGCCATGGTGAAGTCATAACATCAGTGCCTCTAATGTTATGGTTATGGTACCTCCATAACTAGATGAAACTGGTCATGCATGTACATGGCTATAGGTAATCTTAATTAAACATAAGCAATCAAACTCATAACTTATACTACGGGAAAACAGTTGGTTGCATACGGGGAAATCCTAATAAGGAAAGAATGTCCATACTGAAAGGACGGGAATCTGTACCTTATGTCCAGTGAACGAAACAGATGAATTGCGAGGAATCCTACTTCCGAATCACTAGTGCTACATAAATACGTACATGAATAAGTATCTGTTTACTAAATACATAGCTGGTTTTATGTCATGTCTTAGCTTATTTTATGTGTTCTTACCATGTTTTACTGTTTTAAAGCCTTAAACCGTGTTAAATCTTATATTCTGTTTAATCTGATTAAGTATTTCTGGTATTTCATGTGTTATTATACTTACTGTGTAATAATAAGTAACTTTCCAAAAATACCAGGTTTCCTAAAATAGAAAGTTTCCAAAAATAGAAAGTTACCAAAAATAGAATGTTTCCAAAAATTGAAAGTTTCCAAAAATAGAAAGTTTCCAAAAATAGAAAGTTTCCAAAAATAGAAAGTTTCTAAAAATAGATTTACTGCTTAAAATAGATAAGTTTCTAAAAATAGAAAGTTTCCATAAATAGATTAGCTGCCTTAATTAAATAAGTTTCCATAAATAGATTAGCTGCCTGAAATAAATAAGTTTCTAAAAATAGCTGGTTTCCATAAATAGATTAGCTGCCTTATTTAATTAAGTTTCTAAAAATAGAAAGTTTCCATAATTAGAAATAAGCTGGTTAAATAAGCTAAGTATATAAGCCTAAGTGTTTTTCATGATTATTTCCTAAGTCATATGGTATATTGTATAGTTTAATAATTATTTCATGTAATTAAATTAAACTATAGGTTAAAATATTTAATTAAAGTATAACATGTTTTAATTAAATAAGTTAAATACTTAGGTTAAAATATGTATTATTATATATTAATAATATAACCGAAGTCATGTTAATTAATTAATTATATCCATGATTTTAAAATAATTAATTAATTATAAGTCTTAAATATATAAATACTTAGGTTAAAATAATTTCATGATCATTAATAATTAAATAACCTAAGTCATGTTATTAAATTAATCACATCATTTTATTAATTTAATTTTAACATAAGATCATAACATAAAAAAACTAACATAAACCATGAACCGGATCTAAGCTAAAAACCATGAACCGGACATGAAATTGACACCGTACCCCGAACCAACTTGGGGTACCCCGTGTTTTACTGCTGCCGTGGGACCCACATGCACCAACCAAGACCGTATGGTCTTGGTGGTGGCCGGCTTGGCCAAACCGAGACCCCTTCGGGTTCGGTGCAGCCTACGGCCAAAAACAAACACCCCTTAAAACACCTTTTGATTTTATTTAACACCAAATCATGTTAGATCCATGTTTAATTATTAGTTTTTGTAAAAACATCACATGTTCTTGATTTATAAAAAGATTAAATCAAAAGAAAAGGTTTAAAAAGGATTTACCGAATTCGTGGATCAAAAGGACGAAGAACCAACACGATCAATCATTAAAACTTCAAGATCCAAGATCACAAACCACCTCTTGTGGTGTTCTTAAGGTGGCGGCACAAAGAAGAACAAGGAAGAGGGTTTGAGGGTTTTTCTAATCTTCTGTGAATGGAAATGAGTAGTGAACAATATCCTTTTTCCTTTTTAGTGAAAAATTGATGGGCTTAGCCCATCCCCCCTCCTAATTTCGTGGTAATGGGGCCCACAAGGGGTAACCCGAATGTTTTCCGTGTCTAAAACATTGGTGTGTTCTCGTTTGTTAAGTTATACGTTCGTGATTATTTGTGTTCGCGTTTTAAGTGTTCTCGTTACGTAAATATCGTGATCTAATATATTTAATTACGCTCGTAATAAATATATTTACGTAATTAACAATAGTTCGTGTTTTAATTACGTTCATGATTTCATGATCGCATGTTCGTGATTAATTATTGTTAAATAATTATTACGTGCTCGTGCGTAGTAAATACTTATCGTGTTCTAACTCGTACGTAATACGTAAAATCCTAACACGTAATCGTAATCATGCTATATTAGGAAAGTTTAAATCTAGTACGTACGATCTTAAGGGTACTATTCATGGTAAAAGCATGCGGGTTTTACAATAATATTTAAATAAATTATGTCATGTTTAATTTAATTAAGTCTAATACAATACTTAGGTTATACATGTTTTATTTAGTTAAATAAATTAACCTAAGTCACGAATCAATTAATTAATTATTGGTTCATGAAAATAAGTAAAATAACTAATTAATAAACAATGTCTAAATAAAATATTTAGGTTAATACATGTATTATTAAATTTTAATAATATAACCTAAGTTCATGGTTTTAATTAAATTAATTAACTGGTCATGTAAATTAATTTAATTAACTTATAAATAATTAAATCAAATTATCCCGAGCCCGAAACCCGAGAATCAAAACCCGAGCACCAACCACCACCAACAACCGCGGTTGTGGTGGCAGCCAGTGGCTGCACAGCCGCCGCCGGCAGCCATGGCTATTGCTGCACCACGGCTTCCCACTGCCAAACCAAAGTTCCCACCTGCTTAAGCCGGTGGTTCCCCTTGGCCTCGCCTGCGTAGCCACTGTCGGACCAAGGTTCCCTCCCGGGGGCCTTGATTTCCTGCCGTCCGAACAAAACCAACACCGAGCCCCTCTATGGGGTCTCGGTTGTGGACCAAGAACAACCAAAGAGAGCCTACAGCTCTCGGTTTGTCTGACGAAACCCAACAACAAACCAAACCAAACCCTTTTCCATGTTTATTAATAAACAAAAGATGTTTTATTTTATTTTAAGCCTTAAGGACATGTGATTTAAAATAAAATAAAATAAAAAGAAAGATCAAGATTATGATTATCGAATGTGTGAATAATGTAGAATCGAAACACGAATACAAACACGTACAAATCCAAGATCAAAACCAAACAATGAATCGTCCTTGTGTGTTGCTGTCGTGACTTCAAGTAAAAAGGGAGCTAGGGTTTCTTATTTTTTGTAAAATTCTGTATAATAATCCTGTAATTTGTTTTTGTTAGTTAATTTCCAAAACGGGTCGGGCCCTTTTTTCTTCTTCCTTGGCCGCGGGTACACAAAGCCCAAAAGTACAACCCAAATGTTTTTCATGTTAAATATTATTCGTGTATGTCGTGTTTTAATGTTTGTGATTTAAATATTAAGCAATTATATTTATCATGCATTTATATAAATGCTCGCGACACGTGATATATTATATAAATGGAAAGTTTTAGTTTATTCGTGTTTCTACATAGTGCACTGTTCATGGTATTTATATGTGGGTTTTACAACTCTTCCCCTGTAAAAAGAATAATTCGTCCCCGAATTATATATAGCGTAAACTAAAAGGAAACATACCCCAATCAAAACTGGAAGTAAGGGTAAGAAGTCCGGATAGACTCCTCCGTCTCCCAAGTGGCTTCTCACTCGGAATGGTCCCTCCAAAGGATTTTGACGAATGGAATCGTCTTCTTCCTCATGACTCGCTCTTGACGATCAAGAACTCGTTCGGGCTCCTCAATGAAAGTAAGATCCTCACGAATCTGCTCGAGTGGATACTGAACCATATGTAGGGGATGATAGTTGTATCCTCTAAGTAAGGACACATGGAAAACGTTATGGACGTGAGATAGCTGTGGAGGTAGCGCCAAACGATACGATACCTCACCGACACGTTCGAGGATATCAAGCGGTCCGATGAATCGAGGACTGAGTTTTCCCTTGATCCCAAAATGCCTAACACCACGCCGGTGATACCTTGAGAAAGACATGATCTCTCACGTTGAAATGCAAATCCCTATGATGCTTGTCGGCGTAACTCTTTTGACGTGCACGAGCTTCCTGCAGTTTTGCCTTAGCGACAAGAACCTTCTAGTTGGCCATCTCTATCATCTCCGGACCCTCAAGAATTCGCTCAACAACCAGATCCCAACAGATTGGGCGCATAATTTCCTGCCATACAACATCTCAAACGGTGCACACTTGATGCTGGCGTGCCAACTGTTGTTGGATGCAAACTTTACTAAGCAGATATAGTCGTCCCAACTTCCTCTCCATTCTAAAGCACATGCTCAAAGCATGTCCTCTAGTGTCTGAATGGTACGCTCCGACTGTCCGTCAGTCTGAGGATGAAAAGCCGTGTTAAGCTTAAGTCTCGTGCCCCAAGCTTTCTGCAGACTCTTCTAGAAACGAGATGTAAAACGAGGATCTCTGTCAGATATGATACTGGATGGTGTACCATGTAGTATCATTATTTCCTTCTTATAAAGGCCAACCAATTTTCTAACTAAATCATCTTTGCGGATTGGTAAGAAATGAGCTGATTTGGTAAGTCGATCTATGATAACCCAAATGACATCATGCTTCCTCTTGGTCTGCGGAAGTCCGGTGACAAAGTCCATGAAGATTTTGTCCCACTACCACTCTATAATATCCAATGGTTGTAGTAAAACACTAGATCGTTGATGCTCAATCTTAACTTGTTGGCAGGTAAGACATTTAGAGACAAAGGTAGCAACGTCCTGCTTCAAACCACTCCACCAGAAATGCTGCTTGATGTCGTGGTACACCTTGGTGGAACCAGGATGAATAGAGAATGGGGAGCTATGAGCTTCAGTCAGTAAAGCCCCCCCTGAGTGTAAGATCATCAGGAACACAAAGTCTAGTGCCCTGCCATAAGATACCGTCATCGTCTACCCGAAACTCCGTCTGATGGTCTAGGTTCTAAATAATCGCCCAGATTTCACCATCATCCTTCTAAGCTTCCTTGATCCTATAGAGTAAGTCAGGCTCAACTCTAAGATTAGCCATGTAGCCATGTTGTCCACGTACCATCAACTCGATGTCCAATCGTTCCAAGTCTCGTATGATTTCCTCATCTATCTTAATGCCGTTGATCATGCCCGACTTCCTACTAAGAGCATCTACCACTACATTCGTCTTGTCGGATAATACAGAAGATTAATATCATAATCTTTCAACAACTCTAACCACCTTCTTTGCCTCATGTTCAGTTCATGCTAGGTGAAGATATATTTCAGGCTCTTGTGATCTGTGAAGATATCACATGATTCGCCATACAAGTAATGCCTCCAAATCTTCAATACAAATACAACTGCCGCTAGCTCCAAGTCGTGGGTAGGATAGTTCTCCTCATAAGGCTTAAGTTTTCCTGATGCGTAAGCAATCACTTTCCCATGTTGCATGAGAACACAACCAAGACCCTTCCCTGAAGCACCACTATAGATCTGAAATCCACCTGTACCAGATGGAAGAGTAAGAATTGGTGCATATACCAACTTCTGCTTTAGTTCTTCAAAGCTCTTCTCTCTTTCTTTAGTCCAGACGAATTTCTCCCCTTTGCGCGTCAGTTTGGTCAAAGGCAGTGCTAGTCGGGAAAAGTTCTCCACGAACCTATGATAGTAACCATCTAAGCCTAGAAAGCTGCGTACTTCAGTCATCGACGTCAGTCTTGGCCACTTGGTAATAGCCTCAACCTTCGTAGGATCCATGGTTATTCCCTCTGCGAAAACGATGTGTCCCATAAACGCCACTTTGCTCAACCAGAATTCGCATTTGTAGAACTTGGCATACAGATGCTTCTGGCGAAGTATTTGTAATACTATACGAAGATGGTCTTCGTGTTCCTCCTTGGATTTAGATAAAATCAGAATATCATAAATGAGGACGATAACAAACTTGCCCAGAAACTCATGGAAGACACGGTTCATCAGATCAATGAAGACTACTAGAGCATTAGTTAGTCCAAAACACATGACTACAAATTCGTAGTGTCCATAGCGTCTACGGAAAGCAGTCTTGGAGATAACCTGCTCTTTCACCCATAGCTGATGGTAGCCAGACCTCAGATCTATTTTAGAGAAATTTTTGGCGCCTTGAAGTTGGTCAAACAGATCATCAATGCGTGGTAAAGGATATCGGTTTCTGATGGTGTTCTTATTAAGCTCACGGTAATTAATGCATAGTCACATACTAACATCCTTCTTCTTCATGAACAACACCGGTACACCCCATGGAGATACACTAGGGCGGATGAAACCTCGTTCCAAAAGTACATGTAGCTGCTCCTTTGACTCCTTAAGCTCAATGGGAGCCATGTGGTAAGGAGCCTTGGAGATTGGCTCAGCTCGTGGAATGAGCTCAATACTAAACTCTACCTCACGAGCAGGTGGTATGCCCGAAAGTTCTTTAGGAAACACGTCGGGAAATTCTGACACGATAGGATGCTCCTGAATGGATTGAGATTCAGCCTCAATATCATGAACAACAGCTAAGAAACCCTCGCAACCATGTGATAGTAAGGCACGTGCCTGTAAGGATGAAATAATTTGCACAGACTTTCCTAGTATGAAACCATTGTGAATGTACTCTGGTGTGTTGACATCACCGAAAATAACCCGATATGAAGGCAATATATGGTGGCGTGGTGTTTGGATAACCAGTCCATGCCTAATATCATGTCAAATTCGCACATGTCCAATGGAAGTGCGTCAACTGAATGAATTCTGTCATCAAAATCAAGGGGGAGATCTTTGTACCCATGTATGATGTGTACAGAGTCTCTCAGTGGCGTGGAAATGTTTAAGACATTTTCTAGTGGCATAGGGGATATCCTTACATGATTAGCATAAGCAGTGGATATGACTGAATGAGTTACACCCGTGTCAAACAAAACGTAAGCAGCTTGACCATACATAAACAAGATTCCAGTGATGGTACCTGATGACTTGCTTGCTTGGTCACGCATGGTAATGTACACACGTCCAGTAGTCGGAGGTGGCTTAGAGTCAGCATGCCCAGAAGTACCCTCAATCTCACCCTTTCGACAATCCTTCACCTGGTGGCTTGGTTGGCCACATTTGAAGCAAGCACCGCTAACACGGCGGCATGGCCGTAGGTGTCTACGATTGCATGTGGTGCAAAGAGGGTGAGTATACCCTCCAACAGGTGTCCTAGCTGGTTGGGAGCCTGTTTCAGAAAGTATGTGTGAGACATGATTATTGGGTATAATAGGATTACACAAAAAATTTAAGATGTAATACCAGATGAAGCTGCACGGTTGGGCTGTAAACCTCTGCGGTCCTGATCCCATCCGTTTCCAGTGTTCCTGGTAATAGATGCTGAAGTGTCATAATTTATGAATTAAAAGCAACATAACACAGAATTGAATAAAATAGGGACCTGCTGTTGCTGGAGTCGTTGGCGTTGTTACGGTAATTGTCATTACCGTCACGCCTATCCGATGCAGAACGGTCCTGAGTCTTCCCGTTTCCCTTAAGCTGGTTCTACTGAGTGGCCGGTTGGAACCGGTCCCTCGTCTTTCGCCTAAAAGATACAATTTTATAGAGAATGATATATATGGGCAGTACTGAATTGAATGAAATGACCACTGTTTGATGACAGAGATATACCTCTTATCAGGTCTTTCTGCCTCTTCAAACTTATATCTCTCCTGAAACATCTCTAGCTTGTGAGCTGCATCTACCACCTGTGCCACCGTATTAAACGTAGCACACACCATATATGTAACACCCCACTTTGATGAGTGGACCGTTACGCGTAATTATGGCGTGTCATCAAAGCATACAAGGATAAATGTCTAAAACATTACATGATCATAGGGTAAACCATAATCAAACATCGGTTCCCAAACATAAGCCCAAAACATAATAAAGTAAATGAAATGAATGAAAGACTTAAACAAACATAAATATATGAAGGCAAAAGAAGAAGAAGTCTATGGCAGCTTCCATCCTATGCATGTCCTCCAAAATGCTCTAGTCTGTCCTTGGGTACCTGCCGTTTTGGGACATGGAAAGGAAAGTAACGGCTGAGTATAACGCTCAGTGCACGGATGTACAAGTAAAGCATGAATAATATAAGCATATAAGCATGAAACAGCAGAAGAAAACTAAGTCCTGGATAACCCGATTATATCTTAGTAAAACTGGTTTTATAGTTTGAAAAGCCTTATGTTTATCTTGTAAAAACTATTTAACATATTTTACCATTAGCCAGTATAGGTCATGAAAATCAACGTGCATGAATACTTGGAGGAGTGACCTCATCATGCAAATTAGAGGGGCTGCCTCTAATTTAATATACTGGTTTTTGGGTAGGAGGGATCAGCTCCTTGTGAAGGATGCAAGGCACACACCACATTCACACTGAGTAATCTGCTGAAACCATGTAACTAGGATGCACCTATACGCCCCACATGATAAATATAATAATATGGCCAAAAGCTGAAGGGACGCCACGAGCAATCACTCCGCCGTGGGGAAGTCATAACACCAGTGCCTCTAGTGTTATGGTTATGGTACCTCCATAACTAGGTGAAACTGGTCATGCATGTATATGGCTTCAGGTATTCTAAACTAAACATAAGCAATCAAACATATAAACTTATACTATGGGAAAACAGTTGGTTGTATACGGGAAATCCTAATAAGAAAAGAATGTCCATACTGAAAGGATGGGAATCTGTACCTTATGTCTAGTGAACGAAGAAGACGAACGGAAGAGAGTCCTACTTCGGTATCACTAAGGCTACATAAATACATACGTGTATAAGTATCTGATTACTAAATACGTAACTGGTTTTATATCATGTCTTAGCTTGTTTTATATGTTCATGTCATGTTTTACTGTTTTAAGCTTTATACTGTGTTTATCTTATATTCTGTCTATTCTGATTAAGTATTACTTGTATTTCATGAATTATTATGCTTGTTGTGTAATAATAAGTAACTTTCTAAAAATAGCAGGTTTCCTAAAATAGAAAGTTTCCAAAAATAGAAAGTTACCAAAAATATAAAGTTTCCAAAAATAGAAAGTTTCCAAAAATAGAAGTTTTACAAAAATAAAAAGTTTCCAAAAATAGAAAGTTTCCAAAAAATAGAATTACTGCTTAAAATAGATAACTTTCTAAAAATAGAGAGTTTCCATAAATAGATTAGCTGCCTTACTTAAATAAGTTTCTAAAAATAGAAAGTTTCCATAAATAGATATAAGCTGGTTAAATAAGCTAATTATATAAGCTTAAGTGTTTTCTGATTATTATTCTAAGTCATGTGATTATAAGGTATAGTTTATTAATTATTACATGTAAATTAAATAAACTATAGGTTAGAAGTATCTAATTAAATATAACATGATTTTAATTAAATAAAGGTAAAATACTTAGGTTAAACATGTATTATTAACTATTAATAATATAACCTAAGTCATGTTAATTAATTAATTATAGTCATGGTTTTAAATAATTAATTAATTATAAAGTCTAATTAAATATAAATACTTAGGTTAAAAATTCATGAATTACTAATTAAATTTATAACCTAAGTCATGTACATTAAATTAATCATGTCATGTTTTTATTAATTTAATTTAAGTCTAAAACATAACTAGTGAAAATCATAAACCTTAAAAATAATTTATGAACCGGACCCGTAACCATCACCATAACCCGAACCACGTCGGGTTTCCCCTTGGTTTTGCTGCTGTTGTGGGACCACCACCACCATACCGAGACCATATGGTCTCGGTGGTGTTAAATAAGCCAAGCCGAGACCCCTATGGGGCTCGGTTAGGCGTCGGCTAGAAACAAAACACCCCTAAACCCTTGTTTGATTTACCCCATGATCATTAACATGTTTATATAATTGTTTTTAATTAGTTTTTAAAAACATCATGATTTTATGTGATTCATTAAATCAAAACATAAAAGAAAGGGGTTAAAAAGTTATACCAATCACGTGAATCAAAGGAGATGAACACACTAACGATCCTTGCAATAAATCAAAGACTAAAATCAAACCGAATCACCATTGTGGTGTTCTTGATAGTGGCGGCCAAAGAGGAGCAAGAAGGAAGAATTAGGGTTTTTCTTATTTTTAATATTTTGTAAATAATGAACATGTTTTACCCCTTTTTCCTAGTTAGTTAATTTTGCATGGGCTAAGCCCATTTCTTCTTCCTAATTTCATGGTATGTGGGCCCACATGGGGTAACCCGAACATTTTCCGTGTTTAATTAATAAGTGTGTTCTCGTGTTCGTGTTTTATGTGTTTTAATTAGTTATCGATCGTGACTTAATATATTTCTTCGTGTTCGTAATAAATATATATACATACGTAATATTAGTTTGTGATTAATTTACGTTCATGATTTCATGTTCGTATGCTCGTGATTATAATTATTATTGGAATAATTATACGTTCCTGATTTCATGTTCGTATGCTCGTGATTAAAATTATTATTGGAATAATTATCGTGTGTTCATACGTAGTAAATAATTATCGTGTTATAACACGTACGTAATACTAATAATTCTTGTACGTGAAACGTAAACGTGCTATAAAAGGAAAGTTCTAATCATGTACGTACGATCTTAAGGGTACTATTAATAGTAAAAGCATGCGGGTTTTACAACTCTTCCCCGCTAAAAAGAATAATTCGTCCCCGAATTATAGATAACGTAAACTGAAAGAGAAACATACCCGAATCAAACTGAGAGGGTATGTAAGATAAATGAACGTGCAGGTGACATGGTAGAAGGAACGTGGAACGTGACATGTCTTGAATGGACATGGAACGTGACGTGACTGAAAGGACATATCTAAGAGAAAAACGGATAAGAAGTCCGGATGAACTTGTCCGTTTCCAAGTGGCTTCCCTCTTGGAACGGTTCCTTCACTGAACTTGACACAAATGATAAACCTTGGTCCTCCTGACCTTGACTTGAAATACGAAGAAGTTCTTGGTTATCAACGTAAGGTAGATCCCCTAAATTTGATCGAGGGAATAAGAATTAACGTGTAAGGGCAACTAAAACGTTATCGTGCAAACACTCTAACTTAACTGATAATTTGCAACGATGCGTGAGACATAAAGAAACGTAGTACATGAAAATTTTTGAACGTGATACGTGAAAATTTTTGAACGTGATACGTGGAGATATGGTGAGTGTAGTATGAGTAAACATATCGTGATCCATGATACGTGTAACATATCTTGATCATGATATGAGGAACGTGGAATGAACATGACATGTGAAACATAGAATATAATGGCGGTAACGCCAAACGCTACAAGGTGAGACGTGGAATATGACATGAAACGTCTATCTGAGGATAGAGAGTTATACTAAACTTGGGTCTGGTCTCTCAAGTTCTTGCAAAACTTCCCAGAACGAAAATGAACGTAAAATCGTAAGCCAGGGTACGATCATGAACGTGAATAGTGTCATGAACGTGAGCGTGAAAGCAAGTCGTAAAATTAGAATGAATATGTGAAGTAAATAAGGAGCACAATTGCGAATCTTTGTCTGACCCGATAACTGAGGGATTGCCAAGTGATCGGGTGAGCCTTGGCTGGAACATGTCTGATCAATCTGTTGATTCTGAAATCTTTGCGGATGTAAGGATTTTACAGAGTTGATCAAACTGTTTGCAATAACCCAGATAGCATCATGCTTCTTCTAAGTTTGCGTTAATCTGGTAACCAAAATCCATGGAGATCTTGTCCCATTTCAATTCACAATTTCAGATGATGAAAACATCCCAGTCTGTTGGTGTCCTATCTTAACCTGTTGGTATGTTAGGTACCTAGATATGAACGTAACTGTATCTTGCTTCGTAGAAACTTGATACATAGAAATTTGCGGAACTATGAGTCTCCGAATTTAGACTTCTCTCAGCGTAGGATTTTCTGGGCACCTAATGTAGTGTAGGGTTCTCGTCTTTGCGCATAAGCTGAATCATGGTAAGATTAACCATGCGAATCCATGTGATTCAGCGTGTCACTGTGATCAACCAGAATTGATATTAGAAATTTCCAGGGTGAAATTTCGCTTATCATAGAATTTGCAACATAGTGCAGATATGGTCTTCCTGTTCTTCTCTAGGCTTAGAGGAAATCAGGTTATCCTCAATGAAAACACTAATGAATTTGCTTATGAGTTCATGGAAACTCATTCTTATAATGTTGTTGGAGCATTGATGAGACTAATTCAAAATCGTAAATCTAGCATGATCGAGTCGTGCACGAATAGCAGTCATGGACATGTCCTGCTCTTTCACTCGTCACTATTGGCAGCATGATCATGAATCCGATCTTGGAAAAATGCTTAACACCATACGGTTGATTGGACATGTCATCAATACGAGGAGGAGAATAACGGTTATGAATGGTGATTTGTTTAAATCGACAGTAGTCGACACATAATCTCATGGTACCGTCCTTCTCCTTGTAGGTTCTTCTGGAATGTATGGGAAGACTTTGGAATAATCAACTGGCTGTGCGAAAAAGGACTTAAGTGGTCGTGTCTTACTGACAGCTAGGAAATTTTAGCAACCATGGCTAACAAGGCACATGCTTGTAAGCATATATAATTTGTACATATTTTCCTGATGGAAAATCAAGCTGAATGTATTCAGGAGCCTGAACATTATTGTACATAATCATGAATCATAGCATGGTGTGCTGTTCGTAGTCCATAATTAGGATAAAATTCACCTCGCATCTGTGTGAGGAAATGCGTTAGCAGGTTGGATCTTATCATTAGGCTGGAGGAAAAAAACCTCCGTATACATGGGGAATACGAATGGCGTCCTTCATGGTCATGAACCTATGAGATATGGGTACAAGAAATGAAAGTGTCATCGGGCAACGTGACAGTTCTCACTGATGCGCCGGTAATGGTACTGAAATTCTCGTGGCCTGATTAATGCATGGCACATCAAACTGGATATACCCTTGGAGGGTACCCTGAATTTCTTAGAATGTTTCATAATTAGACGTGAGTCATGTGTCTTGACTCGTGTCTTGGGAAATGTAAGCATGACATGTGTCGTGACTGGTGTCTTGACATGTGTCTTCAGAAAGTATACGTGAGACATGTGTCTTGACTAATGTCTTGACATGTGTCTCGAGATGTGAAACAAATAGAACCACAATATTAGGTTATTATGCCAAAATTGGCGGATCGGTTGGACTACTGATCAATTGTATGTCTGATCACGTCCGCGGCCGGAGCCTTGGTTGCGATTTATAGGATGGTTGTTGTCATAGTAGTGGTTACTATCGTCCTGTCTGTCAGTTCCATGACGGTCATTCTCATGACTGTGATTCATGTAACTATTCAGCTGAGTGGCCGGCTGGTACCGGTTTGCACTCATATGACTGAAATGACAATTGAATGACGTGTGACATGTAACTAAGAATTAGGGACAATGATTGATGAAAAACGTCTGATGGTGAAGCATCTTCTCGTCCGATCGCTTTGATCTAACGCCTTTGTCTTCGTCTTGTAAGATCTCCAGGTTGTGAACAGCATCAGCATCTCGTAGCGTCTCCAAACATCATCAGCATCAACCCTAGTAACATCTCCAAGCTATGAGCGGCATCGGCAATCTTGTAGAATATCAGCAAGTGAACATACGCCTAAGATGATTTAGAATCGACTAGTGAATATTCGTGAAGTATTGCAAGTGAAATACACATAGATTTAGGTACATATAATACACAAGGAATACGATACGTGGAGTACACGTGGAATGCACATGAAATGATCGATATGGGACGATCTTTTGACATGATTTTACATAGTTTGAAGACCAAATTGGGTTGATCATCATGGTAGCCTAGCAATATTAGCATAGACACCATTCTGGTTGTATATAGAAATGTTAAAGTGTGGTTACACCAATTCAATGATGATTTGCCTGAAAGCATGATCAATGAAAACCAACCATGACTATCATGAAAGCAGTATTCAATGAAATCCATCAGTGTCTTGCATGAAGGCATAATAACAAAAGAGGCGTAAGACGTAATCAACATGAAGACGGAATTATCATGAAGAAACGTGAAACGATTTAACATGAAGGAGTGTATAACATAATCAGCATGAAACTGAAGTTAACCATGATAGTATGAAAGCATACTTGACATAAAAGACATCGTAACTTATGAGGGGACATGAAAAAAATTTATGCTTATAAATCATGAGAAAAATTTTATGCATGAAAACAGTGCATGAATACATGATGCAGTTTATAAAAACCTTTATATGCGCGAGGGGACGCCTATGGGTCGGTCCCAAAACAAAAGACATGGCGAGGGGACGCCTATGGGTCAGTCCCAAAGTTAAAAGTTTCGATAAAAGCACATGCGACTAAATAGGGCGAATCCTGTACCAACCATTACTTAGTCATAATCCCTGCAACAATGATACATGAAACATAAATAAATGAAGCTCATCTATCAAAACTTATCAGAAAAAAAAATTATGTGACTAATTATGAACTACTGAGGTTCAGTCCACATAGTCACAGTTCACTAGGAACGTCATGCATGAAACCATGACACATAACTAAATATGAATGACGGTTGTCCATCCATATTAGTAAAACAATATCGATGAAAAACATCAAGGTTAAAACCTCAAGATGCTAAAAACATCATGGTTAAAATAACAATGTGTTGAAAACATTAATTCGTGGAATAACAAGCGTTGTCTTAGGAAGCTCCTGGTGACTACCCACTAGTCACAGGTCGAGTTTTAGATCCTATAGGTTGAAGCCTTGGCTCTGATACCATAATTGTAACACCCCACTTTGATGAGTGGACCGTTACGCGTAATTATGGCGTGTCATCAAAGCATACAAGGATAAATGTCTAAAACATTACATGACAATAGGGTAAACCGGAATCAAACATCGGTTCCCAAACATAAGCCCAAAACAAAATAAAGTAAATGAAATGAATGAAAGACTTAAACAAGCATAAATATATGAAGGCAAAAGGAGAAGAAGTCTATGGCAGCTTCCATCCTATGCATGTCCTCCAAAATGCTCTAGTCTGTCCTTGGGTACCTGCCGTTTTGGGACATGGAAAGGAAAGTAACGGCTGAGCATAACGCTCAGTGCACGGATGTACAAGTAAAGCATGAATAATATAAGCATATAAGCATGAAACAGTAGAAGAAAACTAAGTCCTAGATAACCCGGTTATATCTTAGTAAAACTAGTTTTATAGTTTGAAAAGCCTTATGTTTATCTTGTAAAAACTATTTAACATATTTTACCATTAGCTAGTATAGGTGATGAAAATCAACGTGCATGAATACTTGGAGGGGTGACCTCATCATGCAAATTAGAGGGGCTGCCTCTATTTTAATATACTGGTTTTTGGGTAGGAGGGATCAGCTCCTTGTGAAGGATGCAAGGCACACACCACATTCACACTGAGTAATCTGCTGAAAACATGTAACTAGGATGCACCCATACGCCCCACATGATAAATATAATAATATGGCCAAAAGCTTAAGGGACGCCACGAGCAATCACTCCGCCGAGGGGAAGTCATAACACCAGTGCCTCTAGTGTTATAGTTATGGTACCTCCATAACTAGGTGAAACTGGTCATGCATGTATATGGCTTCAGGTATTCTAAACTAAACATAAGCAATCAAACATATAAACTTATACTATGGGAAAATAGTTGGTTGCATACGGGAAATCCTAATAAGGAAAGAATGTCCATACTGAAAGGACGGGAATCCGTACCTTATGTCTAGTGAACGAAGAAGACGAACGGAAGAGAGTCCGACTTCGGTATCACTAATGCTACATAAATACATACATGTATAAGTATCTGATTACTAAATATGTAACTGGTTTTATATCATGTCTTAGCTTGTTTTATATGTTCATGTCATGTTTTACTGTTTTTAGCTTTATACTGTGTTTATCTTATATTCTGTCTATTCTGATTAAGTATTACTTGTATTTCATGTATTATTATACTTGTTATGTAATAATAAGTAACTTTCTAAAAATAGCAGGTTTCCTTAAATAGAACGTTTCCAAAAATAGAAGTTACCAAAAATAGAAAGTTTCCAAAAATAGAAAGTTTCCAAAAATAGAAAGTTTCCAAAAATAGAAAGTTTCCAAAAAATAGAAATACTGCTTAAAATAGATAAGTTTCTAAAAATAGAAAGTTTCCATAAATAAATTAGTTGCCTTAATTAAATAAGTTTCTAAAAATAGAAAGTTTCCATAAATAGATATAAGCTGGTTAAATAAGCTAATTATATAAGCTTAAGTGTTTTCTGATTATTATTCTAAGTCATGTGATTATAAGGTATAGTTTATTGATTATTACATGTAAATTAAGTAAACTATAGGTTAGAAGTAGTTAATTAAATATAACATGATTCTAATTAAATAAAGGTAAAATACTTAGGTTAAATCATGTATTATTAACTATTAATAATATAACCTAAGTCATGTTAATTAATTAATTATAGTCATGGTTTTAAATAACTAAATAATTATAAAGTCTAATTAAATATAAATACTTAGGTTAAAATTCATGAATTACTAATTACATTTATAACCTAATTCATGTACATTAAATTAATCATGTCATGCTTTTATTAATTTAATTTAAGTCTAAAACATAACTAGTGAAAATCATAAACCTTAAAAATAATTTATGAACCGGACCCGTAACCATCACCATAACCCGAACCACGTTGGGTTTCCCCTTGGTTTTGATACTGCCGTGGGACCACCACCACCATACTGAGACCATATGGTCTCGGTGGTGTTAAATAAGACAAGCCGAGACCCCTATGGGGCTCGGTTAGGCGTCGGCTAGAAACAAAACACCCATAAACCCTTGTTTGATTTACCCCTTGATCATTAACATGTTTATATAATTGGTTTTAATTAGTTTTTAAAAACATCATGATTTTATGTGATTCATTAAATCAAAACATAAAAGAAAAAGGTTAAAAAGTTATACCAATCACGTGAATCAAAGGAGATGAACACACTAACGATCCTTGCAATAAATCAAAGACTAAAATCAAACCGAATCACCCTTGTGGTGTTCTTGAAAGTGGCGGCCAAAGAGGAGCAAGAAGGAAGAATTAGGGTTTTTCTTATTTTTAATATTTTGTAAATAATGAACATGTTTTACCCCTTTTTCCTAGTTAGTTAATTTTGCATGGGCTAAGCCCATTTATTCTTCCTAATTTCGTGGTATGTGGGCCCACATGGGGTAACCCGAACATGTTCCGTGTTTAATTAATAAGTGTGTTCTCGTGTTCGTGTTTTACGTGTTTTAATTAGTTATCGATCGTGACTTAATATATTTATTTGTGTTCGTAATAAATATATATACATACGTAATATAAGTTTGTGATTAATTTACGTTCATGATTTCATGTTCGTATGCTCGTGATTATAATTATTATTGGAATAATTATACGTTCCTGATTTCATGTTCGTATGCTCGTGATTATATTTATTATTGGAATAATTATCGTGTGTTCATACGTAGTAAATACTTATCGTGTTATAACACGTACGTAATACTAATAATTCTTGTACGTGAAACGTAAACGTGCTATAAAAGGAAAGTTCTAATCATGTACGTACGATCTTAAGGGTACTATTAATAGTAAAAGCATGCGGGTTTTACAATATAGTTGGCGACAGAAGTACGAAGAGCCCAGCGAAAGTGATACACTTGCTCTTCTACAGTCTCGGCTGCTGCACCAAGGAATCCAGCAAGTCGAAGGAACCTTTACATAAATTCAGTGCAATTTTCCCCTGCTCTTTGTCGTATGCCATGATAATCCCTCTTGAGCCGATCCTGCTCATTTTTCGGAAAGAACTGACCCATAACCAACTCCTTAAACTGCGCCCAAGTCAAGGCAGTAACCCAATTGTCGCCTCCATTCGAATGCTTATGTGCTTTCCACCATGACAGCACGTCTCCCTCGAACTTGTAACAAGCTAACCTCTCCTTCAAGACAGGATCGCACCCCATGGCGTCGAAAATCTTCTCAATGTGGGCGATCCAGCTCTCAGCCTCAGATGGGCTGTCAGTCTGCTCGAATGATTTAGGTCGCTGCTTATTGAATATTTCCAGCCATGTGATCAGGGTAGCTGGAGGTGGAGGAGGAGGATTCTGATTCTGGTGAGGGTGCTGATTATGGTTGGCTTGCACCTCGGCTCGAATCTCATTTCTTAGTTGAGGAAGCAAAGCTTGAAGAGCAGCTTGGACTGCTAGATTCAGTTGTTCTTCCTCACGTGTGAGAACCATCTGACAGTATAAAACCAAAATGCAATGATTAATCTGATTAAAACATAATATAAACATGAAATTTTTTATGCATGAAACAGTTTATGAAGGCATAGCCAACGAAAATGACATGAGTTTAGGTGAACGCCAGTGGGTCGGTCCACCAAAACAAAATTTGACATGACGAGGATGACGCCTATGGGTCGGTTCATCAAAACAAAATGACATGAGCTAATGTGAACGCCTATGGGTCGGTTCACTAAGCAAAATAATTCGAATAAAAGCACATGCAACTAAATATGGTCAGTCCTGTACCAACCATTACTTAGTCAAAATTCCTACAACAATGATACATTAAACAAATGCATGAACACAAACTGTCAGTTTTAGGAAGACACAGATGACTACACACTAGTCACAAGTCAAGTTTTTAGAGCCTACAGGTCGAAACCATGGCTCTGATATCATAATTGTAACACCCCATTTTGATAAATATAATATCACAGGATAACTATGACGTGACATCAAAGCATGCAAGGTAAATGTCTAAAACATTCAATGACCATAGAAGGAAATACCGGAATCAAACATCGGTAGTCCAACATAAGCTCACACACATGAATATAAGTACTGAAAGTAAACGACTAAACAATGTCCAAAGAGATAAAGTAATGTATGTATGTAAATGCATAAGGTATAGGAGGTTGGATAGCTTCCATCTAGATGCACATACTCTCAAGGTCCTACATACGTCCCAGAGTGCCTGCCGTTTGGGAACATGAAAAGAAAAACGGCTGAGCAAAACGTCCAGTGAACGGATATATAACATAGTATGAAATGACATAAGCAAAATAAAACAAATAGCAACGGAAATGTATAAGTCCTAGATAACCTGGCACAAGTTTATAAACTGGTTTAATAGTTTGAAAAGACTTATGATTTTATATGAAAACTGTATTTTAACTAGCCAATAGCCCATATAGGTCATGAGGTTCACCGTGCATGAATACATAGAGGGGTGACCTCATCATGTAATTAGAGGGGATGCCTCTAATTAAATTAGTTTGGGTAGGAGGGATCAACTCCTCGTGAAGGATGCAAGGCACACACCACATTCACCATGAAGATCCTGTAAAAACATGTAACTAGGATGCACCCATATGCCAACATGATAATATAAATAAATGGCCAAAACTGTAAAGGGACGCCACGAGCAATCACTCCGCCATGGGGAAGTCATAACACTGGTGCCTCTAGTGTTATGGTTATGCTACCTCCATAACTAGATGACGTGGCATGCATGTATATGGCTTAGGCATTTAAAACTAAACATAAGCAATCAAAACATATAAAACAAATACTTGGGGAAAACAGTTGGCTGCAAACGGGGAATCCTAATAAGGAAGAGAATGTCCATATTGAAGGACGGAATATCCGTACCTTATGTCAAGTGAACGAGGAAAGATGAAAGGATGAAGAGTCCTATTCCGACCTCACTAGTGCTACATAAATAAGGGACATGTATGAGTTGTCTGATTACTGAGTGTGTTGCTGGTTCTTTGTGTTCTTAACTTATTTTATAGAGAGAAGTGCAAAAATCATCCCTGTGGTATATCGAAAAATCGAATTACATCCTTCGTTAACTTTTTGGACAACAGCCATCCCTCCGTTAGTGCGCGGGGCACAATACATCCCTCATGGACTAACGGTGCAAATGTTTTCTCGTTAAAAATTAACAAAGTTTAAAAGAGAGGGTATTCTTGTCTTTTTCGTTTCCCAGGGATGTATTGTGAACCTTATCATAAATAGTTTCAAAAAAAATTTATTTTTGAAAAAAAAAATATTTTCAGAAAAAATAAGTTTATTTTCTCGAAAAAAAATTTATTTTCGAAAAAAAAATTTATTTTCGGAAAAAAAAAAATTATTTTTTAAAAAATAAGTTCTATTTTCGAAAAAAAAGTTTTTTTTTTTGAAAAAATATGTTTTATTTTCGAAAAAATATGTTTTATTTTCGGGAAAAAAAAATTTAGCGAAACAAAAATTCTGAAAAAAGAATTTAATTTTTTTTCGAAAAATAATTCCTTTTTTTCGAAAAAGAAGTTTAATTTTTTGAAAAAATGTTTGTTTCGAAAAAAAATAAACTTTCTTTTTAAAATTTTTTGTTTCGAAATATTTTATTTATTTTTTAAAAAAGATTTATTTAAAAAAAAATATTCTTGAAAAAAACTTGTTTCGAAACAAAAAATTATTAAAAAAAAAGGTTTTAACTTTTTCTAAAAAGAAAAAAAACTTTTTTTCTACAAAAATTTAAATTTTTAAACCAAATTTGTTTCGAAAAAATATTCTTTTTTTCTTAAAAAATATTGTTCCGAAAATAAAACATATTTTTTCGAAAATAAAACTTTTTTTTTTCGAAAATAAAACTTATTTTTTAGAAAATAAAACTTTTTTTCCGAAAATAATTTTTTTTTTCGAAAATAATTTTTTTTTCAAAAATAATTTTTTTTGGAGAAAATAAAACTTATTTTTTCTTAAAATAAATTTTTTTTTTCAAAAATAAATGTTTTTTTTTTTGAAACTATTTATGATAAGGTTCACAATACATCCCTGGGAAAGGAAAAAGACAAGAATACCCTCTCTTTTGAACTTTGTTAATTTTTAACGAGAAAACATTTGCACCGTTAGTCCATAAGGGATGTATTGTGCCCCGCGCACTAACGGAGGGACGGCTGTTGTCCAAAAAGTTAACGAAGGATGTAATTCGATTTTTCGACATAGCACAGGGATGATTTTTGCACTTCTCTCTATTTTATATATTCTTGTTATGTTTTACTGTTTTAAATGTTACCTTGTAATTAATCATGTTTTACACGCATTGTGATTATGTATTTTCATGTATTCTTTTATTATTATACTTGTAGCGTAATAATAAGTAACTTTCTAAAAATATCAGGTTTCCAAACATAAAAAGTTTCTAAAAATAGAAAGTTTCCAAAAATAGAAGTTTTTAAAAATAAAAAGTTTCCAAAAATAGTAAGTTTCTAAAAATAGAAAGTTTCTAAAAAAAGCAAGTTTCTTAAAATAGAAAGTTTCATAAATAGACATAAGCTGGATTAATAAGTCTAAAAATATAAGATAGAGCTTATTAGTCATATGTTATAAGTCATGATAGATTATTAATAAAGTTTATTAAATAATACTATAGGTTAAAGTGGTTATTAGTTATTAATGATATGCATGATTTAATAATTAATAATATGTCATGATATATTAATTAACTTTACCTTATAATATTTAATTAAATTATGTCATGTTTAATTTAATTAAGTCTAATACAATACTTAGGTTGTACATGTTTTATTTATTTAAATAATTTAACCTAAGTCATGGATCAATTAATTAATTATTGGTTCATGAAAATAAGTCAAATAATTAATTAATAAACAATGTCTAAATAAAATACTTAGATTAATACATGTATTATTTAATTTTAATAATATAACCTAAGTTCATGGTTTTAATTAAATTAATTAATTGGTCATGTAAATTAATTTAATTAACTTATAAAATAATTAAATAAAATTATCCCAAGCTCGAAAGCCGAGAAACAAAACCCGAGCACCAACCACCACCAACAGTTGCGGCTGTGGTGGCAGCCAATGGTTGCACAGCCGTCGGCGGCAGCCATCGTTACTGCTGCGCCGCGGCTTCCCACTGCCAAACCAAAGTTCCCACCGGCTTAAGCCGGTGGTTCCTCCTGGCCTCGCATGTGTAGCCGTTGTCGGACCAAGGTTCCCCCCGGGGGCCAGGGTTTCCTACGGTCCGAACAAAACCAACATCGAGCCTCTCTATGGAGTCTCGGCTGTGGACCAAGAAAAACCACCGAGAGCCTACGGCTCTCGGTTTGTGTGCCGAAACCCAACAACAAACCAAACCAAACCATTTTCCATGTTTATTAATAATCAAAACATGTTTTACTTTATTTTAAGCTTCAAGAACATGTAATTTAAAATAAGATAAAATAAAAAGAAAGATCAAGATCATGATTACCGAATGTGTGATTGGATGTAGAATCGAAACACGAATACAAACACGTACAAATCCAAGATCAAAACCAAATAATGAATCGTCCATGTGTGCGGCTGTCGCGGCTTCAAGCAAAAAGGGAGCTAGGGTTTTCTTATTTTTTTGAAAAATTCTGTATAATGAAATCCTGTAGTTTGTTTTTGTTAGTTAATTTCCAAAACAGGCATGGACCCCTTTTCGTCTTCCTTGGCCGCGGGTACACAAAGCCCAAAACAACAACCCGGATGTTTTCATGTTAAATATTATTCGTGTATGTCTTGTTTTAATGTTCGTGATTTAAATATTAAGCAATAATATTTATCGTGCATTTATATATTACGTAATACTTGTAATTTAATGCTCACGACACGTGTTATATTATATAAATGGAAAGTTTTAGTTTATTCGTGTTTCTATGTAGTGCATTGTTCATGGTATTTATATGCGGGTTTTACACATGTAGTGATGCTTATACATATCCACACGTAAACTTTCTACTGAAAGCAACTAAGTACTATTTAGTGAATTCATATTATTGCAAAAGATCAATTAGTAAGCCAGTTAACAAGGAGAAAGGGTTTATCAGTGTCTGGATCAACCTTTGGGTGAGCACTGAACGCGTGTGAAAGCCTCTTATCATAATCCATCAAGCCAAGAGTGTGTAGGTCTCCATCGTCCAAAATTTATGAAAATTTATAAGATTAATAATTTTTAAGTGTCAAAATATGGCATTAAAATTGTTATGTAGGCAAATTGAGCAAACATAATAACACGATCCCTAGTATATTAATCAACGACAATAATTCCTAAGAGAGCTAGGTACCATGAACTAAGTTTTTCTCCTCACTTGGGCCCCACGGGGTGCCACCTCATTTTAAACTCAAAACCATGTTATCATGTGTTCATGGCATACCACCCCTCCTCACTTTAACCCCACCACTACCTATTTTTTTTCTTATTTTTAACAAAAAAGAATTCATTTCATAAACTAAATACGGAAAAGAAATTACAGAAAAGAAAATATGGAAAATAAATTACGGAAAAAAATAACGAAGCCGAAATAACATTTATTCTTCGAAGGCATTTGGGTATCGCCTCATTATGGCTTGTTGCCTCGCTCGGATAAACGAGGATTTTTCTGGTCCCGCGTTGTCGGGATCCAACATGAGGAACTCCAACTCTTGACACTCTTTCATCTTCACTTCCCTGTTTTTCTTCGCCCAGTAAGCCTCTTACACCGCTTGACATTTTTTTCATAATGTCCTTCAAAACAGTCGGACACCACAAACCCTGCGTTACTTCCACCGGTGCTCGCAGAAGTTTCAGATTTGGTTTTCTTTGATGGACGAGGCTTTCTGACAGGACGAGTTCGTGGATTTGGACCGAATAGTTCATCAAGAGTGTCTATGTCAATCGGTTCGGTCGCATCCCATTTTGGACAATTCTTCAAAACATTCCAACATTGGACGTAATTAAACTTCTTATTACCTTCACTACGTTGAGCAAACATCTTCTTCGCATTCTCGATGTGATCATCCTCGGATTGGTCATTTTCGATTTCAACGTATTGGGAAAACCTCGATCCAAGTCTCCGTAACTAACTTTTCTTCATCGGCTGACCAACTGGTCAAAACACGTGGTGCGACCTCCTCGACCTCGTCATCATCTTCATCCAAATTAATCGGGGCTTTCTTTTTCGATTTGGATTGTTTCGAGGGACATTTGCCTTTGCGTACTTCTTCTCGATACGTATTTGGAACTTTGAATTGACCTTGTGGTTGTTGTTGCGGAGGAAAAAGTTGTGATGGAAAGTAGTTTTGGTGTGATGGTTGTGATGGATAAAATTATGGTGCGTTGTTTCTCGGTTGTTGAAAATTTTGAACGTCTAGTTGCGGATTGGTAATTTTGATAACTAAATTGGCAATTTTGGTCGGGTGAAAATTGAGATAAGTTAGTTGGATAATGTTGCGAGGATCCGACAGAGTTTTGGGACGACGGAGTAAACGGATTAGATGAAGGTGAAAATTGTGGCGTTTGAGAGTTAATGAGATTGGTATAATACTCGTCATTTGGACTTTTAGACATTTTTTATAGACTATGAAGAGAGAATTTTAGAGAATTGTATGTAAGAATGTGGGTTTAGTAGTAATAAATTATGGCGAGGCTTTTGTTTTCGTTTTATAGGTTGGAAATGTGTGATCCATTTGCTTTTGTTTTTCTCCTCCTCACTTAACTGGCGAAATAGATTATAGCGAGGCTTTGGCGAATGAGAGGGTGTGATGGCGAGCTTTGGCGCGATGCCACCTAAAACTAGCGAGGATCAATCGCCAGGATACCCAGCTCTCTAAGACTGTGTTTATCCGCGACTCAATCCAACCGATCGTGAGAATAAGACAAAAAATACCTATTATTATATTCAAAGAGTACAAAAGGAAACAAAGAGAAAGAGTCGACCGAGTCGATAAGTGACCTCCAAATCCTATAGCCAACCTGGCCACGTGTCATGTTTTTGTTGCTCCTTATCATGTTTTTGTCGCCCTTGCTGCTTTTGTTGTTGCTGTGGATGTTTTCTTTGTTACATAGAAAAGCTTGAGAAAGATTATATTTCAAAAGCTCGAGAAAGCTCAGATTCTGCTCTTGATGTTGTTATGGCTCTGGTTGAACACCTAGCATGGACGATATGAGTTCCTCCCTGTTTCCACTTGGTGCAGCCCGAGAGGCAAACCAAAAGGATAGTTAAATATAGTGTTGTAATATTGTATTTAATTTTGTTTGAGATGTATGAATGTTAAGATTGAAGGGATATGAGGTTCGAGTTTGAAAATGGATATTGCAGCTTAAATAGAAGATGAAGATATTTTGCTTCAAAGGAAAAGATGGGGCGGAGAATATGTAATTAGGTTACCAAATGACTCGAAATTAGAGTATATGTTAGAAACTGAATTTTTTTGGGCTTCAAAATTTGAAATATTTATGGGAACTGGGCCTAACACGTTAGTTGTATAATAAAGCAAATATACATTTTTATTTTTTATATACTGTATAAGTTAATATAGAATTTTAAATAATTAAATTAAAAATAAAAATAAAAATATAATATGTTAGGTTGGTTTGGGTTGTTGATAAATGGTAAAATATTTGAGATTTGTTATATGTATAAATTGTATAAGTGGAGAGGTGAGAAAACAATATTTCAATAAAATATTAGGTTAGATAGAACTGTGAATAAACATAGTCTAAGAAGCATACAGCAAAAATGACAAAAAGAAAAAGTGAGCCTTTGTGTTTAGGGATGATCATGATGAAATCTTATCCAAGAACATAGTCTTTCAAAAAAAAATTTAAATGGCTTAAATGCAACACGTGACAAAAAAATCTTAAAATCTGATTCACGATCATGATGATTACTTTGTCTTCTTTGATTTGTATAATGAGCAGGAGACATACTCCATGTGCATTGTTTGGTGTGTCATTGCACCTTTAAGTGCTTTATTTTCTTTTTGACCAGATAACATGCTTCTTTCCATTAGCAACAAAACAAGGAGATATGAACCAATTTGTAAGACAGCTATCTTGGACACTTGTGAGCCTCACTTTTGTCTTTTGTGCATATTTGTATACATACTTTTGTGTAATGATTTACACTTTTACTTCATGAAACATAAGTTGGACATTGCTGTAGGAAAAGGCATTTACCATGAACAAAACCACATTAAAATAATAACCATTACTTATCCAAATCTTTCTACTCAACTGACAATTCTATTCTTATACAAACAAGTAAATGGCTAAAACCTCAAATCTAAAACAAAATCCTACTTTATAATTGTAAGTTCATTTAACTATGAGTAGATGACTGTTTCATTAAAGGTTGTGAAGTTTTCGCCCATTCTTCATGTGAGCATATTGTTGGCCTTTCCGCGGGTGAAGAGTTGACACAAAACATTGCAATACCGAGTGTTTGTAGCATTTGTTGAACCATTTGATCAGGTAGTCCTTGGAGCTTGGGGTCGAGAAAATTGACTGCGGGCTCAAAACTTACCATTTTCTTTTTAACCCACTCCACTATATGTGAACCTTCTAATAGCCGATTCTCAACTGCACTACGTCCATTTAAGATCTCTAACAAGACTACCCCGTAACTATCGACGTCACTCTTTTCTGTAATGTTCATCGTTGTATCTATATTCTGTCAAACATAGGCATACAGTATATACAAACATCAGATAAGAACTACTGTAGCTAATATAAAATGAATAGTTGATGAAACTTTATGAACAAAAAATCAACTAAGCCGATGATAGTATCTCCTCGTGATCCAGCTACTCGGGACATAGCGTGATGATAATTTGTAAAGCTCACAAGCTTAGCGACCCCAAAATCCACCAAGTAAGCATCATATTTACAATCAAGAAGTATGTTATTACACTTCACATCTCAATAAAGAATTGCAGGCACACAATCATGATGAAGATACGCGAGCCCTTGAAACAGGCCCCACCGCAATCTTATACCTCATTTCCCTATCTAGATCCCTATTAGTTTGCAACAACTGCTGTTACTTGTAAGTTCCCCTTAGCTATATGATTGTACAGTAAAAGCTTCACACTTCTATTAGAACAATAGCCTAGAAACTTCACAATGTTTCGGTGTCGAATATGACCAAGAATTTGTATCTATCGATTCATCTCAAATGCGCATTTATAATTACTTCTTATCCTTCTTATTTTGAGAGAACTTCTTATCTGATATATCTTGTCGTATATCTCAACGTACTAGAATAAGTCTACAGTTATTAATTATTACTACTATACAATTGTTTTAGAACTAATTTTTTTGATGATCATGTGATAGGGAATTGCAAGTGAAACAGAAAATACCAAGTGGTATGATCGGATTTTAATCGTCATTGTTTCATTTATTATTTAATGACAGGAGGGTCTTCTGGGTAAGTACTGTTAAATCCAATAACTAAAACTGTAACTCGCCGTTCAAAAAAAAAACAATGTCAAATGGGTTTTGCTCGTACATATTAATGAAGTTTGAAATGGGTCGGGTCAGGCTGATGCATTATACCTGTGATTGGGAAGCAGATCTTTAAACACGTATAAATTGGAGTATATATGTTTGCAACAAAATTGGTCATGGCGGGTTCGTCTAAGTTTCGTTTGGTCATGGCACTTACGCTAGCACTTAATGTGGACTTTAACTTTCAAAGTTTGGATTGAAGGGAATAACTGTGTAAATGCCAGGCGAAGTGATTGTGCATTGTGTTGTGTTTCACTTGTTACTAGATCAGTAGCTATATTCTGATCTGACTTTGAGGCCAAACTGATGCTATGATGTTCCAATACTGATACAAGTTATATTTCATAACCAAGTGTATTACAAATGGAAAAAAATGCTGAATTTCAGAAACACTACAAGTACAAATGTAAACAATAGAAATCAAAGCAATTGTCGTTATTTCTTTTTGACGTAGTATTCAGTCAGGTTGACGCGCTTGATCCTCCTTCCAACAACCTCTTCAGTTATATCAGAGGGATTGTTTGGACCTATACCGGTGTATCCAGGAGCTGACTTGTCACTACTAGTATTGGCAGATTCTTCATCTATTTCAGATGGATTTTTTGGAGCTATATATGTATACCCCGGAGCTGATTTGTAGATAGTACTTTGAAAACTTAAGTTAGCTCCAGATGGATTATCATGAAGAACACCTTCCAGACCTGGTGCTGTTCTAAATACAGAATGATTATCAGCTATACCCAGTTCACTCGTATTCTTTCGGCCTTCAAAGTCTGGAGGTGGTGCCAATTGGGCATCATATGTACCGCTGACGATGCTCGGATTGTTTTTTGTTTGAAAATCTGGAGGTGAACTCATTTTAATCCAGATGAGGAGAGTTTAGAAGCAAACCAAGACATTTATAAGTCAACTTATAACATGGGGATGACTCGATGACTTGTTGGTAATTAATTTTACACATAAAAATACATTGAATGCCCATCATGTTCACACTTGACACACGCTTTGCCATGACTGTCTCGGTACCCTTTTGTCCGGTTTTGCACTCACAAATCTGAGCCAAATTATTTCACTATTTCGTTTTAAAAAAATATACACGTACGAAGATTATTGAAAATGTAGTCTGAGCAATCTTTCAACTTTGTTTTTAGGGTGATGTTATAGGTACCCTTTCTATGGGGTAAAAAGTGTTGGATTAGGTTAGAGGTGGCAAATGATACACCCGGGCTTTGTGTGGGTCGGGCCAAGTATGCCAATGCTATCTATTTTATGGTTAGGGTTTTATTATTATGTTTATTAAATATCATGTCATTGTTATCAATGTATTGAATCAAAAGTTAATCAATAAATCTCTAAGTCTTCTTATTTCTCTTTTTTACGGAGCCAGGTTATAGTGGTGTCATATCCTGATACTACCCGAGAGGGTCGTATCAATTGGTGCTTTCATTGAGAGCCCTCAATTCGTTGAGGGATTTTGATCTAAGATTCCAATCATTAAAAAAAAACTGTTCATCTTGATACTGTTCATCTCGATACTGTTCATCTCGATACTGTTCATTCAAGCTACTGTTCACCGGCTCGGGTACTGTTTATCAGCGGCGGGTACTGCTCACGAACAGTTAAAAAAAAACTCGATTTCGGTTCATGGCTTTGGGAGGCGACAGCGAGCAGGACACAAAAGCCGCACAATCTAAGCTTTTGCAAATGGGTAGTGTAGTCGAATATCAAGGTGAGTTTAAAGATCTTAAAGTCGAGTAACGGGTATGTCTGAAAGTTTGCTTGCCTCATTTTATATTTCCGGACTTAAATTGAAGCTACAGCTAGAACTATTACGGTCGTACTCGAAACCAACAACATTAGGAGAAGCCTTCTACTTATCTCGTATAGTAGAGACTCGTCTTGAGGCAATTGTAGAGAAAGAGTATGTCCTTGAAAATAAGGTGTATGATTCTTCTACAACATTAAAAGTTTCACCCACGATTGCACCAAAATTCGTACCAACTGCAGTTGTTCATGAAAGTTTAGCTAGTGATCCGGGCGAGGGTTTAAAAGTAGTGGGTACACATTCACTGAGTTGTAATGAGGCTACACGAGAATGGATGGCGGATTTTGAATTGATAAATTCTCCGTATCACCTTGAGGGCAAGGTGATTTTTGAAGGAGTGAAGAGTAATATGCCATGGGAAGCGGTAAGTGAAAGAAAGGTGTTGTGTTATGTCCTAGGAAGCCGAAGACGAAAGAGGAAAAAAAGTGTTGGTTGCGGAGGAAGGAGACCTACAACCGGGAAAGCGCTAGGATTAGGATTGGCAAGGTGAATATTGATACGACAAGTGCAAGTGAGTTTTTGCTAAGGAGGCAAGAGCGAATGTTGATACGACAAGTGCAACATACAATAAGTTGCAATTCAGAAGATGCTGCAATTCAAAGAAGGTTTTGGGATCCCGGCATCACGAGTTTTTCAAGACATCACATTGAGGGTAAGGTGAATTTGAAGAAGTGAGGAATGTTACACCCAGGATTATTATCTATTTTTATTTATGTCGTTTATCATGTCGAGTTAGGAAAATATTGTGTTTGAGTCATAATAGGAATGTATTATGTTTAGCTTGTTTTCCAAGCTAGGTTATTCGGTTATATATACTGAATGGTTTATCAATGAAAGGCAATCAAAGTTAATAAACAAATCTCTTAAGTCTTCTTGTCTCTTTTTCTTACGGAGCCAGCACACGCTATAGTGGTGCCCTATTCCAATACAACCTGAAAGGGTAGTATCAATTGGTGCTTTCATTGAGAGCCCTCAACTCGTTGGGGGTTTTTAATCTAGGGTTCCAATCATTAAAAAAACTGTTCGTCGGAAGTTACTGTTCATCGTCGAAGGTACTGTTCATCTGTGATAGTTACTGTTCATCGGTCGGAGGTACTGTTCGTCAGGCTGTCGCTTTTCATTAGACGTACTGTTCATCCGTTGTTACTGTTCATCTGATGTTACTGTTCATCCGCTGTTACTCTTCACCGGTGTTAGTGTTCATCAGGTACTATTCATCCAAAAAAATAAAAAAAGTATTTTTATATTGTTTTTCAATTTGCTATGGCATCAGGCAGCAGCGATCGAGACGTGCTATCTAAGCTCTTGCATAAGTGTACGGTGGCCGATTATGAGAGTAAGTTTGTGATACTTGCAGATCGAGTTACGGGGATGTCTGAAGATTTACTTATGTATTTTTATATATGTGGACTTAAACTGCTTCTTCAATGTGCACTTGATCAACGCCTACAACATTAGAAGAAGTTTTTTCCTTAGCCCGTATTATGGAGGTGCGTTTTGAGGCAATCGCAGGGAAAGGGATGAATATTGAAGAGAAACTAGATACCGTTCTATCATGGCCAAGTGAGAAAGTTTCACTTGTGATTAATGGGTCCTTAGATGCTCATGAAGATAACCGTGTTGTTAAGTTCATTAGTGTGACATGCGATGTTTTTGATATTGGTGAGAGTAATGTGGGAAGCATGGAAGTTTGTGGCGAGTTTGGCGGATTTTCAGATTATATGGGAAGTGTGGAGGAGGTTCTTGTGAATTGTGGTGAAGCGTATGGGGTTGACGATGATGAATTGAATAGGGAAATACCCTTAACTAAGGATGGTGGCGATGATTCTAAAACTTCAGGTCACGAGATGCATGTGGAAAAAGTGGTGGACAACGAGATAATTTCTACACACACTTTTGTACATGAAAGTTCACTAGCTCTCAAACTATAGGAAAGAATTGGTATCGGTGACATTCACGGGCTCATGGATAATGGGCGCATCCACAAATTTGTTCAACCGAATGCATGGGAATGGATGTCAGACTCCCTATTGGCATATTCTTCGTATCACCTTGAGGGCAAGGTGAAATTTGAAGGTGTGAGGAGTATTAGGGCCTGGTCAACGGTATCTAAAAGAAGAGTATTGTGTTATGTCCAAGGCAACAGGAGGAAAAGAGGAAAAAGGTGTTCGTAGCGGTAGCAGAACACTTAATAATAAACTTTGTGGGAGAACTATCGATAATGGAAAACAAATCGGATTGGAGAAGAAACTGGGCCGGAAAACAATATGTGTTGGAGAACTATCTAAGTGGAGAACTATTTGGGATCCTGGAATTAAGAGTGTTTTTTATGACGTCACCTTGAGGGCAAGGTGGTTTCAAAGGAGTGGGGAATGATACACCCGGGCTTTGTGTGGGTCGGGCCAAGTATGTCAATGCTATCTATCTTAGGGTTAGGGTTTTATTATTATGTTTTATAAATACCATGTCATTGTTATCAATGTATTCAATCAAAAGTTAATCAATAAATCTCTAAGTCTTCTTATTTCTCTTTCTTACGGAGCCAACACACGCTATAGTGTTGCCATATCCTGATACTACCCGAGAGGGTCGTATCAGTGATGTTATAGGTACCCTTTCTATGGGGTAAAAAGTGTTGGATTTGGTTAGAGGTGGACAATCTTGCCCATTTTAATAAATATGGGCACTTTTTGTCTATTTTCAAAAAAGGATGAGGCACTTTTTGTCAATTCTTTATTATTAATGGGCTAAAAGGGCGCATATGTAAGAAATTTATGGGCTTAACATGCGCACATGTAAAATACTAATTAGGCTACTCGGCGGATGTTTATATTTAGTTTTTTATTCCCGTCTTTTAAACAAGTATTTTTATTTATTAATTTTACCTTTTTATATGTCTTTTTTCTCATTTTAGCTTGCGCCCGTTTCGGCCGCCCGTTTTGCCCGTGCCCGTTTAGCCCGCCACCCGTTTAGCCCGTTGCCCGTTTAGCCCGCCGCCCGTGCCCGCACGCCCGCCCGTTTTGGCACCTCTCGATTAGGTACATGTAATTATATATTTTAGGAAGGCGTTTAAAGATTTAGAAGACACACGTTTAAATCGTTAAGCAATATTTAATTTATATTCTATTGAATGTTAATTATAGATAAACAAATAAATAAAGAAAACAAAGTTGAGGAAAATAAAATAAAAGCTATCGGGGCTTTTGAGCTTGCTTGTTTGATCACTAAGTAAAGACAAGTATATAAAGAGGATTTGGTCCATTCATTATTCACAAGTTAATACATTAAATCTCTCTTTCTCTTCTCTCTTTTTGAGATCGACCGAAAAAAACCAAAATGTTGTTCGGTTTTTTTGCGATCGACTCAAGACAATAAACCAAAGGTTTCGTTCGTTGATTAATTCAAGTGGTCTCGTTTATTGGTTGTTTAACACAAATGTACTAGCATACTTATTGCTTGTGTAAATGTATTTTGTGCGTATTCTTAGAAAGATCATCATTTGGTCTTTATTAGGTTTTCGGTTATTTGATGTTCGATAAAAATTAGTCTATTACTAAAAAGTAAGCGTTTCTTTACCGTTTGTTAATTATAGTACTTTTTTATACTTGATCTTATTATTTCGTTGCGTACTCGTGTTCATTAACGTGTTAATATGGTTTAAAGTTTTTATAAATTCCAACAAAAATTACATAAACTACTTCGCTCACTTTTCCTTTGTCCTCTTCAATTTACATATAACATAATTTTTTTAATTTATATTTCGTATTTTTCGATAGTTAATAACTTGTTAAACTTTATATTTTTTATTTCGTACTTTTTGTTTCATATTTTTATAACAAAAACAACATCATAAGAAGAAAACTTTAAAATTAAGAGGGTACATGAACAATAATAAGGGGTACTAATAACCCACCCCTTGTTTTTATCAGATTTGTGTTGGTAAATGTTTACTCTTAGAAGGCTAGGTATCATAACACCATAACACTCAAATAATACCGTCATATCAGCATAACACCCAAATAACACCAACCCCTGTAATCATAACACTAATCAACACCAATTTTTTTTTTTCAAAAAACACCTGTACACCCATTTCATTCATAATATTAAAATATGAATTACATTACGAATAAAATAAAAACATTAAGAAAAAAAAATTACACTACGAAAATAAAAAAACAAACGGAAAAAAAATAATAAAAAAACTTAAAAAAACCACGCCCGGACGACTAGTCTTCATCTTCGTCTTCATCTTCTCCTTGAGTTTCCTCGACTTCATTCCAAATATGGTTCATAAGGTCTTGTTGTAGAATACAATGCGTATCTCTGTCACGTAATTCTCTTGCTTGAGGACGTTGAGTTCCACATCGATCGACCAAGTATGTTTGCAAAGACTTCGCCGGATTAGAATAAACATGCTTCCAATCCACAACCGCCATCTCTTGATCTTCTAAAATCATGTTATGCATTATGAATCCTGAATACATGATTCAACGTAACGTGTTGACTTCGTAAGCACGGGTCGGTTGTTGAATAAGTCCCCAACGTCCTTGGAGAACACCGAAAGCACGTTCAATATATTTTCGTGCACTTTCTTGACGCTGTTTGAAGTACATGTTATTTGGTTCATTTGCAAACGTAACTGACTTCACGAAACATGCCCATTCAGGGTAAATTCCATCGGCCAAGTAATACCCATTAAGATATTGATTACTGTTTACCAAATATGAAACCACTGGAGCTATGTCATCTAACAAGTCGTCGAATAACAGAGTAAACCTTTTCCACGCTTTCTATCTTCCCTCATGGGACAATGGTTGGATATCCTTTTCCAAATTTCCAGGACCGCTCCAATGTTATGAGGAAATGCTTGATTCTCTGAAAAATTAGAACATCAAATTTTTCTAGATAGACAATGTGATATTCCCTTTGACATTGACTTCGTGACTCGAGAGAGCATGATTAGGTTTGGATGACCTTAGCCTGGAACATATAACGTTGTTGATGTCGAAGCAATTAATATTAATCGCATACCTATACAAGCCTTTCTAGAAGCACTCATGTATGCTATCTGGCTAAGTCATAATATAAATCTATGCGAAGACCAAGTCTTTCGATTTTTTGATGACATCAGCCATGGTTATTAATCACCCTTTCGTATTCTTTATATGACCTAACACCATACTAAAGTCGCACTACATCCTTGATGCAGAATTAAGTATTTATCAATTAGTGAGGCGTCAGCATCCTAAGATCGTGAGTATGCGGCCACGCATGCTAGCGGAAAGAGAACAACCTCTAAGGATAGTTGTAGGGGGTCTCAGTATGGATTTAGAAGTTCAAGAATCAAGTCCTCCCCTAGAAGGAGTGGGAAGACTAGTGTTAAATCCTACCCCACTCTGTAACGTACCTGGATATGTAAAGATGCACCCCCTACAAGAGAACGAAAACACAAGTATTGACACACTAGAAGTGTCCAAAGCCGATGAAACTATCTTGGAAGAGGACGAAGCTAACACCACAGCAGCCTTAAACCTTCCCTAAAAAGACAGAGAGAGACGTCTGATGACATCCCGAAAAAAGTAGCACAAAAGGGTATTGGAGAATCATCCTCTATGAGACATGCTTATTGTTGAAGCATAGTTTGGCTGGGCCGGTTTAACGACTCTCCTAGGCTGTTCATCGTGCTTCCCGGTCCTGAGTGATGCTGCAAACAATGGAAGAACCGGTTAGACGTGGACCCGAGGCCGAAGCCCCGGGGTCTACCTCCAACGGTCAAGTTAGTATCGGTGCGATATATAGTAAAATTGGTGTGTTTAAGAGAGATAACCTGATGTAGAATGAGCCCCTACCCTTGTATTTATAGGAGTAGAGTTTCTTGAAAGATAAGTAAGGTGTATGGGCCACGTGCATGTTGGGTTGCGGGCCTCCTGGGTCGCGCGCATGTTAGATCAGGCGTATACTGACTATACGTCGACATGTCCTCCAGTCTAGTATGATATGGTTCCTGACCATGTTATGCTAGACTCATTCATATGTCACGCTTACCAAATTAATGCGTATAGCTTGCTTTTAGGACATCCACGTGGTGGGATACCTTTAGCAAAAAGATGATTGGAAATCTATGCGAATAGTGAGTGCAGCCACTATACGTCATCATGTCCCCCAGTCTAGTATGCGAGGATTTCACCAAGGTTACTAGACTCTACACCATATCCGTTACCTGTAAGCGTATCCATGTCACAAGAAATGGGGAACCCGTATACGTAAGACCTTGGTTTAAAAATGCACGCATCATTGCGCAAATTGCACGCATCAATGCGTTGCATTCAAAATTTCGCATTAGGGTGCCTAATGCATTGCTATCCCAGATTGCGTTCGCATTAAGCCGCAATTTACCGCATTTTTGTGATGCTAGCAATAGTAGCAATTGTCGCAATCTAGTACTTAGGTCACTTTTATCGAATTTTTACCATATAAAAGAGACCTACATATTTTAATGGACCGTTAAAGATAAGACTTGTTAAAAAGAAAACACAATAATGAAAATATAGTATCTTGCATTTTGTTAAGTGTTTTTTGTCAAGCTTTACTTTCGACTTATTTGTATTATAAAGGATTATAGGCCTAATTACAATATTCTAGTAACTTATTTTATAACATTATTTCACTTACTTCATACTTGAGAAACTATATTATTTTTAAATAAATTATTTACTATATTTTATACTAAACGCATCGCATCCAAATTGCGCTCGCAATCGCATCACGCATTACGCAACGTCTTTTGGGACCATTAGCGCAATGGATCGCAAAACGCATTTTTAAACCAAGCGTAAGACATGTGCGTGTGCTAGAATGCTTGGTTTCCCGTGATTAGACGGTAAGGACCCCATAAGAAGAAAACGTGTTCTATAGCCGGGGTAACACTGGTATCAGCAAGGTATAATTCTTATTCCTCTCTAATGTAAGGATGATAAGAAGGTTTTGTAAAGGTGGCGGTGGAACCCGTATGTTGCATCGTAAATACTCTGAAGGAATACTTCTTGTACCCACTTATGATGCAGCATAGTGAGAATATTGCATTCAGCTTAAGGCCAACAGAAGACGCACTTCATATGGCATAGCGCAAGGCTTTATTGTAATCAACTTTAACACAAGGCTTGTGATACCTATTACGTGATAAGTGTGAATACGATATCCGACTTTAGCACACAATAGGTTAGCAAGAACTCTTGCATGCTAAGTGCGAATACGGAGTTTAGCATATAATGTAACACCATTGATACCGTATGCGGTATTGTTTGCACACGTACCTGACATGCGTGCTCCGGAGAGTCTTGTGGTGGCGGATAACCGCACAAGATACCTGATCTTGTAGTAACATAGTAGTTACGGTGCGCCTGCAGTGCGCCTTAATGCTCGCGCGGAGGCTTAGATACTCGTATCATTAATAACGCTGAGGTTGCAACCCTCTTACGCGGGAGGCAGGTTCATGTCCTGCATGAACATGCGGCGGATACATGATCTGTCATTTTGCGAACGCAGGATTCGTCTTAGTACCGGGCTCGCAATGCCTCTTACATACTTAGTTGTGGATACCTGATCCACAACACCAGGTTCCTGACCTGACAGATACCTGACCCGCGCAATAATATTTACACTGCATAAAGTAGTATTCTACATGCTTCAAAATATAAATGCTAATTTACAATCAAATAAGATCATGTCAATGGTATTGTGATACCCTATAGCCCCTCAATTTTAATGGTGCTACATTTACTAGTAATAGTAAACTTATATGTAAAGTATCCGAAAATTTTTGAATAATTTTTAACTTTTACCCCGATGGGACATGACCCACGTTGCTTAGGCATGCCAGAAAGGTGGCGGACCCCACCTCAATATGGTGAAGATTTATTATAAAGCAAAACACAAGACATGTGTGTATTATAGGGATTAAACTTCACACATTTATATGGCGAATATATAAAACGAATGTAGAAATGCGTAAGTCATAACCACGACCGAGGTACAGTTGTGTATGGCGAATGTTAAGATGGCCAGTTTAATAAATTAATTCGTTTAAATATGCGGATCACCGCGACAAAACTAAACAAAATAGTACGCTTGATCGCGCGGATCACCGCGACCAAACTAAATAATACGTCCGGATGGGCGGATCGCCACCACCGATCTAAATAGAATAATATGTTTGGACGCGCGGATCGCAACGACCAAATTAAAATATTATGTTTGATCGCGCGGATCGCAGCGACCAAACTAAATACAATAATACGTTTGGCGCGCGGCTCGCAGCGACCAAACTAAATAAAATAAGACGTTTGGTCGCGCGGATCGCAACGACCAAATTAAAATATTTGATCGCGCGGATCGCAGCTACCAAACTAAATAAAATAATACGTTTGACGCGCGGCTCGCAGCGACCAAACTAAATAAAATAATACGTTTGGCGCGCGGCTCGCAAAGACCAAACTAAATAAAATAAGACGTTTGGCGCGCGACACGCAGCGACCAAACTAAATAAAATAAGAAGTTTGGTTGCGCGGATCTCAACGACCAAATTAAAATATTTGATCGCGCGGATCGCAACGACCAAACTAAATAAAATAATACGTTTGGCGCGCGGCTCGCAGCGACCAAACTAAATAAAATAATACGTTTGGCGCGAGGCTCGCAGCGACCAAACTAAATAAAATAAGATGTTTGGCGCGCGGCTCGCAGCGACCAAACTAAATAAAATAAGATGTTTGTTCGCGCGGATCGCAGCGACCAAATTAAAATATTTGATCGCGCGGATCGCAGCGACCAAACTAAATAAAATATACGTTTAGTGCGCGGCTCGCAGCGACCAAACTAAATAAAATAAGACGTTTGGTCGCGCAACGACCAAATTAAAATATTTGATCGCGCGGATCACAACGTCCAAACTAAATAAAATAATACGTTTGGCGAGCGACTCGCAGCGACCAAACTAAATAAAATAAGACGTTTGGTCGCGGGAATCACAACGATCAAACTAAATAATACGCCAAGACGGGCGAATAACCGCGACCGAACTAAATAAAACAATATGTTTGGTCGCGCAGATTGCCACGACCAAAATAAAATATTATTTTTAATAGGGCGGACTAACGTGAAAGGACGCGACTCATAACTCCATTTTTTTTTTAAATAAAATATTCTAAAAACGTGTGGATGAGTACGGCTAGAGGTACCATGACCGAGGATAAAGAGGTCGGGTCGCCACATATGCAGAAAATTAAACCAAAAGATATATATAATATCTCCTTGCCAATTTTTAAAAGATATGTAATATCTTATGTTAATATACAAAAACTATTGATAATATATTATTTGACTTTAAAACATACGGGTAATATTTGATTATTTCAGAATATACCTTTTACCCAATTTAAAAGATAACTAATATCTTTTATTAATAAGAAAGAAATATGTTTAATATTTTTATTAATATAAACAATATTTCCAGCCGTGCGGATTAACGCGAAAGGACGCGACTTATGAGCGCAGTTAAAAAAATAAATAAGATATGTGCGGACGTACAGACAATCGCGGAGGAACGCTCCATAACCACGAATAAAAAATATAATATAGGCCCAGACATATGTTGGTATCGCGGATGGACGAGTCATAACCGCGGATATCAAAAAATTGAAAATCTATGTCCGGACACGTGAATCGGCCCGTAAAAACGAAGCTCGGGAGACGATTTCCTAATATCTTCAGGTGAAGATATGTCCTCAATATTTCCGTAAAATAGTCGCTTATTTTTAAGACAAGGCCGATTCTCGCACGTATAATAATACCAATTATCAAATAATATAGGATCTGATATCTTTTTACGATACATATGCCACAAAAATATCATTAGAAAATATCGCTGATTTGAAAATATCGTTGATGTGGTATACGATCTGCCTTCATGAGCAATGTTTACATATAATATTTCTCATCCAGTGAATACTTTTCTTTTACATCTTTTTCAAAAGATTACTTGGAAAAGAAAAAGAAAAAAGATACATTAAAATAATTTTTTACGAGAAGTTAATCATAAACATAGACCCGTATTGTATGAGTTTTTGATATTACGATCAATTATTGTTGACTCAGCGGATCAATTTTTTACGCATGCAAGAATGCGATGAATGAAAACCAAAAATACAAAAGTTTTAGAGTTACCGATTTTCGACGTGGATCTTTGTTTTTCGATAGTATGAAACCACGAAACACAGTTTGTGTAGGGTCCCACGGATGGCGCCAACTTGTTGAAGCATATTTTGGCTGGGCCAGTTTAACGACTCTCCTAGGCTATTCGTCATGCTTCCCGGTCCTGAGTGATGCTGCAAACAATGGAAGAACCGGTTAGACGTGGACCCGAGGCCGAAGCCGTGAGGTCCACCTCCGACGGTCAAGTTAGTATCGGTGCGATAATAGTAAAAGTGGTGTGGTTAAGAGAGATAACCTGATCTAGAACGAGCCGCTACCCTTGTATTTATAGAAGTAGGGTTTCTTGAAAGATAAGTAAGGTATATAGGCCACGGGCCTGTTGGGTTGCAGGCCTCCTGGGTCGCGCGCATGTTAGGTCGGGCGTATACCGACTATACGTCGACACATATGAAAAAAATAAATGTCTCCTCCTTACCACCTGTGGACCGTTTTCTTAAAGCGAGTTCATCTAACTCTTCTACTGAAGCCCCTTCGCATAATGGAAACCAAATGTATGATACTTTTCCCATATATCTTCATATTGGTGCGCCACATTGTCTTGTCTTGGTAAATTCTAATCATATGTATCATGGTATACCATAGATCGAATGCTGAGAAGTTTACCTCACCGAGAGTTTCCCCTATAACCGATATCAGTTTTCTCATGGTAAGTATGGTTACTCTTTGTTTACTAAGTGTGATAATTGTATTTTTCTTGCTTTACATGTGTACGTGGATGATATTATCATGTCTAGGAATACTTTATTTTAAATTGAAAAATTTTAAGCTTTCCTTATATCAAAATTTATGATTAAAGACTTAGATAAATTATATATTTTTTTAGAATTAAGGTGGTTGATACTAAAAATGGTATTTGTTTGAATCAAAGGAAGTATGTGTGCTTGATTTGTTATCTGAGTATGGCATGCTTACTTGTAAGCGTGATAAAACTCCTATGATGTTTAAGATTGTTTCTTCTAATTAAGCTAGAAAGGATGATCGTATTCTTGATAATATTTCTTATTATTAAAAGTTAATGGGTAAACTAATCTATTTGACTAATACTAGACCTTATATTTCTTATGTTGTGTTGTTTAAGTTAGTTTATGCATTCTCCTTTGAAGTTTCATCTAAGAATTGCATTTTAAGATATTAAGATATCTTAAGAGTTCTCTAAGTTTGGTTATTCGCATTGTTAAAGATTTTGGTATGTTTCTTAAAGATTTTTCTTATGGTGATTAATATGTTGTTACAAGAAGTGAGTCACTAAATATTGTGTATTTCTTAATAACAACATTATGTTATAGAAAAGTAAGAAGCAAAACACTTCTAAATCTTTTACTGAAGCAGAGTATAGGCTCTTGCTTCAGTCACTGATGAAGTGATTTAGATTTTAAAAATTATAAAAAATCTAAACTGTGAAAAACATTTACATGATTCAGTTTAGTGTGACAACAATTCTTCATTTAAGATAAGAGTCAACCCTATATTTCATGAAAGAACTAAACACTTAGAGATTGACTTGCATTTTGTAAGTAGAGAAATCTAAATGGCGTTGTTAAAATTATTAAGGTAGATTTTAAAAATTAACTTGTTGATATCCTTACAAAAGGGTTGGATACATTACAACACAATGTGTTGGTTAAAAACTTAGGATATTTGACTTATATACCTGATAAGGGATTAAGGGGATATTGAAATTAAAGACTAATTTGTCATCTGGTATTCACTTTATGTACGTATAGTGTAAAGTTTTATTTAGAAGCTTTATCCTTTTGGACGGATGATGTGAATCCTTGTTAGATATGTCAATATGATCAAAGATCAATGACTTGAATCTAATATACGAAGCATGGAAGGGCTGGTTTGCATGTCGGTTAAGAGTATGAGGGTCGAAGTTGCAATTATGTTTGGTCAAGGCTTATATAAGCTTCCCCCTCTCTCTCTCTCTCTCTCTCTCTCTCTCTCTCTCTCTCTCTCTCTCTCTCTCTCTCTCTCTCTCTCATTTTGATCATATTTATCATTGTTGTTTTGATTTCATTGTACGAGTATAATTAGATAAGATACTCGCACCTGATTAACATTTGTGGGTTAGAGGCTATTGCTTGAGATTATTTAGCTTGTTCAAGTTTCATAAGTTCTTTGTTAATTGAGATTAGTAAAGTGTTTCTTACAATCATTTTGTGTTTTTCAAAAATATTTTGATTTTGAGATAAAAGAACTTAGCATAATTTTGTCACGAGCAACTCAAAAGCTCGATCATGAACATCTTTGCAACTTAATCATATCACATAGTTAATTAAGAAAACTATGTGATTAATGACACTTAAAAGCACTGAGCGGCGAGTGTTGTTTTAAATCCTCGTTTTGCAAGGTGCATGTAGTTTTTCCTTTTTTTCTGTATGCTTATTTTCTAGCGCTCTATGATATACTAACATTTAGGAGCGTTAAGCATTTTTTTAGTTGTTTTACATATTATAACTATACATTCAACTATGTTATCAAATTTTTTTTAACTAATGCTATTCAGATCTAAAGAATTTTTGTTAAACACACTCAATTTATAAAATGAGAGTTGAAACTATGGTTATGTTTGGCGAAATTAGTTGTAAGTTGTTAACTGTAAGCTGTAAGCTGTTTTACTAAAAAGCTGTTAATTTTGATAAAAGTGTTTAGTATATTAACAGTTAACTGTAAAATTAAGATGTAAAATGAATTAAAAAGACATATTTAAATAAATTATAATATGGTTAGAGGTTATATCAGTAATTTATAGTTTTAACAGCTCTTGAAAATTTAAAATATTATATGAATAAAGTTTTTATTTAATAGCTACTTGTTTAAAATAAAAAGCTAACATTTCTAAAAAAATTGTTTTACCAAACAAAGCTATTAGATTATTTTTAATAAAAAAACTAATAAATCTAAAAACGTTTTTAAAAAGCTTTTACCAAACGGACCCTATGTATTTACTGTCTCGGCAACATGTTTGGTAAAATAATTCAATATTTTGATAATGTTTTTGTGGTGTGACTGAGCCCTTTTTTTATTTTTAAGCACATGTTCACTTTCCCATCAGGAATAATTATAAAAATGAGTTTTTGTAAAATAGTACGAGTGGTCCAAAACTATACATATTTAATTGCATGCTTAATAGATGCAATAATATTTTATTGATTTGTGAAAACGAGTTTAGGCCACCGGTGTCTCTAACAAAACATTAACACATGTTTTTATGCAAAAATATTAGAGAAACGAGTATCCCAATCTATGCTCATTTTTAATATGGAAAATTACCAAAAATGTCCGTTTCCCATTATTCTCTTTCCAAAAAATATCAAAAAAATTTCTTTTCCCGAAAAGGACTATTTTTTTTGGGGCAATCGGACAACTGGGTGCAGAATGCGTCACGTGTCCTCTGTTGTCCTATATCTTGGAGCAATCTGTCAGAATTGCATTATTTCTTTGGACATTTGTCAAAATCAGAATGGTTGCTGTCCTATATTCTTTGTTGCCCTGAACCGTATCAAGAAAAACATTGTTGGAGCATATTTTGGCTAGGCCGGTCTGACGACTCTCCTGGGCCGTTCGTCGTCTTCCCGGGTCCTGAGTAATGCTGCAAACAAAGGTAAACCGGTTAGACGTAGACCCGAGGCCGGAGCCCCGGGGTCCACCTCCGACGGTCAAGTTAGTATCGGATCGATATATTGTATAAAAGGTGTGGTTAAAAGAGTGAACCTGCCCTAAAATGAGACCCCTACCCTTGTTTATATAGTGCTAGGGTTTCATGAAGGATAAGTTAGGTTTGTGTGGGCCGCGGGCCTGTTGGGCCGGGCCTAATACCGACTGTACGTCGACATGTCCCCCAGTCTAGTATGATATGGTCCATGATCATTTTATGCTAGACTCATTCGTGTATCATGCTCACTAAACAACCGCGTGCGGCTTGCTGCTAGGACATCCTCGTGGGTCGTCCGTAACATATGGCTCCACTCGTGATGGGCTACTTTTACCGAAAAGATGATGGACTGGGATTGTGAATAGTGAGCATAGCCACTATACGCCATCATGTCCCCCCAGTCTAGTATGCGAGGTTGTCACCGAGGTTACTAGAATTTACACCATATCCGCTACTTGTAAGCATATCCACGTCGAAAGAAATGGGAAAACATGTATACGTAAGACGGGTGGTTGTGCTCGAATGCTTGGTTTCCCGTGTTTAGACGGTAAGGACCCCGTAAGAAGAAAGCGTGTTCTATAGCCGGGGTAACACTGGCATTTGGCAAGGTTGAATTCTTGTTCATCTCTAACGTGGGGATGGCAAGAAGGTTTTGTAAAGGTGGAGGTGGACCCGTATGCTGCATCGTGAACATTTGAAGGCGTACTTCTTATACCCACTAATGATGCAGCATAGCGCGAATATTTCATTCGTCTTAAGGCCAACAGAAGACGTACTTTTGTGGCATGCTTATGCGGATATTACATCCGTCTTATGGCCACGACATTTGAGAATAACTTCCAAAATTTGTCACGGTTTTCCTTGGATTAAACATAGTTGATCAGGCTCCATCTAATTAAGTATAAACGATATAAATTTTGGAAATTCACTCTTTAGCCGGGCCAAGTAATTCATCACGGAAGACGTACTTCCGTAACAAAGATATGAACCAACAGAAGACGTACTTCTGTGGCAGAATGAGCCAGTGGAAGACGTACTACCACGGCAAAAGATAATGATGCGCCGTGGAAGAGATACTTCCACGGCGAAAATAATGAGCACGTGGAAAAGATACTTCCACGGCGAAGATAAGAAGTACGTAGAAGAGATACTTCCACGGCGAAGATAATGAGCACGTGGAAGAGATACTTCCACGGCGAAAAAAATGAGCACGTGGAAGAGATACTTCCACGGCGAAAATAATGAGCACGTGGAAGAGATACTTCCACAGCGAAGATAATGAGCACGTGGAAGAGATACTTCCACGGCGAAGATAAGAAGCACGTGGAAGAGATACTTCCACGGCGAAAATAATAAGCACGTGGAAGAAATACTTCCACGGCGAAAATAATAAGCACGTGGAAGAGATACTTCCACGACGAAAATAATGAGCACGTGGAAGAGATACTTCCACGGCGAAAATAATAAGCACGTGGAAGAGATACTTCCACGGCGAAAATAATGAGCACGTGGAAGAGATACTTCCACGGCGAAGATAATAAGCAAGTGGAAGAGATACTTCCACGGCGAAGATAAGAAGCACGTGGAAGAGATACTTCCACGGCGAAAATAATAAGCACGTGGAAGAAATACTTCCACGGCGAAAATAATAAGCACGTGGAAGAGATACTTCCACGACGAAAATAATGAGCACGTGGAAGAGATACTTCCACGGCGAAAATAATAAGCACGTGGAAGAGATACTTCCACGGCGAAAATAATGAGCACGTGGAAGAGATACTTCCACGGCGAAGATAATAAGCAAGTGGAAGAGATACTTCCACGGCGAAGATAAGAAGCACGTGGAAGAGATACTTCCACGGCGAAAATAATAAGCACGTGGAAGAAATACTTCCACGGCGAAGATAATAAGCACGTGGAAGAGATACTTCCACGACGAAAATAATGAGCACGTGGAAGAGATACTTCCACGACGAAAATAATGAGCACGTGGAAGAGATACTTCCACGGCGAAAATAATGAGCACGTGGAAGAGATACTTCCACGGCGAAGATAATAAGCACGTGGAAGAGATACTTCCACGGCGAAGATAATGAGCACGTGGAAGAGATACTTCCATGGCGAAAATAATGAGCACGTGGAAGAGATACTTCCACGGCGAAAATAATGAGCACGTGGAAGAGATACTTCCACGGCGAAGATAATGAGCACGTGGAAGAGATACTTGCACGGCGAAGATAAGAAGCACGTGGAAGAGATACTTCCACGGCGAAAATAATAAGCACGTGGAAGAAATACTTCCACGGCGAAGATAATAAGCACGTGGAAGAGATACTTCCACGACGAAAATAATGAGCACGTGGAAGAGATACTTCCACGGCGAAAATAATGAGCACGTGGAAGAGATACTTCCACGACGAAAATAATGAGCACGTGGAAGAGATACTTCCACGGCGAAGATAATAAGCACGTGGAAGAGATACTTCCACGGCGAAGATAATGAGCACGTGGAAGAGATACTTCCACGGTGAAGATAAGAAGAACGTGGAAGAATACTTCCACGGCGAAGATAAGAAGCACGTGGAAGAATACTTCCACGGCGAAGATAATAAGCACGTGGAAGAGACACTTCCACGGCGAAGATAATAAGCACGTGGAAGAGATACTTCCACGGCGCATAAATAAGCCAGCGGAAGAGGTACTTCCGTGGCAAAGGCATAAGCCAACGGAAGAAATACTTCCATGGCAAAGGAATAAGCGCGCGGAAGGAGGACTTCCGCGGCGAAGGAAAAAGCCAATGGAAGAGATACTTCCATGGCACAAAACAAGCGCGCGGAAGGAGTACTTCCGCGGCGAAGGAAAATGCCAATGGAAGAGATACTTCCATGGCGCAGAACAAGCGCGCGGAAGAAGTACTTCTGCGGCGAAGGAAAATGCCAATGGAAGAGATACTTCCGTGGCGCAGAACAAGCGCGCGGAAGAAGTACTTCCGCGGCGAAGGAAAATGCCAATGGAAGAGATACTTCCATGGCGCAAAACAAGCGCGCGGAAGAAGTACTTCTGCGGCGAAGGAAAATGCCAATGGAAGAGATACTTCCATGGCGCAGAACAAGCGCGCGGAAGAAGTACTTCCGCGGCGAAGGAAAATGCCAATGGAAGAGATACTTCCATGGCGCAGAACAAGCGCGCGGAAGAAGTACTTCCGCGGCGAAGGAAAATGCCAATGGAAGAGATACTTCCATGGCGCAGAACAAGCGCGCGGAAGAAGTACTTCCGCGGCGAAGGAAAATGCCAATGGAAGAGATACTTCCATGGCGCAGAACAAGCGCGCGGAAGGAGTACTCCCGCGGCGAAGGAAAAAGCCAATGGAAGAGATACTTCCATGGCACAGAACAAGCGCGCGGAAGGAGTACTTCCGCGGAGAAGGAAAATGCCAATGGAAGAGATACTTCCATGGCGCAGAACAAGCGCGCGGAAGAAGTACTTCCGCGGCGAAGGAAAATGCCAATGGAAGAGATACTTCCGTGGCGCAGAACAAGCGCGCGGAAGAAGTACTTCCGCGGCGAAGGAAAATGCCAATTGAAGAGATACTCCCATGGCGCAGAACAAGCGCGCGGAAGAAGTACTTCTGCGGCGAGGGAAAATGCCAATGGAAGAGATACTTCCATGGCGCAGAACAAGCGCGCGGAAGAAGTACTTCCGCGGCGAAGGAAAATGCCAATGGAAGAGATACTTCCATGGCGCAGAACAAGCGCGCGGAAGAAGTACTTCCGCGGCGAAGGAAAATGCCAATGGAAGAGCGCAGAACAAGCGCGCGGAAGAAGTACTTCTGCGGCGAGGGAAAATGCCAATGGAAGAGATACTTCCATGGCGCAGAACAAGCGCGCGGAAGGAGTAATCCCGCGGCGAAGGAAAAAGCCAATGGAAGAGATACTTCCATGGCCCAGAACAAGCGCGCGGAAGGAGTACTTCCGCGGCGAAGAGAATAAGCCAATGGAAGAGATACTTCCATGGCAAAGGAATAAACCGACAGAAGGCGGACTTCTGCGGCAAAGGAATATATCCAAAGATATTTGCGTGTCATGCACAGAAATAGTGGTATTATTATACCCTGGCAGCCCCCCAAGTTTAATGGTGCTAAACTCGATTAGTAATATTAAACTTAATCAAGTATTCAAAAAATTACGGTCGCGTAGACCAACGCGAATGGACGTACCATAGCTGCGTACAAAAAATAGAAATTGGGTTCGAACGTGCGAACCAACGCGGATGGGTCTTGCCATAACCGCGAATTTTCACATAGTATAAGACGTATCTTAACTAACTTATGGGATGAGCTATGCCACTACGTGCGGCGTACCGCTACTACCATAAGGACGGTCAAAGTTTTGACAAAATTTTGTTAGACGTGCACAGTGTGTCTTTTAACAAGTCCGGCTCGGGAGGCACGACATGTTTTTGAAACTTACTACAACGTCTTGTGAGCAAGGTGTCTAACAAGGATACATGATCCGTGGTCGTTGGGGTTGCATCCCTCTTACACGACAAGTTGAATTATTAGGTTCACTCAATCCTCTTATTCCACCTGGGAACGATGTGTACATGTACGCCTGTAGGCAGAAGATATCCGAGTGTACGGACTAGCATATATATATATATATATATATATATATATATATATATATATATATATATATATATATATATATATATATATATATATATATATATATATATATATATATATATATATATATATATATATATATATATATATATAACAAGTAATAACTTAATACTAGACATGAAAATATGTATCTAGATATGTATTGAAAGATGCGAATATTTATCGGAATAAAAGAAATCCACACAAAGCTAAAAGATATATTAGATCTTGTTACCAAGTTAAGATATACACGAAATATCTTTTATTAATATAAAAAAAATTTAGGTAATATCTTGTTACCTTGTTAGAAATAAATATGCGTAATATTTTACAACTTAATAAAATATTGGAGTATATCTTTACCAAATTTAAAAAAGAAATAATATCTTTGACTACTTTCAAATATATTGGTAAATTTTCCCAATTTTAAAAAGGTTGATAATATATGTTATAATTTAAAAAAGATTACGGAAGATTGATGTGATAAACACAGGAATATACCTAATCTTTATATACACACAATAAATTGCACAAATATTATCAAGGAGTTTTGAATGCTTGACATAAAAGATGTATAAATCATTTTTTTACTGTAATATTTATATACGCACTATAAAGTGCACAAATATTATCAAGGAATCTTTTTTTAACAAGATTGCTATTTCATCCGAGTATAACATAAACTTATAGCCTATTATAACGATAAACCAATTCTTTAGCGGTGAATAATGCGGATGTTCATTGCGCCAAAGTAAATATTGAAAATAAAATATAACATAGCTAAAATATACTCACGCTGCAAGTTGCAACACTAATACTGCCAGCGCAATCAATCACTGACCTATACCCAGCGCAATAATAGTATACGCTATTTTTTAGAGTATCGCTACGACCATGTTGTATACTCCAAAAGTGTATACACGTAATACTATACCCACTAATGTAGATTTCTACAAGGTAATATTAATACGCATGGCCAAGGCACTGAGAGAAGAATAAAAATAAAGATATTAGGGTTACCGGATATTCGCATTAAACTTTGCTTTTCGGTAATATGAGACCACAAAACGTAGTTTAGTCTGGGTCCCACGGATGGCGCCAACTTGTTGGAGCATATTTTGGCTAGGCCGGTCTGACGACTCTCCTGGGCCGTTCGTCGTCTTCCCGGGTCCTGAGTAATGCTGCAAACAAAGGTAAACCGGTTAGACGTAGACCCGAGGCCGGAGCCCCGGGGTCCACCTCCGACGGTCAAGTTAGTATCGGATCGATATATTGTATAAAAGGTGTGGTTAAAAGAGTGAACCTGCCCTAAAATGAGACCCCTACCCTTGTTTATATAGTGCTAGGGTTTCATGAAGGATAAGTTAGGTTTGTGTGGGTCGCGGGCCTGTTGGGCCGGGCCTAATACCGACTGTACGTCGACAAACATGTTTTTTAGATTCGATCACGAATTGCTCAAAATTGAAGGACTCTTTTAATAATTATCCCTTTTTAAAATGTACAAGTGTTGCAGTCTAACTTCACAATTCGATGTGATAATAAAATAAAAGAACTCAGCGTGATTCGCGGAATAAAATATCAAATCAATCACGTGGACAGACAAAATTTATTACTTCCTCCATTTTAAAATTATATAACTCAATATACTTGTTCTAATGTTTCAAATTAATAATCCATTTTTCTAAAATAAATTAAAAATTTATTAATAATTCACATAGCTGGAAACATCGGCTACTTTAAAGATAAAGAGGTCAATAAGCTTTTTCATTTTGTTTGCCCTTTAGCGATTTGGCATATTTTCGATATTGAAGAACAAAATTTGTCACGCAACCCTCATTAGATGACATGCTTTTCGTAATGAGCACATATTTCGATGACCCAAAGGACTTCTCTCTTGTGGGCCTCAAAGAGAGCTCCAAAAGATCGTTTCTCATGGAGAAATTGGTCTAATAGCCCGTGTGAATTGAACATCTTGTAGTTTATGTGAGAGTATTAGTTTGTTTTATTTTTTTTTGTTTTTTCCTTCTCATGTTCTTTGGCTCCTCCTCAGAGCCTTTTTAGCTGTTTCTCTTTCTGTGTTTGCCTTTATGGTTTTATATATTTTAGATTTCAAAAAGAAAAATATTATATCGTTGTCATTTGAAAATATTATTATAAACAATAAAAAAGTTATAAATTAATTGGTTAAAGGTAAAACAGTCATTTTATAAAAACTAAGAGAGAAAACTGAAAAAGTTATGTTTTTATTAAAGTTCGTGTTTTTTTGTCGACGGATTATAATTATGAGACGAAAGGAGTATGTGTCTTTGTTTTTTTTTTTTGTGAAAATTACCCCGACACCCCCTTTTTAAAACTACTTGTCCGACAAAGGTCTATTTTTTTCACATTCCCAAAACACCTACTATTGCGCGGGTTTTTCTACCCGCAATAATTATGGGACATATGTCATAATTTGGTTTGCTCGTTAAGAAAATAGTACACATAACAAAACCCGTGCAATGCCAAAAATAATTAAAAAAAGGTGCACACAATGAAAATCCTGCGCAATCCTAATAATAATAAAAAATTGTTAGTGCCCTAGGAAACTATGTCTCTTTAATTCATTTTATTAATTTAGTTATAACAAGTGTTTTTACGTGTTTAAAATCGATGTAGGGGTGATTTAATGACGTTATTGTGTTATCTTCTTGATTAGATAATTTTACTTTTTTGACCATTCGTGTCATTCTTAATGAGTACTTTATAATAGTGTAAATTCGGACTGACGTTAAGTTACCAATAAAATGTTGTGAAACTCCACATTAGGTCTCTTAGTTCATTTCTAACAAATTTTGTGTAGTTAAAATTGATGTACAAGTGATTTTGTAAACATCATTGTGTAATTATATTGATTATATTATTACTACTGTTATGGTGATCGGTGTTATTCTTAACAAGCACGTTGATATAGTAAAAAAAAATTCCAATTTTTTGTTACGAAACATTAGTTGTGAAGGACGAAAGTAGGTCACTTAGGTGTTTTTTAATTTGGGGCCAATAAGGATATATGTTTGTGTATGTAGACGGAATGTTCATATTTAAATGATAGTCATTGTTGAAAGATAAAGTTAGATAAGAATGAATCACGAAAAATATAAGGTCATATAACTGAAAGGATATAACTAAAGAAGTATGCTTCATCCTAAATGATAAATTTATTTTCTTGACGGTTGTTGAGTATTAACGACTCTTTGTACGATCCTAGAAAAAACAAACAATCATTGTCGTGAGTAGCATCATTGTTTTCAAAGATATGCAAATATCCATTCCGTATGCGTAGTAGGTGTCCAAACTCAGCAGGGTTGAGTTCAACTTCAAGATAGGTTCATCGTACATAGTAAATCAAAGTAACTTTGGCCCATGTTGAATTGGCAACCCATAGGCGAATAATAATCTTATTTGGTTAGCTTCCCAAAAGTCCAACACCCATCCACACATAAAACTTATAGCCTTTAAAGTGTAATTATCAGATAACATTAGAGAGTTTTCGTGGTTGAGAATATAGTATGGAGGTGGAACCATAAATCTTATCTTGGCAGGAATATCAATAACTTATAAATGATTATGAACCAAATAAAACGAGGCAAGAAAGTAGTTTTTGTTCCAAGTCCCATCACTGGAATAGATCTTCTCAAACCCAACCCAATATATTTTACATCTGACCACGGCTAGACCAGATATTTATAACCTAATAGATTGACGTGGGAAAGGGTATGGTTCGAGTCTTTTCCAACTCCTAGATCTAAGTGAGCGTGCATCCACAAACCAGGGAACTCATCGTAAAGCGTGTAATTAATTTTATAATGGTTGGGTATAGCTTGACGGGATTAACAGCAAAACCAAACAACATCTTTGGTGAATCATGTTCTTTCATGTAGTTAAGTGTTACAACCAAACAACATCTTTGGTGAATCATGTTCTTTCATGTAGTTAAGTGTTACAACAGAAACAAGTTTCCCTATAGACGTGTTGAAAAGAACGAGAGCATAATCACTAGCATATGAAAAGCACCATACACCTTCTGAAGTTCCAAATAGAATGATATGTTCAAGATTTAAACGAAATCTTAAAGGGTTAAAATTTAACTTACTATCTACAGATAGCATGAAAGCGTTAGTCACTTGTCTATATGTTAATATAAACGAACACTTATGTGATTTACGAGAGCCGTAACGACGAATGAATTTTGAACGGTCAATAGTTTCCATCTCTGAGACACCCTATGCAAAACAAGTAAAGATTTGATTTGATGTTAATATAAGCATTATTTCTCTCTGGATATCAAACGGGAGGTAGTGAGACATTTATGAAAATTATGTTAGAAGTAATAATGTTTATTTTGATGTTGCTATTTTATTGTTGATGATTTGTAGAGTAAGTTAGTATTGTTTACTTATATAGGTAGATAATTGAGTAGGTAACTGAATCATTGAATGTAGTGTGTCAATGGTGACTAGTATAGTACATATAGAGATTGATTCGAAAAATGAATGGTTACATGGAATGGTGTCATGACTGTCATCGAAAGATTGGTTTCTTGGTATAACATGCTTACTGACATTATGCGTATAAAATGATCCAAAAAGTAACACATTAATATTTTTTCACAATATATAACATGCGTAGTGTCATGATGAGTACAAAACAATACTTAAGGAATAAAAACACATGAAACATAGTATGTTGCCAACCTTATTTAGACAATTTAGAAACATAAAAAGTAAAAAACAATGTTCGACATAGGGAATGGTAGGCAAAATTCTTGTTCGTTCTACAACTGTTTGTATTTGTGAATTAAATCTTCCTTCTGCGTAATGGTTCACATTAGTTCTAGCTTTATTGCGACAAGTTGTTTATCGTAGCATATCCGCTTCATTGCATTGATTAATTATCACTTTTTGGTATCTTACTTTCCATATTGCTTTGCTCTCAAATTTTTTGTATCTCCACATTTCATATAGTGAATATATAGTACTAGAATTGCATAGTGGAACCAAACATTTATCACGAGCCTACATGCAAATTTAATATCAACTTACACACAACAATAATTTTTCACGGGCCATAAAATAATTTGTCACATCGGGGTGCGAATACCAAAGCCATTGCGCGGGGTATTTTGTGTGTAACCCATTTTTTATTACTACGTATTTTTGGTGTTCGCGGGTTTTATAAGGTGTAGTACTTTTTTTAAACGAGCCAACCGGATGACGACACGTGTCCCCATAATCAGTTCAGGTGGAAAAATCCGCGTAATGGCGGGTGTTTTGGTAAGGTGAAAAATAGACCTCTGTCGGACAAGTTGTTTCATAAAGGGGTGTCTAGGTAATTTTCACTTGTCTTTTTCAAGAGTCGGATCTTAAACGTTCATAATTTAAATTTTAAAAAACATGAAAGGATTATGTTTGCCAAAATGTTCAAAAATTATAAAAAACGATGAAAAGAGTAAAAGTGTAAAGATGACGAAAAATAATTATTAATCAAAATAATAAAATATCACTAGTGATAAATTAATGAATATCACTTTTTGTGTCACACTCTGCCATGGCGAAATCACGAGGCGCGAACTATGGATATCATCATAACAAACGGTGTCTCAATAGAGAAGACTAAATGCAAAAATGTCATTCAAGGCGACACAAAGTCATGAAAATATCTCAAATCATGCAAGGGTCTAGGTAAGTAGGTAACAAGTCCTACCTCTTATCCAAGACAAACAAACAAAACATACAAATGTCATACAATACACTTATTCAAATCAAAACAAAAAGAAATCTAAGAGGAATGGGGTTCCTTTGTATGCAATCCTAGGTATCTCCAATCCTAGCCACTTCTATTCTCTACCTTGACCAAATCCTCACCTGAAGGAGACACTAAAACGCATCAACATAAAGTTGGTGAGAGTCATAGGTTTAGACTCCAAGAACCAACATATAGACATAACTTTTAAGCTGTGAACATAACCATTAAAATATTTCTCATATAGAAAAGGTGCTACATAATGCATTAACAAACTAGTAATCAAGATTACACATTCCAATCCAAACAAGGCTACTTGCCTTACCAAATCACTATTGGTCCCATAGACCCCGATACATCTATGTACCAAAACAAGGCTACCTGTCTTAACAAATCATAACTGGTCCTACAGACGCCCATACATCTATGTACTAAAACAAGGCTACCCGCCTTACCAATATCCACTTAGACGGTGCGTGTCCCTCGATCCAAATCTCAAACACAATCAAGATTCCAAGTCTAACACATATGTCCAACACACTAGTGTCCAACATAAAACCATTCAAAACAATCACAACAACACATTTCAAAACCTTTATAGTGTCTCTTCAATCCCATCTGAAAGTAAAGAAAAGCATTTATAAAATTCAAGAATATGGGACTATGAAACTCACCTTGCGAATAGCAATCCAAAAGTCTCTTCACGATCAATCAATTATCTAAAGCACACAACACAATATCACATGTCAACATTGACTCCGGAACTCTAATCCTTCATCAATGTAAGAATCTCTATGATGGATACATCTCAAATTCTATCCCAAATCGGCCCATGTTAGCCCTCTAAGTGTCCATTATCCCAAAATATCCAAAACACGACTTTAAGCATTGTCGTACAAACAATAACCTTGAACTCGACACTTGTACAAAGAATTCGACCAAGCTACTGACATTCATTGACTATACATTCTGAATATTTGTAAAGTACACTCCAAGTACATAATATTAGGATTTTGAATCACCCAAAAAGCTTTAAAAACGAATAAGTTATGACTAAAACGATTTTACATAGAATCTGGCCAGACATTAGCGACGGTTTCTGTGACAGTTTAGCGATGGATTCTGGCAGATTAGCGACAGTCCAGCTGAATTAACCCTAATCCGATTTTTAACCCTAAAAATCCCCCATTAATTACCCAATTCAAACCCTAATTTATCTTAAATCCAGAAAATCAAAAACCTTAATCCATATCACATGATTAATTACATGATTCGAATATGATTAAACAATTAAAAACGATAAATTAATGTATGATTATACCTTAATAGCAAAACCCCCAAAAAAAAATTCTTCCTGTCGTCAACTCTCTCCCATCCCCCTATCTGTTTTTTTTTTGTTTGATTAAAACTACTACTCTCCATGTATATAAATTTATCCCAAGCTTAAACCCCTTTTTCCTTTTCTTAACCGATCCCTACTTTTAAAAAAAAACCTTTGTCCCTTTTTTTTTAGTTTTCTTTTTTCTAAATTTTGTTTGTCCAAAATATTTCCTTATTTATAAAAACCCTTTATTTATTTTTAAAACCTTCTACTTTATAAGAACAACTGTTTACTTGCATTTTCATTAAAACCTTTCGCAAATTAAAATTCTGTTTTATAAAATTTTACTATCTACGACTTCTAAATAAATATATGAAAACTTCTAAACTAACGCGAAGCTATTAACCTACACCACTAAATGCATACATATATAATTACATAATAATACTACGTACACGGTAATTAAAGACGTACACGAACCTTATTAACAATAATACTTGAATTTCACGTAGTTCATATCCGATTCCATTTCATCAAATTCCATATTTGACTTGTACCATGATTTACACATCATGTACCTCATAACCGTCATTCACCTTCACCATATGACACATAAAACACATGGTTTACACAAATCTAACACATAAATAAAAATCAACGGATGACAACTAACCCGTCGAAAACCCGAGTTGTCACAATTTATCACTATGATATTTTATTGTTTTGTCACTAATAATTATCATTAATAAAATTCGTCATATTTACAATTTAATCCTACGTCATATTTTTTATAATTTCTATATTTTTTAAAAATTTAGGTTACTTTTCAACGTTAGATCAAAAGTAAATGATAAGTAAGGATTGGTCCCTTGGTATATAGCAAAAATAAAATTACAAAATAACTTATCTTGGCGGAACAGCTTGATTATTTAATCTAAAAAAGAAAGCATATTTTGTATTTCCGTTACAAATTTATACTTCATATAAAGAGTTTACATGCTTCTTTATTTCTTTAGAAAGCGAAATTTTCAATATTTCATAATTGTGAAATATTTGTAACCCAAATTCATTTTGAGCTTATCCAATTTTATCAGACGAAACATTCATGTCAACCTCAATCACCCAGTTTAATCACTTACGTATCCCACTTGATGAAATACTAAAAGCCACCAACAACTTTTCTGAAGATAACATAATAGGCAGAGGTGATTTCGGCTATATTTACGAAGGACAGCTCTTGCACTCCGGGGAGCTAATAAATGTTTCCGCCAAGAGGTTAGATCGTAGTCAAGGACTAGGAGACATCGAGTTCTTGACTGAAGTTTCTGTGCTGTCAAGTCTCAAACATCCAAATATAGTTTCTTTGATCGGGTTTTGTGACGAAAAAGGTGAGAAGATTATCATAAACAGCTTTGAAGCGAATGGAGGTCTTTGCATGTATCTTGATGATCCATCGCTCACTTGGGAGCAACGAATAAGAATATGTTATGGTGTTGCAAAAGCAATAATTTACCTCCATTACGAAGAAGGACGCGAGTTTTCTATCATACATCGTAACATCAACAGCTCCACAATTTTATTAGATGATAATTTTGAGGCTAAGTTATCTGGATTTGAGTTTTCAATAAAAGATTCAGTGGACCGAATGGAGCACTATATTTCATCCGAAGTCATTCAAATTCAAGGTTATGAGGACCCGGACACAATAAAGAGTGGAGTGATGACACAAAAGTCGGACATCTACTCATTTGGTGTTGTTTTATGTGAAATCATGTGTTGGAGGAAAGCATTTCTTCCACATGAAAGCGAAGATAAGAAGTATTTAGATCAATTGGTCAGATTTCATGATGAAAATAAAACACTAGAGGATATAATCCATCCTGATTTATGGAATCAAGTGCCCTCGGACTCCTTAATGTTATTTGCAAGTGCAGCGTGTTTGTGCATCCAAAAGGATCGGCTAGACCGCCCAGATATGAACATGCATCTTCTTTACTTCAAGCACATGCTGACACACGAAGATTTGAAGATGCAACTCCTTTCCCGAAAGGAAATGTTCGAACAAGAGTTGGGAAAACCGCATCTTTCGTTGGAAGATAAAATCAAGGTAAGACCACCCCTTTAGTTGCATTATTTTACAAAGTTATACTCATCCCGTCACAAATTAATACTTCCCTCATAAAAAAACAAATTGTTTTAGAAAATATCATTATCAATGCATTCTCTCTCTTACTTTTTTACAAAATTACACTCTTACTTTATGTAATTACCTAAAACTTTATACAGACTTTGTAATTTCTAGTACCACTAAATGTAATATGATAAATTGGTTATATTACTTACATCTAATAATAAAGGTGAGAATAAATAATTTCTCATATCATAAATTAAATGCCTTTAGGATGATAATATTAGTTGAGACATATGAATGATCGGTGGAAATGGGACACTTTGATAAGGACATGACAATAGTTGATAAAGACATGCACATTCTCTCTCCAACATTATCTTTAGTGCTGGTTGGCCATCAACAAAATGCAAAAGCATAAGTGGCGTTTGTAGTGGAAATTAGATCTAGTAGATTTTGAATATTGAAAAAAGTAAAGATCTGCTAGTAAACTTTTAAAAATTGATAATGGTGGGTTTTAAGTTTATTTGAGTTGGATTAATACTAGTAATTGATAATGATGGTTGAATGAGGAAGAAGAAGATATATACGAGAGAGAATGAGAGATAAAAATGAGAAGAAAACAACACTACTCCTTCCGTCTCAAAATTATTATTATCTTTTTATTTTAAGTTGTCTTAAAATAATTGTCCAATAATAAAAATAGATATGAAACTTTGATAAATTTACTATGTTATTCTTGTTTGAAATTGTTATTACAAACTTTAAAAAAGAATTAATTAATTAGCTAACGGATAAACTTGTCATTATGCTAAAAAGTAAAAGAGAGAAAACTGTAATAAATGTAATTTTTTTAAACTGTGTGATTCTTTTCTGGTGATAATAATTTTGAGACGGAGAGTAGAATTTAAGTAGGAGTGTTTATACCATAGGACTCATATAACTTAAACGCTCTAAAGTCTAAACCAATTACTCTCTCCGTCTCAAATTTATAGTCTCCTATACCATTTTTTGCCATCTCAAAATTATATTCTCATTCCAAAAATAGATGCAAGTAATGTGACAAATTTACCATATTACATATAGTAGTACTAGATCTTACAAACTATATATAAAAGTTTTAATTAATTACATAAGGGTAAAAGTGTCATTTTATAAAAAAGTAAGATAAAGAATGCAGTGATAATTATAATTTTTTTAAATAATATGTTTTTTGTCAAGAAACCATTAATTTGGAAGAGAGGGAATACATTTCAAGAGACACATGTCTCCCTTATTTTTTAAAATATATTTATTGGCTCTTTTTATTCACGTGGGCGACATGTTGACAATATGTATTTTACCTTTCGCGAGGGCTAACTTTTTTTATTTTTTTTTATTTTTATAATTTTATTTATTTTATAAAATTGAAATCCTGAAAATACAAAATGAAAATTATAAATTTAATTGGTCAAAAGTAGTAAACAGACAAAAATTCAAAATCGAAACTGATAAAAAACTAAGGGCATTTACATAATTATCCATTCAAAAAATTCAATATTACATAAATATTATTCTCACTTTTATAATTATGTTAATATCATTCCTAAACAATTTGCATCAATATCATTCACAAACATTTATACTAATATCAATACTTTTTCAAACATTTATAATTCTCATGTATATATTCAAAGATCAACATAGTCTATAATTACTCAACGCAAAAAAATAAATTTGAAAAAACGAATATTTATTTGTAATTTTTTTTTCATATCTATATATAATTTTCTATAATTGTACTATAATATTTATTCATTAGTCGAGGTTAAAAAGAATGTAAGAGCATTATAATTCCCATAAATATAAAAGATAAATAGAAGACAAATAATAGTTTTAAAATTTAAAATGAATATAGTTATGTTTCAATTAATTTTTGAACATACATGAATATTTAAAAGTTTAAAAAAGATATTTATGTAATTACAAAAGTTTAGGAAGTAGATTAATGTAATTAAAAAAATGAGAAGGATATATATGCAAATACAAAAGATATTTATGTAATACCAAACTTAAAGAAAGATATACATGTAAATCTCTCAAAAAACTATGCTGAGTGCGCTACTAGTAGGTGTACTTTTTTTAATCTTTTTATATCCAAATATCCATTCTTTTTTCGTAGTATTATCTTCTTGCCTATTAGTTTATTTTTCATTTGAAGGTTTTCTTTCTCATATTTTTTCTTCTATTAGTTTAACAAGAACTTGTTCTAAGCTTAGAAGTGGGTTACTAGGCCGGTTGTGGGTAACCTAACATCCCGTGGCCCCGATCTCCTCCACGGGCTTCGTCCATGTCTAAACGTCGTATAAGCTATATGTTGTACAAAGATAAGCTATACACAATATAGAGAATCTAATGTTAAACTCTACACTTTTCAGAAGTTGGACTAGCACGAATCGATCTTCCATGAAACCTTGCATACATATTTGGAATATCATATACCCGTTTACCGCTAAACACCCCTTTATATACCTCAAAACATAAATCATATATAGTAACTCTTTTACATACAGTAAAATTTTGTAAGTTTTACTTGAAGACACATAAAGCATCTGAAAATATGCAAAACGGCAAGTAACACTTATCAAAATGAATAAAACATGATGGTTAGCTTTCTTCAAGCATGCTATTACGTTCACTATTTGCCTATTATTGCAAAACGGCATGTAACTTCGAACATGCTTCAATCCTTAAGCTTTATGAGTGATCACCTGGACTTAGTGTAGAAAAACAAGATAAAATAGATTTAAACAAGAAATAGAGTTAAAGGTCAAAACCTTTTACTAAAAAGAAGATAAAGCTTCTAAATAAAATAAAGATCACCACAACTACACTGGTGGGATTCTATTATCTAAATGATAATAGTTTTAAAGGATTAAACAAGAACAAATTGATTTTGGGTTACATTTTAATAAAAAAAAAGAGAACACACAAAAACACACAGATGAAAATACCCAAATGCCTCTCTCGAATGAGAGATGATAGGGTTTATAGTTAAAGAATAATAGTAACGTTGCAAATGGGCTTGGGCTTCATCTTTGGGTCGGCTAACAGACTATCATGACATGACATCATTAGTCCTTCAATATCCAACCTTGTATCATTAGAAGTTCAAAGGGAATAATCTGAAATAACAAAAGTAACATAATAAATCCCTGAATGTAAGTATGGATGACTGATTTTGTCCTCAAAGTTAACATCCCCCTTAATCAAACACACCATACATGTTAAACATCCCAAGTTTTTTGACAAGGGCATTATACTGTAATGTGTCGAATCCTTTAGTAAGGATATATACAATTTGATTTGCAGAATCCACTTTGCAAGTTTTGATAGCTGAATTACTATCACAGTAAAGTGTTACAGGCAAAATATTTTCACAATGTAAATCTTTTAGGATTTTACGAATCTACACAACTTCACTGGTTACAGAAACAAGAGCTTTATACTCTGCTTCTTTACATGTTTTAGAGAGAGTACTATACTTTTTACTCTTCTAAGAAACAAGATTGTTATTAACAAAAACACAATAACCAGTTACATATTTCCTAGTGACAATGCACTTAGCCCAATCAGCATTAGAATAAGCTTTAACACTAGGTACATTAGACTCATCATGCTTGTTATTAGAGACAGAATCCTTAAAAGGAAAAATAGACTCAAAGAAAATAACATCTCTAGAGACAAAGAATTGATTTCTATCAAGACTAAAAAGCTTTTAGCCCTTTTGAGAATTAGAATAACCCATCATAACACATTTTTCAGATCTATTAGACTGTTTATCATGACTATTTAAAATAGTAGCAAAACACAAACAACCAAACATTCAGAAAAGAGAGAGATTATGACAAGTATTATAAATCATTTCATAAGGGGACTTTCTATTTAACAAAGAAGAAAGCAATCTGTTAATAAGAAAAGTAGTAGTTCGGATGCATTCAGACCAAAACTTCAAAGGTATCCCCCCTGAAACATAAGGCACCTGGCCACATTTAAAAGGTGTATATATTTTCTTTCAGCCATCCCATTTTGCTGCGGAGTATATGTACAAGAAGTTTGATGAAGTATCCCTTTGTTATTACAAAACTTGTTAAAGGTTTGGTTAACAAACTTAGTTCCATTGTCACCTCTAAATACTTTAATGTTCTTTTTAAAGTGATTATAAAAAACATCAATAAAAGTAACAACTTCATCTTTAGACTTAATCAGATATACCCGAATAGCTTTAGTATAGTCATCCACAATGGTTAAAAAGTATCTATGGCCAGAATGACTTGTCACCTTATAAGGTCCCCACAAATCAAGGTAAACAATGTCCCCCAAACATTTAGTTTTATGATCACTTAAAGGAAATGGTTTTCTTAGCTCTTTGACACACTTCACAATTATCATATTTATCATATTAATTGATTTTCAAGGAACCTTTTAAAACATCTAAAGCAGGGTCCACAGGGTGACCAAGCCTATAGTGCCAGTCATAGAAAGATAGAGAAGAGACAACAACAGTATGATTAACCTTGCACTTAATACCTTTAGTATTTAAGTATTATAAACAACCACACTGATTACCAGTCCCTAGAATGTTTCTCATATTCAAATCTTAATTTAGAAATAAACATTTATTCTCAACAAACACAACAAAGATTTTGTTATCCTTAGCTAGTTTATGCATAGATATCAAAGTGACACAATACTCAAGTATAACCAACACAACAAAAAGAACAAGACCATTCCCCAACTTAGGATTTCCAATTTTAGATATGAAAGCTTCAATACCATTAGGATGAGCTACTTTGATTTTAATATGAGATATGTCAAACACACTATCTAATTAATTTTCATTGTTGGTCATGTGTTGGTTAGCTCTTGAGTAAATGACTTTGTCATGTTGAGTTACTTTAGAATGAATGTTTGTATTAGAACAAATTTTTTTCTCAAAATTGTCATTAAAGACTTTACTAGAATTGAGATAAGTATCCGTCATATTGGCTTGCACACATTTTTTAGAACTAGTATTCTCTTTGATAAGAGAGAGTAAAGTGGTGAGTAATTCATCAGAAAACATAGAGTTTGAGTTGGTGCCCACAGAGTAGTTAGAAACATTTTTCCTTTTAAAATATTGACCAGGTTTCTTTCTCCCAAAATCATTTGGATAACCAATAATTATAAAGCACCTTTAATAGTATACCTATTATACCCACAATTTTCACAAACCAACTCAGAATTCCCATTAGGTCTATAAGTGTTAGGTCTAGCAGTGACATTAGGTCTAGGGGTGTTACTGTTGTTAGGTCTAAAGCCACTAGAGTTGAAACTCTGTTTTCTTTGAAAAACATTTCTAGTAGGCCCATTAGATAAAAAAGCAGATGTCAGAATCCTTTGAGATGAACCAGACAGATTTCCAAATGCAACTCTGTGAGACTCCTCACTAGATATGATAACGTAAGCCCCTATCTGGCAAAATCCCTCTAGAGAGAATAGAGCTTCTAATAATCATATAAGAGTCATCAAGCCCCATTAAAAATGCATAACAACTTGTTATGATTCTTATACTCATTAGTTGTAGTGCACACACAATTAGGTAATTCAACCATAGCATCATATTGCTTCCACAAAGCATTCAAACCATGATAGTATCAGACAAGTTAGAACTATTTTGCTTTAAGGTATTAATCTTATGATGAAGGTTAAAAATAACAGACCCATCAACATTATGATAAGTCTCTCTCAAATCATTCCAAACATGTTCAGCCTTTTTAGAAAAAACTTGTCCAAGGAACAACTCTTCACATGTAGAATTAAAAATCCAACCTAACACCACATCATTGAATCTGTCCCATTGTTTTCCCAAAACTTCATTAGTTATTGACCTTATACAAGTACCATTTATAAACCAAAGCAAGTAACATAGCATTAGACCAAACTTGATAGTTTTCAGTTCCTTAATGTTTTAGAGAAATGACAGTCAATCTGGCAGAGTCATTTGGGTGAAGCTATAAAGGGTCACTAATCAGAGTAACATAGTCACTCCCAACTTGGTCAATATCTGGGTCACCATGTGAGACATGGTGAAGAACACAGATACAAAAAAAAAAAGATAAAAGCAACTCAATCAATGCCAACTAAGTTCCCAGGCTTCCAAACCACTCAAGGGTGGTAGGTCAAGGGCAAGTCAAGGATTAAGGGTCCAGATAATCAACAAAAGTAATAAAACAATCAACACGCAACCAACATGAGAGAGTAAAAAATGAACATTAATCAAAACAGTCACCCACGGTATAACAAATAGATATTAACAAGTAAGCAAATAAGAGACAAACAACAAAAAATAGAGAGATAAAGAGGTGTTACAGTGCATGCAACCAAAAAGCACAATCGATCTGTTCTTCCTAGATTTACTTAGTCTAGGAAGAACATAACCTCCACACCAAACCCTAATATGATAAAATTAGGGGAAATCAAAAACACCACAAGATCTATACGATATATCAATGGAATCAACCTTCCTGCACAAGAAACAAGGTTAAGAAACAAAATATATCGAAACCCTAAAAAAATTTTAGAAACCCTAAAAATTTTTCAACAGATTAAGAAAAGAATATATGTAAATAACACCGATCTAGCTATCTCAATAGCAGATCTAACCAAAAAAGGTATCAATTTGAAAAACCCCCCAAAAATTTTCAAAACCCTAAAAATAAATTTTAATGATTTTAGAGCAACCAGCCTCTGATACCATGTAGAAAAACATGATCAAATAGATTTAAACAAGAAATAGAGTTACGAATCAAAACCTTTTACTAAAAAGAAGATAAAGCTTCAAAATTAAATAAAGATCACCACAACTACACTGGTGTGATCTTATTATCTAAATGATAATAGTTTTATAAGATTAAACAAGAACAATTGATCTGAGTTACATTTAAAAAAGAGAGAGAACACACAAAAACACACGGATGAAAATACCCAAATGCCTCTCTTGAATGAGAGAGGCTAGGGTTTATAGCCAAAGAATAATAGTAACGTTGCAAATGGGCTTGGGCTTCATCTTTGGGTTCGGGTAACAGACTATCATGACATGGCAGCATTAGTCCTTCAATATCCAGCCTTGTATCATTGGAAGTCCAAAGGGAGTAATATGAAATAACAAAAGTAACATAATAAGTCCCTGAATGTTAGTTTGGTTGACTAATTATGTCCAAAAAATTAACACTTAGCTCATATAGGGGTGCAAAGTAAACATAAACCATATTTATTGTCTTTTCCCCGTTTGATATTCCTTACCTTGTTTCAGCATACACCGACAAAACTCTTATAACTCCATTTTAGCTAATCAAAGTTAACCTATACCTGATAAAACTAAACTACTTACATTTTAGAACATATATTATAAAAAACACACACTAAATTAACTTATGCATTCACCAGTTACACTAAATAAGTCATTTCATGCATTTCAATATATGATAGTTAACCCTCACTTTCCTTGACATCAAGCAATAACCAAAGACTTGTCTTACATAATCATACAATCATCCATCTAACAACATCTAATATGTGTTTAGAGCATCTTTAATCACTTTAAACTTATCTAGTATATTTCTTTTTAAATCATTTTACTCGTTGCTATTACAGTTTACAACTACATGTCAAACACTTTTACAAAAACAAAATTACAACTTGCAGTAATTAGTAAACAGTTTACAGTTAAAAGTTAACAGTTGCACTAACTATATAACTATATTTACCAAACATAGCCATAACGTGTGAATTTTGATTACAGATCCAAGACATAATAGATAGTGTGTCTGTTCGTCTACGGCTGATGGAAGAGTCAACTTCCGCTTTTCTTGCTCAAGGCCTTCGAAAACTCAGAACCGACTCTAAAGCTATAGTTGAAAGTACATCATCGAAAGTATGGAAGGTAAACTAAATTTGCACTTATGCAGGAGCGTAACTTCATATCATTATGTATTTAGAATAGAAAACGGGTCGTCTGCTTGGGTTGTAAATTAACCGGATGAATGCGAATGAAGACATGTTCGTGTTCATTTATTCAACATTTGGGTCGTGGGTTCGACCACCGGATCAAACCGGTCGAATCACGAGGTTACGAGTTCGACCATCGAATCAATTAACATATCGTGAACTAACTAAGACAATTTTCGTCGCAATGTACGAATGCTAGTCTAGTTTTCAAAACAGATAAATAAAATTTGTTTTAACCACAATTAGCAACCAAGGCAATATCTAATTAATTTAATTCAATGGATATAAAAGAAGCAATGCTAGAATTATAAATATTACTAAAAAAATTCCACAACATAATGTAACATGCAATATTTAGATTCGCTTTCATCCTTTAAATTGGTCGATATCGTAACACATTATTTCGTGAAAGTTGTTTCATAAGGCTCAAAATAAGAATGGGTGGAAAATTCATCTTCATTTCAGTTTTTTTTCACTTATTATTATAGTCATTTTTCAACCGTAATAGTGGGTCACCTTTAGTACCCTATCTTTTTAAAATATACTATTATATCCGTAAATTAAAAAGGTAAATAAAAAGGTAATGTAAATGTACGAAATTATTAAAAACGTTAGTCGTACTAAATTACAAACTTTTTTTCGTACATTAAAACTTAAACATTACATCGATAACCCAAAAGGACACATAGAAAAATAAAAAGTAAATAAATAAAATAGCAAATCATACCTCGCCTTGAGCTGAGCTCGTTGCCACTCCATTACCGCCGGGCATCCCCAACCAAATGATCATATGTTTGAATATAGAAATTTATGTCTTCTTGCCATTTTCGGTATTTAGTTTCTTCCGACTCTTATGCACGTAATCCCATCTCTCTTATTTTGATCTCTAAGAAGGCATTGTGTTCTTCTTTCTGCAATTCAATAGCACATTTAGTTTGCAAACCAATCTCGGATACCATCAACCTAGCCAATGTATCGTTATTCGTGCTTGATAATCTCAAACTTTTCCCTTTTCCCGCTTTATCCCTCTCGATTGGTTGGGTAATTTCTTTCACGCTTCTTCATCTTCATCACTAATAGCCCGATTGATACAAGCATCCCGTGTTGAACGAACTAGACCCAAATGACTTGTATGACTTGTTCCTTTTTTCTTGTTTTGCTAAGAATTTTGGGATTTTGTTCAGGCAGTTTTTGAAAGTAAAAAAGAGGTGAATTTTTTTTAGGGTAAATGTATATCAAAAGGAGATGTTGAGTTTAGAAATATGGTATTTATAAGAAAATTGGAAAGTTGTAAACGGTTTAAATTTTTTTTCCACCACTTAAGTTTAAACTCAAGGAGCATATCCTACTCTTTTACACACAACTTATGCACAAGTGTTCGAACCTGGGGGCAAATCATGTATGAGTTAACAACCCACATCGTGAGTTGTGAGTTGACCCCACCAAACTGAACTTTTTGTGATCTACTATTTCTCCTAAACATAGTTAGCAATCTCAACAAACTGAACTATGTGAATAGGTTTACTAAATCTTAAACAAGCATGTGAGAATTAACATAACTCAACATCTCAGATCATGTTTGGCACGTTGGCTTATGAGAAGATTATGATTACATTTTTGAAAAACAAGCCAAAACATACCCTACGTACTCATTTATCTAGCAAGTGTAAACTTCCTCACTATTTTCCCCTTATCACAATAATGTTGCAGGTTAACACGTTTGAACACTTGAGAATTCGACTCATAGATATACAGTCGGCCACTAATAATTTCTCAAAGGAATCTACACATTGGCAGACAGAGTCTTATAGTATTTACATAGGTGATCTCGAATGTTTCGATAGAGAGTATGTTTCTTCGTTGGAAGATATAAATAAAGGTGAACTACCCAAGAGACGCTATAATAATGTAAGAATAAAGTGCATCAACAATGCAAATGCAGAAGCTATGTTCCATACAGAAATTGAAGTTCTTAGCACTTGTAAACATAACAACATAGTATCTCTCCTTGGATTTTGTGACGAAGGTCATCATATGATCCTTATCTACGAGGGTAATGAAGGGAATACATGTATTTATGAAGTGAGTGTGTCCCTAAACTTTCCATGGCGAATGCGTGTACTAATCTGTTTGAATATTGCTCTCGGATTAAATTACATTCACAATGAGATGCATGACCAAAAGGTGGTCATTCACCGTCAAATAAGTAGTCACACCATTTTGTTGGATGATAAGCACTGGATAAAAATTAGTGGATTTGGACTATCGACATTCTCGTCTTCAAATCAAGATGCAGACACTGGATATCTCCTCGAAAATATTTTGGATCCATCCGGTGAAAGATACATGGCTCCAGAATTTCGTGAAACTGGTAAGGCAACAAAAGAATCAGATATATACAGTTTTGGACTAGTTATGTTTGAAATCCTATCTGGGATAGATTGCTGCATTTATAGTAGTGGTGAGGCTAAATTGCGGCCAGAACACGCATTCAAGTATGAAACAATAAAGCAAAAGGTATCTCAGGCAACAAAGGAAGAAAATCACGATAACAAACTATTTCTTAAGAAAGGGCCCAATGAAGATTCGTTGGAAACGTTTATAAAAATCACTGAACAATGTTTGGTGGTAAATCCGAAGCAACGTCCAACTTTGCAAGTCATCATCATGGAACTGCACAAAGCGTTAATGTTTCAGGTAAGTCTAGTAGTTTATGTTAGATTATATCAGAAAAAAATGATCAAAAAAGATTAATGAAGTGTTTTATAATCCACAGGAGAACCACAAGGACCATTTAAGAATGTCATTTAAAGACATTGAATCAGCAACACAAAACTTCAGTCGTGCAAACGACATTGGAGGTGGTGGTTTTGGTAGGGTGTACAGAGGAGAACTTGCAACTGAACATGGATCCAGTACAATTGTCGCAAAGCGGTTAGATACACGTAGTGGTCAAGGGGATCAGCAGTTTTACAATGAGCTACATATTCTTTCTGAGTATAAGCATGAGAATGTCATCGGTCTTGTAGGCTATAACAACGACGAACAAGAAAGAATCATTGTATATGAGCATGCATCCAAAGGAAGTCTTGATAACTATTTGAATGATGCTAGTCTTACTTGGGTGAATCGGCTTAACATATGTGTTGATGTTGCAAGGGGATTAGCTTTCCTTCATGGAGGTGTTCGAGAACACGAGGCGGTGATACATAGAGACATGAAAACTGCTAACATTCTACTTTTTGATGACTGGAAGGCAAAAGTCGCTGATTTTGGGCTTTCGTTAATATATACAAAGAATGATGAAACAGACTATGTCATCGATTATGCTAGTGGCACGCCAGGATACTTGGACCCAGTATATCAAAAATCGCGTATCTTAACTAAAGAATCTGATATTTATTCTCTTGGTGTGGTTTTATTTGAGATCTTGTATGGGAAATCAACGTATGAGATCAAGAAACGCGAGAATCAGTTTCTTCAGAGTTTAGTTAAACAGAGGCTTGAGGAGGGAAGATTAGACGAGCTTGTGTTTAACGCTATAAAGAACCAAATCGTGCCAGAAGCATTGGTCACATTTCAGGCGATTGCCTACCAATGCTTACATGATGATAGGGAAAAGCGACCAACAGCACAACATGTTCTAGTACAGCTTCAGAAGGCATTGGAATTGCAAGTAAGTAATCGCTATTTTAAAATTGCGGGCTTCCTTAAATATTTTTTTATGTTTAGACTAAACTTTGCTCTTCGCTTGTCTTCCTTTAGTCCGATTGAAAGTTTAATGTCCCAAAACCTTTATACATATAATAAAAAAACATTAAATAGTCAGAATATATATATATCACACTATCGAAGAAACGACCTACCCAAGAACTAACAACCTCCCCAAAGACTTTGAAGAATCCTATCACTAATAATTATCCGATGATGGCATAGAATACTTGTGGAATCGAATAACTAACATAGTAATTGTACTAACTCGCCGTTAGAAAAAAATATCACACTATCGAAGAAAGCTGGCTTCTTTTTAAATGATTTGATTTCGTGTTGAAAAAAATTATATTTTGTGTTAGGTAAACGGTGTACCCGGTTTGCAATAATACCTAGAGATGTTAATAAATCTTCATATGCTAACTTGTCAAGATGAAAAACATGGAGGCTAAAGTTGTTGAAGAACTGACAAGATGATTATCTGCAAAGAGTGCAAGTTTGAAGTTTGAAGTTTGAAGTTTGAAGTTTGGAATATATATATGACTCTTATCAGTTTGTGTCTTAAATTAAGATTAAAAACAAATGTTGTTGATATTTTGTTTCTCGTTGTTTGTTGTTTTTAGTTGTGTGATTGGTGAAACACTTTTGATATGTGAAAAAACAAATAAACAGATATAACTCCACTGAGATTCATTTGAATTACATATTACTTTTGTTATACAACTCCTCTCTAGCGAGCGGTTAAAAAAGACGACTACAGATACTCAACAAGCCCGCATTTATAATCTGTACGACCCATCATTTCTAGTTATCTTTTTACTTTTATTTTATCTGTAACCAAACCTAAATTCTTGGTCCTTTGTCAAACCGGTCCTGGGCCTTCACAGCTTAACTAGTTTGACATGTAGTGGTCATTAAACAAGAAAAATAGGCCTTTGGTATATATCAATTCCCAACAACCAGTTGAGCTTAACTAAGAGCATCCACAATGGTAAAAGCTATCAAAAGCTTTTTACTATTCTAGCAAGTCTTTTGGAGAGGTTTTTGGCATTATGACAAAGGCTTTTTAATAAGCTTTTTGCTAATGACTTGGTATACTTCAAGTCATTGTTGCAAGTTTTAGCTATTTGATGGCTATGCATTAAAAGCATTAAATGTTTCAAGTCTTTCAAAACTTGAGCATTGTAGATGCTCTAACTACATACGGCAAGAACTGGTAGGTTGTAGCTTGGGCAGCGGGGGTCAAAAAAAGACTGATCGGGGTGACTTGCAAACACCCACTTGTCACATTAGATATGATTACGACTACTGAAGTATGACAATAATAACAAAAAAATGATTTAGGAAATTGTTTGCTTTTATGACACTTTTGGTGACTTTTGACTCGTTTAACCCTCTTTAATTTAGCTAAAAGACTTTACTTAATCCATTTGAGATAAAAGGTCACTTATGTCAACCATTTCCTAATTATTGAAGCTGGTTTGTTGAGGTTTGAAGATTTCTGTCTTCCAGACGATTGTCCAAAATTCTATCCTCCGGACGATTGTCCAAAACATACACACACAATCTGGGACTGTTGAAGTCAAAGGTGGCGCTACGGTTATCGGATGCCTCGTTTATTAGTACCTTTGACTTGGTATGATCCTAACAGTGTTGTATATGCAGATTAAGGCATTCAGGAGTTAATCAGGAGATTACTAAGAGTGTTTTATTGATCCAAAAAATGAGGAGTTGGGATCCCTAGGGACTAGGAAGCTCCTTGTGTTGTCAACCTAGGACTTTAAAGTTGACAACTAATGAGTCAAATTAATTGTTGACTTCTCCAAGTTTCTTGGGGTTTGACATGGTTTAACCTTTAAGAGCCCAGGGTACACTAGCGGTCTAAAAATAGCATGGCGTACCACACCAAAGGGTGGCGCCATAGCCCTCGCGCCGTACTTCCTAGCCCACAAAAAGTGACGTTGTGATTTTTTTAATTACTAAAGTGGGGTATATGTGGACCCATTATACCACTTTTTAGTCTTTTGGCACCGCTTTTTCACGGCTCACTGCAACCCACAAAATGTGGTGCCATAGGATTTTGGTGTCATAGCCTACGTGGCAGCACTTTTTGGTTATGACACTACTTTTAACTATGGCACCACACCACTGTACCCTGTGCTCTAACAAAGATCATAACCTTCTAATTAGTAGTCCTCTAGATACATGAGACTAATCATTAATTTATTTTTTATTCATCAAATATAGAATAATTGGTTTAGATGGAATATGATATACATCAGCCAGAAGTTTCATATAGTTCCTATAACTCGGCTATCTAACCTTGAGAATCGCGAGTTGCGAAACAAGTAATTAGTTACGATTCTTATTTCTCATACCCATGGACATTTACACCTTTCACCAAGCTCGACTTTACCATTGATGCATTTTAGAATGTTTAAAAGACGAAAATGTGATAGGGAAAGGGTGCTTAGGGGTCGTGTACAATGCTGAAATGCCAAATGGTGATATTATTGCCGTATGAAAACTATGGAAAACAAAAAAAGATGAAGAACCCGCTATTGATTTATTTGAAGCAGAGATACAAAGTCTTTGTCATATTCGACACCGAAACATTGTGAAACTTCTGGGCTAGTTCTAATAGAAGTGTGAAGCTTTTACTAACACTACAAGAAAGTTGAGAACAGATGACGGGGGTTTCCCTAGCGACAAAATGTCGCCAGGGATAACCCCTTTTCCCTGGCGACAACGCTGACGTGGCGGTAAAGTAGGTTTACTTTTTGGTCAAAGTTTGACTAGAGTTTCCCTGGCGACATGTCGCCAGGGATAATCGGTCCAAAATCAGATACCAAGTGAAAGAGCGCGAAATTTTCCCTCCAAGGTTTCCCTGGCGACATGTCGCCAGGGAAAACCTAGTCAAACTTTGACCAACTTATCCTTGGCGACATGTCGCCAGGGAAAACACGTCCATCGTATTTAACAAAAAGTATGTTTGCTAATTACATGTCAAGATTATCCCTGGCGACAAGTCGCCAGGGAAACCGTCGCCATTTGTCATTAGTTTCAAAATTAAACACAAATGTTTAATTACATGTCAAGAATGTGTGGCGGGCTTTTACCCGCCAAATCCCAAATGTTTCCCTGGCGACATGTCGCCAGGGAAACTCCCTGACATATATTTATTTTGTTTTTGCTTGTTAATTATTATTTTAACTATCGATCCGATGTTATTTAATTTTTGCGACGTTTATATAATAAAAATGAGACATTTATAAAACAAATATTTATTTATTCCAAATAATTATTATATTAACTATCGATCCGATGTTATTTAATTTTTGCGACATTTATATAATAAAAATGAGACATTTATAAAACAAACATTTATTTATTCATAATATTATACATAGCCCTTGTGGAATCAAATGGAAAACTTAAAAACAGACATTACTAATCAACTTAAAGTTCGTGAAGTAGTGCAGCCGATTACTACTCAACGCTAAGATTTTCCATTTCATTTAAAAGCTCATGAAGTATTGCAGCCGATTGACATGCGTGGTCTTCAGGATGCCTTTCCATTTCTAGTCTTGCCTCTAACATCTTTATCTTTAGATCTTTGATCTTGTAATTTGAGCACTCGGTGGGTGCAGATTGAGAAGGACCTGTAGAAGAACTTGGATGTGAACCTTGAGGTGTTGAAGATCCAGGGGAAGATCTTATACGGAGTTCGAGATCAAAATCATCCTTCCATTTAAAATATTTACATCCATAATCATTTGTTTTTGGCTGTTACAAAGTAAACAAATAACATGACATGTCATTTAATAATCACACGTATTACATAACTAAAACATTTGATTGTTTACCTTCGAAAAAGGACATGCATAGTAGAGTTTACCAAAGCTATGAGGTTGATGTGACTGTCTCAACACAATATATCCCTTTCTACATGTACACTTATAAGCTTCACGGGGATCCATCTGCTACCAAATCAGGTGGTGGTGGTGGTGAGTTTGGTAGGAGATGATAAGTGTGTGTGTGTGTGTGATCTGCTGATGATAAGTGTGTGTGAATCCTTTTATGGTCAAAAAGTGAGGGAAATGGTTAACATTTTCCAGCCAATGTTTTCCCGCCAACGTTTTCCCGCCAATAGTTAAACGTTGGATGTTCAATGGATGACCCGGTTTGTTATGGTTATACGTTTGATGTTCAATGGATGATCAGGTTTGTTATGGTTATACGTTGGATGTTCAATGGACGACTCGACATGTGTTGGTTACACGTTAGATGTTCAATAATTGCTTCTCAGGTTGGTTGCCAGTTGTCTCAACTTTCACTCAGAACGTTATGACATATGCTTCTCAGTTTAGTGAAGTGATAGCGGACGGGATGTTGTGTGAGAATGAAAAACATGTAACCAAGCTTGGTTAGACGTTAGATGTTCAATGGACGACTCGACATGTGTTGGTTACACGTTAGATGTTCAATAAATGAGTCGGCATGTCTTGGTTAGACGTTAGATGTTCAATGGATGAGTCGGTATGTCTTGGTTAGACGTTAGATGTTCAAAGGATGAGTCGGTATGCATTTGTTAAACATTAGATGTTGAATGGATGAGTCGGCATGTCTTGGTTACACGTTAGATGTTCAATGGATGATAGGCATGTCTTGGTTACACGTTAGATGTTCAATGGATGAGTCGGTATGCATTTGTTATACGTTGGATGTTCAATGGACGACTCGACATGTGTTGTTACACGTTAGATATTCAATAAATGAGTCGGCATGTCTTAGTTACACGTTAGATGTTAAATGGATGAGTCGGTATGCATTTGTTAAACGTTAGATGTTCAATGGATGAGTCGGTATGTGTTGGTTACACGTTAGATGTTCAATAAATGAGTCGGCATGTCTTGGTTAGACGATAGATGTTCAATGGATGAGTCGGTATGTCTTGGTTAGACGTTAGATGTTCAATGGATGAGTCGGTATGCATTTGTTAAACATTAGATGTTGAATGGATGAGTCGGCATGTCTTGGTTACACGTTAGATGTTCAATGGATGACCTGGCATGTCTTGGTTACACGTTAGATATTCAATGGATGAGTCGGTATGCATTTGTTATACGTTGGATGTTCAATGGACGACTCGACATGTGTTGTTACACGTTAGATATTCAATAAATGAGTCGGCATGTCTTAGTTACACGTTAGATGTTAAATGGATGAGTCGGTATGCATTTGTTAAACGTTAGATGTTCAATGGATGAGTCGGTATGTGTTGGTTACACGTTAGATGTTCAATAAATGAGTCGACATGTCTTGGTTACACGTTAGATGTTCAATGGATGACTCGCCATGTCTTGGTTACATGTTAGATGTTCAATGGATGAGTCGGTATGCATTTGTTAAACGTTAGATGTTAAATGGTTACCGAATTAGAATAAATCGAGAAACTAAACGGAATAAATCGGAATGAATTTAGATATTAAACTGACCGGGATGATATAGCTATTTTATAAATAATAATAATTATTTTATAAATTGTAATAATAATAATTATTATTTCATAAATAATAATAATAATACATAAGTAACAAGAAACTTTATTTTCACAAAAATTATCCCTTGCGACATCTTTGACTATCCCTGGCGACATGTCACAAGGGAAACTATCCCTGGCGACATGTCGCCAGGGAAACATGTGCTCACTTGACTTTCTAAAAAGTCAGCCAAGTTTCCCTGGCGACATGTCGCCAGGGAAAATTGGGCTCACTTGACTTTCTAAAAAGTCAGCCAAGTTTCCCTGGCGACATGTCGCCAGGGAAAATTGGGCTCACTTGACTTTCTAAAAAGTCAGCCAAGTTTCCCTGGCGACATGTCGCCAGGGAAAATTGGGCTCACTTGACTTTCTAAAAAGGCAGCCAAGTTTCCCTGGCGACATGTCGCCAGGGAAACCTCGTCACACCCCTCCAAAATTTTTTCAATAACGCGCGCTTTTGGCTAAACGACAAAAGGCAAAAGTATCCCTGGCGACATGTCGCCTGGGATTGTCGCCGGGGAAAAAAAGGCGCATTATTGACCAGATACCTTATCCTTTTCTCACAACACTTAACAAAAAAAAACCCATCTCCTCTTCTTCTTCTTCTTCCCTGCTGCTCCATTACCACCATCACCTCCACACCACCATCACCACGATCATTATCATCACCACCACCACTAGTCACACCACCTCACCACCACACTTGCACACGTGCACCACTTCGCCACCACTCCGCCGCCACTCCGCTGCCACTCCGCCACCATCATCACGCCTCCACTGCCACTCTGCTGCCACTCCGCCAACAAGTTTAAACACCATCATCTTCACTAAAGGTTTAATTTTTTATTTCTAGATTAAGATTTAATTAATTGATTTTGATTTTGATTTTGATTAATATAGTTAATGTTTTGTTTTATGTTATTGTAGCCCGAGCCCCAACCGCAGCCAAGCCCGCCCACAGCCGACCGATCCCCGACCACAGCCGAGCTCGACCACAGCCGACCGAGCCCCGACTACAACGGTATGTTTTTTTTTATTTTTTATTGTAATTTATTATAATACATATTGTTTTTTATTTAGTATTTCATTTTAGATTCCCCGGCGACATGTCGTCGGGAATGTATAAACTTGTTAATTTGAGTGTTAAACGTAAATCTAAACACTCGTTATGTTGCATATTTGATGAAAATAAACTGATAAGCTTATCAGAATAAGCTGTTTTCAAACAGCTTATCCTGATAAGCTTATCGCGATAAGCTGTTTTCAAATAGCTTATCCTGATAAGCTTATCCTGATAAGCTGTTTGATAACAGCTTATCCTGATAAGCATACCGGGATAAGCTGTTTGATAACAGCTTATCCCGGTAAGCTTATCAGGATAAGTTGTTTGATAACAGCTTATCCTGATAAGCTTATTGGAATAAGCTGTTTGATAACAGCTTATCCTGATAAGCTTATCAGAATAAGTTGTTTGATAACAGCTTATCCTGATAAGCTTATCAGAATAAGTTGTTTGATAACAGCTTATCCTGATAAGCTTATCAGAATAAGCTGTTTGATAACAACTTATCCTGATAAGCTTATCAGAATAAGCTGTTTGATAACAGCTTATCCTGATAAGCATATCAGAATAAGCTGTTTGATAACAGCTTATCCCGATTTATCTTGATAAGTTGTTTTCAAATAGCTTATCCTGCTAAGTTTATCGGGACAAACTGTTTGAAAGCAGCTTATCCTGATTGGCTTATCAGGATAAGCTGTTTGATATAAATGTTTTATTGGACTAAGCCTTAGGAATGTTTTAGGATTTTAGCGATTAATTTCGGAAAATTCCCGTCTGAAATTGATCAACCTATAGAAAACCCGTCCGAAGTTAATTTATTAGGAATTAACTTCGGAAAGTCCCCTGTTTGGGACTACTTTTTGAATGTTTTGTCTCATTTAGGATATGCATGCGTATAACCGATTTAGTATTTGAGATGATTTCGACAGTGTTTCTCCTTTACTCCTACGAATATGTCTTTAAACACATATTTGGGGAGTTGAGGGGAAATGCTGCCGAAATTTTCTCAAATAGTAAATCGGTTATACGCATTCATATATGAGACGAAACATTCAAAGGGTGGGTTAGGATTGCCTTCCATAGTTGCGCTAGGTGAACATACTATTTTCTATACTTGATAATTATATCTTTTAATAAATATTATTATATAATTATATACTTTATAAATAATAATTATATATTTTATAATTATTTTTATAATTTGATATAATACATATTATTATTTATGAAATATATAATAATTAAGTTGCATATAATAACTAAATGTATCGTTAAAACACAGTTATGGTACTCATTGATAAGAGTTGGACACGGTTAGAGCGTCATCAGCCAGAATATATATTGGGTCTTGCCAATTTTGTCAAGCATTCTAGGAAGTTTGTGAATCGTTTGAATGAGATACCATGTCCATGCAAGCGTTGTCGAACAAGACTCCTGGTAGATATTGACCTTCTTTCGAACCACGTTATGAAGTCCGGGTTTGACAACAGTTATACAACATGGGTACACCATGGTGAACCGGCTCCTCCTACACCTACACCTCCTCCACCACCACCACCACCGCCACCACTGCCAATAATAGATAACACAAGACAACCTTTTATAACTGACATGACATCGTTGCTTGATGACCTTACCTATATGCCTCCGGACTATATTCCTCCTCCACCTCCTCCCAACTCAAGTAACAGACGGACTCAAGCTAACGAGTTTGAAGAGTTATATCGCAGTGCCAATGAGCCGCTGTACCCTGGTTGTGTAGAAGCGACTCGATTAGACTTCATGGCAAAGTTTACACATTATAAGGCCAAAGGTAAAATCACCGATACCATATTCAATGATATTCTAGAGTGGTTCCAAACTATCTTTCCCCCAAGCAGAGGATTCAAGCTCCCACCGTCATACTATGCAATAAAGAAGACATTTAAAACGATCGGGTTAGGGTACGATTCGATACATGCTTGTGAACACGATTGTTGCTTATTTCGGGAAGGATACGCCGATTTGGATTTCTGTCCGGTGTGTAATACAAGTAGATGGAAAGACACTAACACGCCGGGGAAGAAAGTTCCTAAGAAGGTGCTGCGTTACTTTCCGATCATTCCTAGACTACAACGTTTGTACAAGTCTAGTAAAAGTGCAAATGATATGATTTGGCATGCTACTGGAAAGTGTACGGAGCCCGGTAAGATGAAACACCCGTGTGATGGTGCGGCTTGGAAGAAATTTGATGCCAAGTATGGTGATTTTGCAGCAGAACCAAGAAATGTTCGATTAGGGTTGGCTGCTGATGGTTTCAATCCATTCGGCAACCTTAGTCAGACTTACAGCATGTGGCCGGTGATATTGACAACATACAACCTGCCTCCGTGGTTGTGTATGAAAGTGAGTTCTTTAATGCTGACGCTGTTAATTCTTGGCCCTAAATCCCCGGGCAAGGACATTGATGTTTACTTGAGACCTTTAATTGATGATCTAAAACTTTTATGGGATGGTGTGAGTACTATAGACCAAGCTACAGGCGAGGCATTCACCATGAGAGCGATGCTTTTATGGACCATCAATGATTTTCCGGCTCGAAGTAGTTTGTCTGGGTATAGTGGGCAAGGTTACAAGGCTTGCCCTACATGTAATGACGACACTCCATCTCTTCATGTGGCAAGCAAAATAGCTTATGTTGGCCACAGAAGATTCTTACCGCCCCGCCATAAATCCAGGAGTTCACGTTTATTCAATGGTAAACCCGAACACCAGCCCCGTCCTAGAACATTTACCATGGACCAGATTGACGAGCAACACGCTTCACTGCCAAATCGACTGCCCGGTAAACATAAGAATTTTGGGGGTGTGAAGATAACACGCAATTTTCGTGTTGAGCCTAACTGGTCTAAACGGTCTATTTTTTACGAGCTTGAGTATTGGCCTTTTCTTTCACTAAGACACAATTTAGACATCATGCATATCGAAAAAAATATGTTGGAGGCCATCCTGAACACTTTGTTGATGAATGACAAATCTAAAGACACTGTCAAGGCAAGACAATACTTGGAAAAGTTGGGCATTCGAAAAAGCTTGTGGCTCACCCAAAGTAAAAACGGGAAGTGCAAGAAGCCTCAGGCTTCGTATTCCTTCACACCAGAGAACATGAAAAAGTTTTGTCAGTACATCAAGAGTTCGGATCCAACTTCAAGCACAAAGTGACCTATAACTATACCAATATAACGGGCATGAAGTCTCATGACTGTCATATAATGATGCAACGTTTACTTCCTTTCGCACTTCAGGAATACTTGCCTGCTGAGATTGCAAGACCACTGATCGACCTATGTAACTTGTTTAAGCAACTCTGCTCTGCAACTTTAATGGTGGATGACATGTTGACTGCTGTAAAAAAGGTGGTTGACATTTTGTGCGATCTTGAGCTCATATATCCTCCTGATTTCTTTGACATTATGGTTCACTTGGTTATCCATTTACCTGATGAGGCCATTGAACGCGGGCCTATCCGCCCCCGGTGGATGTATCCATTTGAAAGATACATGAAAGAGCTAAAAGGTTTTGTACGAAATAAAGCTAAGCCAGAAGGTTCGATTGCGGAGGGTTATGTTGCACAAGAAGCATTGACTTTCTGTTCTAAGTATTTTCGGGATGATGTTACCACTAAATTTAATCGTCTCGACCGTAATGTGGACCCCCTCCCCCAACGTGTCAGTTTCAGGTGTTCCGATCGGTATGTAACCCGCTTGGGAAAAAGTCGTATATTCCGTTCCCTTATCAAGAGTTCAAGAAAGTGGAATGGTATGTACTAAACAACAGTCCTGAAATCGACAAGTATATTTCTGAGTTCAAGAGGTACGCGTTTTTTATTTTATTTTGAAACTTCTTTTTCTTAACAATAGCGACTTATTCTAATACCATGAACGTTTTTCAGATTATATCCTGACAAAGACGAGAAAAAAGAATTCTCCGCGTGGTTTGGGAAAATGGTAAACTTAGACTTATCTTGTGTACTTACCTGTAAAAAAATAATATTATTATAAATAGTTTTCTGTACCTAATCCTTTATTCCTCATAGATCCGTCAACGTCACGTAGACAATGACAAAGACCCAGAGGTTATCCAGACCAGCGAGTTATTCGCTTTGGCTTGTGGACCATCACCGCATCCAATCTCAATAAACTCTTGCATAGTCGACGGTGTGAGGTATGTCGTGCACAGTCGCGATGAACGTCGTACAACTCAAAACAGCGGCATTTGTGCGCCTGGCCTTGAGAACACAATGGCTTATGGTCAGCTTCAACAGATCCTCGTGTTTCGTTATTTGTCGTTCAGTGTTGTGTTGTTCAAAGTTAAGTGGTTCGACACTCGCCCCATGTTACGTAAAAAACGTCTTATCTATAGAAACAACATGACTCAACTCACCGACACAAGAGCTGAGTATTGGAAAGATGAACAATACATTCTCGCAACACAAGTCAAACAAGTCTTCTACATTGAAGATCAGAACAAACCCAACTGGAAATGTCGTTGAACATGTTAATCATAAAAAGTTTTCCAACGGGGGTGTCATAGTGTCAGATGTCGTTCCTGATATTATACATTTCGACAACTCATCTGATCTACCACTTTCCACTGATTTGAATGACTTGGGTGATGTGACCTTGAATATAGATGGCCACGAAATGGAGGTTGATGCACCGCCAAATATCATTGATGTTGATGATGAAGACGATGGTATTACTGATGATGAAGACGCCCCTCATGATTTAAGTGATGACGAACGTGTGAATGATGATGATGGTGAAGACAGAGTTTATTCTAGTGAAGAAGAAGATTGACCTTTAGTTGTAACTTGCAAAAGACACTTATTTGTTTGAATTAATGAATCTAATTGTTGTGGATTTTTTAAATGTGTATATTTATTTGGATGTGTTGTATTTGAATTTGTGCATGCTTATATTATTTTGTTCATGAATTTGTCTATGTTATGCTAATTGTACTTGTACAGATGTCAGCAGATATTGCAGGATCACACGGTGGTGACGGTGGTGGTGAGGATGAACCTCCTACGCCAAACATCCGCAGCGGTTGTTTCGCCGTATTTAGAAATAAAGGTAAGAATATTTGGATTATTGTAACACAATCAAAAATTTGGTGCATATATATGTTGCTTGCCTTGAATTTTTATTACTTTGTCACTCACTTGATTTTTGCAGGCAAAGGCAAAAGAAAAGAAAATTTGGGCGGCAGAGCGGCCGGTAGAAAGACTCGGGGCATTAGCCGATGTATCGATTTGTTGGAGGAAGTTGGTGAGCATGGCCCTGTCCCGATAGATTTTGAAGAAAAATCTCACCGGCCTCGCGGCACGCATGCTCAGCATTTATCTAATTACATCGGGGATTGTATCAGGAGGCTCGTGCCACTGTACTACCCAAGTTGGGCTGATATCCCTGATGAGATCGAAACATTGGTTTGGGCGAACATAGAGGTCAGTTATCATTTTTATGTTCATAACATTATTGTGTTTATTTATTTAATGATGTATATATTTAAATAAATTTGTTTATTTATTTATATCATATAAATAAATAACAAATTTAAATAAATATACAAATTGTATCTTATTTATTTATATCATATAAATTTTTTTTAAATATATATAAAAAAATTAGAATAAATATAAAAAAATTTAAATAAATATATATTTGATGAGAATAATGTAATAAGCTTTTCGGATAAGCTGTTTTCAAACAGCTTATCCTGATATGCTTATCAGAACAGGCTGTTTGAATACAACTTATCTTGATAAGCTTATCAGAACAAGCTGTGTGAAAACAGCTTGTTCTGATATGCTTATCAGGATAAGCTGTTTTCAAACAGCTTGTCCTGATAAGCTTATCAGGATAAGCTGATTTCAAACAGCTTGTCCTGATAAGCTTATCAGAACAAGTTGTTTTCAAAAAGCTTATGCTTATTAGGATAAGTTGTTTTTATTATAAAAAATTAAATAAATGACTAAGCCATTAAATAAATAAACAAAATAATGTATAAATTATATCTCTAACTCTAACTCTGTTTTTGTTTTATTTGTTGTATATGAATGCAGAATAAGTTTAATTTGACGCCACACAAGAGTGATCCTGGTAGATGGAAGGAAATACGTGGCGGCATCAATCAAATGCTTACAAAGAGTTATAATTCTCGAAAAAATACGCTCAAGACAAAGCATTGGGTCCGAGACATCGATACCGGCAGGGTAGATATCGACAGAGTCCGCAGCGAGCGTCCAGAGGAAATTACTTCAGAGGACTGGGAGAAACAGATCGCGCTTTGGAGTAATTCGGATTACGAGAAAAGATGCCAGACGAACTCCCAGAACCGGTCTAAGCAGAAGACGCCGAGTCGGCAGGGATCCCGATCGTTGGCACGCCTTCGAGACCAAGTGGTGAGAAATTCTATAATTAATTTACATACATATATGTCTTTGATTATATGTTTTGTTGTGTTGTGATTTTTTGTTTTGAATTTGCTTCATTCTATATATGCGTGTCTATGTATGTACAGACGCAAGCTGCAATTGAAGCTGATGTGCCACCCCCGACTGTCATTGATCACTTCTTCATTGCGCACACCGACCAGGATGGGAATTTTCCTTGCGATGCGGACCGCGTTATGTATGTAAGTATTTTTTTAAATTAATTAATTAATTAATTTTTTTTTGGATATGCCTTGGTTTTTTACTATTCCTTGCCGATAAATAATGTACCAACCCGACTAATATATAATATACTAACTGTCGTTTGTTTTTGTCACTTCATTAGGAGGAGATGCTTGCGATGAAGGCTGAAGGAAAATATACGGACGACGAGATCAACCGTATCGTCCGAGGTGGAAAGCAGCGAGGCCACATGCCCGGTGTCGGCCAGATAGTGCCGAGAAGGAGTGCTCACTATATGCCTCCTCCTCCTCCCGTCGACCCACGGTTGGAACAAGGGGCTCAAGTATTTAACTTTATGAGAAGTGATGATAGGTTTGCCGATGCGTTCGCAGCATTTCTATCGGGTGGTGCTAGCGGGAGTGGCACGGGAGGCAGCGGTAGTGGCGCCGGTCGGAGTGGTAATGGTTAGTATGCTTGTCTTGTTTTTCCTACCTTAGCATGCAAGTTTAATAATTGTAAACCCCGAATTGCAAGTTTAATAAGTGTAACTAGGAACTTTGTACTCAAGTTGTGACATGTATTTGTATTGATCGAGAGGTTACATGTTATTGTGTTTTGGTACTAGATTCGTGGTAGATTTTTATTATTTTTATCTTCAGGTTTTGTATTTGTATTCCCAGGTTTTGGTATATTTTTTCCGGAAAAATTCCGGAAAAAATCTGGAAACAGCCTGCTGTGCAGGCAGCTAAAAAAAAATGTCAGAGTTTCCCTGGCGACATGTCGCCAGGGAAACTTTGGCTTATTTGACTTTCTAAAAAGTCAGCAAAGTTTCCCTGGCGACATGTCGCCAGGGAAACTCAAAAAAACATTGACTTGTCAACGCCAGGCGTTGACTTGTCAACGCCAGGCGTTGACTTGTCAACGCCAGGCGTTGACTTGTCAACGCCAGGCGTTGACTTGTCAACGCCAGGCGTTGACTCGTCAACGTTACGTCTAGTTTCCCTGGCGACATGTCGCCAGGGAAACTCAAGAAAAACATTGACTTGTCAACGCCAGACGTTGACTCGTCAACGTTACGTCTAGTTTCCCTGGCGACATGTCGCCAGGGAAACTCTAGAAGAACATTGACTTGTCAACGCCAGGCGTTGACTTGTCAACGTAACGTCTAGTTTCCCTGGCGACATGTCAACCTGTTTAACTTAAGTTCCTTAATCAGCCATATTTTCCCTGGCGACACATGTCGCCAGGGATACTATCCCGCACCAACTTCAGCGTGGCACCAATTTTTGAACCAAAGAGTTTGCGGGGCCCACTTGTCGCCAGGGAAATCCTAATTTGTCGCCAGGGAAACAATCCCGCACCAGCCTTTCTTGGCGAGCTGGCGACATGTCGCCAGGGATTCATCTTCCCTGGCGACATGTCGCCAGGGAAACGTCGCGAATTTGGCCAGGGAAGGCAGCGAATATTGTAGTGTAAACAATCATATAGCTAACGGGAACTCACAAGAGTTGTTATAAACTAATCGGAATTTGGATTGGGAAACGAGGTACAAGATTGTGGTGGGGTCTGCACAAGGGCTCGCGTATCTTCATCATGATTGTGTGCCCGCAATTCTTCATAGAGATGTGAAGTGTAATAATATATCTTCTTGATTGTAAATATGAGGCTTACTTGGCAGATTTTGGGCTCGCGAAGCTTATGAGCTCTACAAATTATCAGCATGCCATGTCGAGGGTAGCTGATCATACGGATACATTGCTCCAGGGATAAGGAAGTAAAAAAGCAAAAGATTCTTGAACATGATTGGTGATCACACACGCAATATTAGTTTAAGTGTTTAAATACAAACAAACCACTTATTTTGAAACTTGCTAAGCAATTTTGGGAGGTGCTAATTCAAATGACTCTCCAGGGAGAATACCTGTTTATTAAAATGACTAAAAGCAACAAACGATCTGAAACATCTCAGGTGGAGCAACAACATATAATCGGTTTGCAAGTGTTTTTTTTTATGGCTGATGATTATTTGGTGGTGGGTGTTTTAGGCTTTGATTACCATATTAGAATTGATAAAATCCCATGCCTGAGTATTATTATTCATCTAATATAAATATATATCGTAGTCTTGTATAATAAGATAATTAATATGGGCTAAGCCGATAATAATAACTAATGCATGGGCCAAATATAATTATGCTAATATACATTTGTTTTTAATTTTAATTAAAACACAAACAGTACATTCTTTACGTAATTAACAGAAATTATTTTATTTTTTTAGCACAACACAACTAATTTTAAAGGAAGATAGCTCTTTTCCGAAATGAGATATAGTTTGATTTTTTAATTACTTATTTTTTCGACGATCAAAGTTTAGTCTGAACATAAACAGTTTCTAAAGGAATCCATCATTTTTTGCAATTCCAATGCCTCCTGAAGTTGTGCTAGAACATGTTGTGCTGTTGGTCGTTTTTCCCTATTATCATGTAGGCATTGGTAGGCAATCATCTGAAATGTGGTCAATGCTTCCGGTACGATTTGGTTCTTAATTGCGTTAAACACAACCTCATCTAATCTTCCTTCCTCACCGCGCTGTTTAACTAGACTCTGAAGAAACTGATTCTCACGTTCCTTGATCTTATTCGTTGATTCCCCATACAAGATCTCAAATAAAACCACACCAAGCGAAATATATATCAGATTCTTTGGTTAAGAAACGTGATTTTTGATATACTGGGTCCAAGTATCCTTGCGTGCCACTAACATGATCGATGACATGGTCTGCTTCATCATTATTTGTATATATTAACGAAAGCCCAAAATCAGCGACTTTTGCCTTCCAGTCATCAAAAAGTAGAATGTTAGCAGTTTTCATGTCTCTATGTATCACCGCCTCGTGTTCTCGAACACCTCCATGAAGGAAAGCTAATCCCCTTGCAACATCAACACATATGTTAAACCGATTAATCCAGGTAAGACTAGCATCATTCAAATAGTAATCAAGACTTCCTTTGGATGCATGTTCATTTTTATGTCACTTCTCATCTCTTTCTTCTCATCTTAAACCACTTAAACCATTTAAACCACTCAACTCAATCAAACATTTCATCTCATCTTAAACCACTCAAGTTTGAATCTTAAAACAAACCTTGATCCAAAATATAAATCTGAAAAAAAGTGGATCTTGATTCAGATTCCGGCATGATTTTCGACCTCTTCACCACTAACAAGTTCGTTTTCCGGCAATATTTCCGACCTCTTTGGGATCTCGATGTTGCAAACTGCAAATTCGACATGTTTTATGGTTCTTAGTTGCCAACTAGTCGTTTAAAACGTTTCCGGAAGCTCATGAGTTTTGGATTCTGCCATGAACGGTCCATGTCTCATGATTCGGATTCTGGTCAAGATATTTGTATTACAGATTTTGTTTGCATGATTATCTGGTAGAATTGTTTGGAGAAGAAAGAGAAAATACATATTTTTAAGAATTAAATATTGGTTGTTTTTCTTTTGTACTTGTGTGACAGACTGACAATTTTAAAAGGTGGGAGTAGGACTGATAATACATAGTACAAAACTACAAATGTGAGTGGTGTGGTGTGTATACCACATGCCCCTCTAAAGTGATTCCACATTTTATAACATAAACTATAAAGACTTACCTGCAACATTAACGCTTTCTGCAGTTCCATTACGATGACTTGTGAACTTGGACGTTGTTCAGTGATTTTTATGAATGTGTCCAACGAATCTTCATTGGGTCCTTTCTTAAGAAATAATTTGTTATCGTAATTGTCTTCTTTTATTGCCTGAGCTACCTTTTGCTTTATTGTTCCATATTTGAACCCGTGTTATGAATGAACTTCAGCATCACTCCTCCTGTAAAGTGGGTAAGGTATCCCAGATAGGATTTCAAACATAACTAGTCCAAAACTGTATATGTCTGATTCTTTTGTTGCCTTACCAGTTTCAAGAAATTCTGGAGTGATGTAAGAATCACTCTGTGGATCCAAAAGAATTTTGCCGAGAGGTCCAGTGTCTTCATCCTGATTCGAAGACAAGAATGTCGACAGTCCAAATCCACTGATTTGTACCCAAATAGTATCGTCCAACAAAATGATTTCACTACTTATTTTACGGTGAATGACCACCTTTTGGTTCTCCATCTCATTGTGAATGTAATTCAATCCCTTAGCAATAAAATAACAGATTTTAACATGTATATACCATTTGTAAATGTTCAAGCAATGTCGAAGAGTTAATTTATTCATATTATGACCCTCGTAGACAAGGATCATATGTTGATCTTCGTCACAAAATCCAAGGAGAAATACTATGTTGTCATGCTTACAAGTGCTAAGAACTTCAATTTATGTATGGAACCTATCCTCTGCATTTGCATTGTTGATGCACTTGATTCGTACATCATTATAGCGTCTCTTGGGTAGTTCACCTTTACTTTTATCTTCCAAAGAGGAAACAACTCTCTATCAAAACATTCAAGATCGCCTTTGTAAAGACTAGAAGACTCTGTGTTCCAATGTTTAGATTCCTTTAAGAAATTATTTGTCGCCGACTGTATATCTATGAGTGGAATTCTCAAGTATTCAAACTTGTCTCCCTACAACATGATTGTGATAAAGGGAAAAATAGTGAGGAAGTTTACACTTGCTAGATGAATGCGTGCGTGGGATGGTCTTGTTCCAGCAATACTGTTTCTCCATTTTCTCTAGACTTTTGTTTCCTTTTTTTGTATGATTAAAATAGTTGTGACTGAATTCAATGTTACAATTACTGTGAACTGTGCACTATCTTCCAACTGTCCTGATGGTGCCTTGATTAATAAGAGATGGGCCAAATCTTGGCTCTAAATGATGTAGTAATAATTTATTAGGAGAAATGACACTAGAACTCCCCATTCTATACTCATTATTATTTGATGTAGCAATATAGGATCTTTCTTTTTAACGAAACAAGAAGAGTTAGTGACTTAGTGGACTACCTAACATGTGTTCATTCTCAAACATGAGATCTTGGTTGTGAAGAAAACTACAAGAGAGCACAACAAGGAACTAATCTTTGGAATGGAGCTAGAAAGTTCGACAAAATGGTCACACATTAATATTTTTACACTTTAAAATTGTTTTTAAATAGGGCAGATTATAAAAGAATTCGAATATTTTTCAAAATTTACAGTACCACTTTTTCGTTAGAGGATCAGATAACCCCCTTTGACCCTTGTCTACCTCGCACGGACTAACCCTAGCCTATTATGTTCAAGGACGTTTGTCGTATTATTTTATGATATTGTCAACTACAGAGCTTCATTATGTAAGTGGGTTTCTTTGTTGGAAGTGAGCATTGTTATGAGTGTGAGAGACTAAGTTTTTATTTAAGTATTTTGTTAATACTTTTTGTTTCTTTCCTTTGTAAAACCATTGTTTCATTAATTAATAGATTGAACCAATGGGTGGTGTTGATTCTAATTAAGATTGATAATGTTGATGTTGATGTTGGCTTTGATTATCATTTTCTACATGGTATTAGAGCCACGTTGGCTCGATATCAAAGTCCATTGTTGGTTTTGAAAAATTAGAGTTTTAAAAAATTTGGGGGTTTTCGATATAGTGGTTAAATTAATGTTTTCTTGACATAATATTACTAAGAGTGAAATGCACTTTTCATACCTGTGGTATGTCCAGATTGCAAATATAGTCAGGGCCGGATTTAAGCATGTGCAGGAGGTGCGGCGGCACAGGGCCTCCATTTTTTAAGGGCCTCGTTTGTAGATCTGTAGCGTTAGCAAAAAGTTGTTTTGTGATGTTTCTATATAGTTAAATGATGCTTTATGAAGGATAAATATGTTTTACAACATTAGGGTTTAATGATTTGGGTCGAAGATGGAGAAACAGAGCTCGGAAATTTTTAAAAATGGAGAAACTATACGGTGGCATAGTCAAGGCGAAGGAGATGACAATTTTTTATTGCACTTTTTGACTTTTTGTAAGTTACAACTTTTACCCTTATAGATTGTATTTTGTGAATTAAGCCATGTTAATATAGTAATTTATTTAACACTATAGCATTATTTAGGAAAATCTCAAATAATTAAAAAATAAAATCTATAAAATCTGTATTGTAAGCTTTCAAAAATTATCTTGACATGCTACATCAGTTCGTAATAGCTCAGCCTATAGGACATAGATATAAGTTTTCCAAATCTTCAAAAATTGAATGCATTATATTAAAAAAAAGATATGTCATAAAATAAAAAAACAGGTACAAACATCACAAGCAAAACTAAATAAATAATTTATGGTGCTTAGTTAGTGAAGTTTAATGATTTTGTTACACATATTGTTCAAGGGGCCTCCGACATAATACCGCACAGGGCCTATAAAATCCATGGGACGGCCCTGCATATAGTAAATGGTCTTCTTAAACTGCAGGCGGCCTACCTGGTCTTCCATTAAGTGTTCACTTTGCTACTTTGACCATAACAAGCGTTATCCGTTGACGGTTATCTTTCGTTGCTACATGGGGTTTTTTGTCCATTTCCTTATTTTAATATCAGTTTGTCACTTCCTTTTTTCCTCACCACCATTTCTGCATATCAACACTTTTTGCATTGTTGCATTAACTGAAAGTGCAGGTAAGTAACCTTCATATTCACATGACATCTATCATAAACAACTAAATCCCACAATCAAAAGGCATCACTGATCAAATAAAAAATCATATCGAAACCCAGATCACCCATATCAAAACAAAACTCAAATCACCCAACCTTAATCACAAAATCATAAACAACAATAGATCTAATCAAAGAACACGATAAAGGAATCACATGCAACTAATAAAGAAGCAAACACTTTTCTTCATTACTAAGAAAACTATTATGTTAAGGAGTAAACTCTTTATTGTGGCTTAAAATCACAACAGTAAGTTTCAAGGCTCTTAGAAGAAGTAAATATTGATTGTTTTAAATTTAAAATCGTCATATTGGAGGAAACGTGTATCAATGATCAATTGTCACAATATTCACAGATCTAATCAAACAATACCCTCATCACAGTAGTTACCACCATTCATCTTCAATATTTACAAGGGTTTTGATGGTGTTCATCGACTTTTCATCTTCAATGTGTGGAACAGCGGTGTCGTCAACGTGCGTGAGTATAAGGGTTTTGATGGGGTTAGGATTTTGAATAATAGGAGATGGTGGTTTATGAAAGATGATATACTGATTACGGTCGTTTGGAGTTGAGTTATCAGCAAGATTTATTGATGGGTAAATGTGTTTGTGAGAAATTAAGATATTAAAGTGATGTTGGGTAGTGCTGATGGAATACTGGTGCTGGAATGGGAACAATGGTGGTGGGATGATGATGAAGAGGTGTTTTGGGAAGAAATATAAAGAAAAAGACAAAATTACCTTATTAGTAATGGTCAAAGTTTAACAAATGTTAAGTTAAAGTACGAAAATTAACACTTATTTAAAAACCAGTGAGGTCGCGTGCACTTTCAAAAGACCAGTAACTAAAAGTACAATCTAGACAAACCACAAGTATGAAAAGTGCATTTCACTCTATTACTAATTCTTGGGTCTGATTATTCAAATCTATTGACTAATTGGTTTTTCCAAAAATTAATTTTGGGGGTTTTCGATCTCGGTTGTTCTTGATCATTGCCGAGGGTTCTTGAGTCTTTGAAAATGATTAATTGTTTGAATCACTTGTTGCTTATGTTGTTTGTAACACCTTTCACGCATTTCCTTTTAGGGTTTTAGGTTTTTGGTTGTTCATAGAAAGGTGATAGGATTGGTGAAGGTATTCGGTAGTTTGTTGAAGTTTTGATATTATGTTGTTTAGGAGATACAGAAGGTTGTTTACTTTCTTATTGATATTATGTTGGTTATTGTTATTTTTTCATTATTGTTTCTTTGTTATTTGTTTGTCATTCTGTTATATCTTGCTTTCTTGATTTTGTTGGTGATTTTGTGTTACAAATATTGTAAAAACTAGAAGGGGAGGGGGAGGTTGAATATTTTTTTAAATTTACTTATTAAATAAGGGTTTTCAAAAATCTTTTTCGAAAACTTAGACTTAAAATATGTGAAATCTTCTTATACACAATATGGACAATGGATAATGCAACTAAGCTAATAATCACAAGTATATGCAAGTAATGAATAAAGAATGTAAAGAGATAAGGAAAAAAAGATCAAACCAAACACCAAGGATTCATAGTGGTTCGACAACGAAGCTCACTCCTCGTTCCTACTCCACTCCTCGAGTACTCCTTACGCGAGAGTTCACTAATCAACAAGCTCCTTAAGGTGGAGAAATCGTATACGTCGCTTAACCTATTTCCGACTCTAACCTAAAAGTCGAACCCTAATATTAGCTAGGACCAATCTACACCAATATATACTTATGGCCTAAGTATTAACCAATATACATACACAAATTCCAAATAGACACAACTATTTGGATCTTCACGACCACAAGAATGAAAATAAATATTTGATCATCAATGGATCTTTGAGGTAGACACAACACTTCAAGGACATTGTTCTCTTGTACTACATCATCACTCCCATTGAAATCATTAACGTCCATTTCCTCCTCATCGGTCTCTGTATCAAAGTCTGGTACCCATCCAAGGGTTTCCTGAGCACGAATCCGTTAAGTCTTCCCCTTGTAGATAATTTTAAAATCTTCAAATATACTTCTATCCAACTTAGTATGAATACATAGCCTTTTAGAGTGAAAGCATGTATCCTCTAGATCATCAATATCTAGAAGCTCTCCCCACTTATATGCAATATGTTTGAATGTAGCCTCAGTCTAAAGATTAAACGGTATCCCTTCGACCTCCACCCACGCAACTCTTTTATCAGCTTGAAACTCCAATGTACCTTTTTCATGATAGAGAACCAAGATCAGACACTGACATTATCTTGAAATTTTCTCATAACCTCAACATTCTCAAAATCAATCATTACCCAAAATTCCCCCATGTATTGGATCTTGATATCCACAAAACCTTCATTCTGGAGTGATAATTTAAGATTAGAAAAAGAAGCGAACTCTTTTACTCTGAACATCATCGCCTTAGATAAATCCTTAGTCATCAAACAGCCTTCGTCTAAAACAATAGACGCATAAGAATTCGATGTTCCTTTATTATTCAAACCTTTTACCACCTTGGCATACGATGTATTACCCTTATACGTCTCTGACTACTGAGAAATACTATTATCCTTAGTCCCTTTACTGAACATGTTATTATCCTTCTGATCACACCCGACTGTCCAGCCTTCATGGTGTTAACTGTATCTCAATTGAACCTAGAAATGCTTACGTGCAGTTTAAACCGATCAATCCACACCGTACACAAATTAGTAAACAATCTCTCCTCGCTGAACACATTAATAAAACATACAAATCCAAATCGTTTACCGTTTTTAGCTCTCTTAAGCGGAATGAAAAATTCCACCACGTGACCATATACCTTGCAGGAGTGAAACAATTCTTTGGCCGTCAAAGACTCAGTGAAATTAGTAACATACACCGTTGTGGAAATTTTCGCAACATCATCTTCTTTTGATTTAAAAGACGTCATGCCTATATTTGGGATACGAAACGACACCAGAAACACAGAACCAAAACAAATTCCCTAAATAAAACCTAATTTGATCAAAACCCTAACCGCACCATTACAAAGATTCCTAAGGTCTCTCCGATCATTGATAACAATAAATTATAAGGAACAATTTCGATATGATGACCGAACCTTACAATTGATGAATATCTAGCCAAGACAATCACTGATCAAATATCAAACAATCGTCCTTCCCAACTACGTCGAATCAATGAATAAGATCAAATCCACAATCAAAATTATAAACCCTAATCGATCGTTATAAAGTGGATGGAGAACCAACAGGAAAAAAGTAAAAGGTAACGAATTAGGTTAACGAAATCCCCTAAAAACTAATCGCTTCTTTTTGAAGATTCCTCGAGCCAAATAAAAAACCATTAAGGACGATCGAATGAGGATTGAATGAGGATCATACAATAACATATCGTTATTCGGCGAATGGATTTCAACAAAGATTAAGGAACAATTAGGTTAGAGGCGACACTGGTTGATCGTCATTGGTAGAGAGAGTTTTTTCTTGCCTAGTACATGAACAAAATTTGCATGTCTAATACTTTTAGCTTTTTCCTTTGATCTCTTAGATAGGTTGAAAAATTGTTTGTTCATACCTTAAGTGATAATAGATGAAATGAAAAATACTTGAACTCAAGAATTTGTTTTTCGTTTTTTTTTGTAAATGCTTGTTTTTATATATTTTCGTAATCAAGACAAACCGAGACCGCAAATTACAAGTAACGTTTTTAGGCATCATTGCATTATCAATCTCCCCCTTTTGATTCCGACAATACATAAACTCAATCACATGAAAAACAAGATTTTCAAAGACGAGTTTATTTCGTTTCTCACTATTTGTCAAAGCAAAAGGTTGCAAAAGTCTTTGTAGAAGAGAAGAACCGGACTTTGCAAATGCTCCCCCTTGGTGCTTACTCTCCCTTGCTTGGGGCACCAAGGAATCAAGCTATGATGACAAGTTACATAAAAGGGTTAGAAGAAGAAAAGAAACACCCAACAAGATATAGCAAAGGTCACACAATAAGAGAAATAAGAAGAGAAGAAAAGGAACCAAGATCCATAATAAGTCATGTTAAAAAAACATGAAAATGATACAAGGAAACAAGTCATACAAAAATGTTTGAAAAACAAGCCAAATGAAAAGCATAAATATAATCCTAGTTAAACTAAAACTCTAAGATTTGCTTGAATTAGTAGTAAGCAATCCACATGCTTAAATAAAAGACAAGGTGGTGGCGGAAGGAGGTGGTGGTGGCTTGGTAATTGTCTCATAGTCATAGTGAAGATGAGTCTTGACTAGGAGACTCTTGATATAGATCAACTCCTCATAGTTATGAGCCATAGCAAGATGTTAATATTGACAACAATGGAAATATGTCCCATGATGCGTGACATTATCATGTGAGGGAGGAAGAACACAAAAGGGTCGTGGTGGAAAAGAAGAGGTTCCACAACCAATATTCTTAGAAGAAGGAGAAATATGATATTGAGTGTTCTTGGGTGAATTTTGATTGAAAGAGATTGGGGAAAATGGAGGAGAATAAAGGCTTTCATTTGGTGAATAAGACATTTTGATTTGAGAAAATGATGCAAAATGCTTAAGGATAAGTAGAGAAAGCACAAGATAATTTTGGAGTGGTCAAAGGTTTGAAATAAGGATTCATAAAAGTGTTGGAGCAAATTTAGAGTTATAGAAAACCCAAATTCGTAGGCTGTTGTCCGCGGTTCCTTATCTCTACATGCGGTTCCTTAAAGATAATGAACCTCGGGATAATTAGAGAACCACCCACAGAAGATGGTTTAATTTTCTAATTCAACAAATCCTAATTTTCTAGTCTAACTAATCATAGACACATGCTTAAAAGCAACATTAGACTAAGAAACACATAAGAACTCAACAAACACGACTTTGACCAAAATGCATGGATTTAAAATAAAATCGACGTTGGAGGTGTGTTAATCTAGACACATAGTCATGACACAATGATTCACCATAGTTCATTTTTTTTCTTGCTATATTTGAGAGACTCATACATATTAATTATGTATGCTCGATATCAATAGGAAGAAGCCATGAAAAACGTTTTTAGATTGAATTAACAATGCAAAAACATTTCTCGACCATTTTCAAAAGAACTTTGAGATATTTAAAAAAGCAAAGAGGAATTTTCAGAAAGATTTTAAGAGACTCAATAGCTCAAAGAAAGAAAAGAATTGAAGGAGAAAATACTCGATTAAGAAAATGCGCAATTAATGTATATGTTCAATCAAACCTAGACCTTGACGCAAATAATTGAAAGGTTCCCTCTTAAGTGGCTTAGTGAAGATGTCGGCTAAGTTTTCTACCAAGGGTACCTTCTGAATCGAAATGTTCCCCTTTTGAACATTATCCTTAAGGAAATGGTGGTGAATCTCTATGTGCTTAGTTCGCGAATGTTGCACGTGATTCTTACTAAGGTCTATTGCACCCTTATTATCACACATGATGGGAAAATCAATAAGTGTAATCCCGTGATCAACAAGTGCTTGCTTCATCCATAGAGCTTGTTGACAAGCTTTACCGACACTCACACACTCAGCTTCCGTGGTGGATATAGCAAGAGCGGTTTGTTTCTTGGAGAACCAAGAAGTTAAACAACAACCCATTAATGTACAAACTCCACTAGTGATTTGTTGGTCCAGATAGTCTCCCGCATGATCCGAGTCTGCGTATACTATGGTTTTTACGCCGGTCCCTTTAGGATACCATAATCCTAAATGCATAGTGCCTTTATTGTATCGAAAGATACGCTTAGCCACTTCAAGGTGAGAGACTTTGGGAGCCTCTTGGAAGCGTGCACAAAGGCAAACTCTAAACATGATATCCTATCGACTTGCCGTTAGGTACAACAAACTACCAATCATCCCTCTATATTTGGTGTTGTCGACCGACTCACAATCGTCATCTACAGTAAATTTAGTACCCGAGGCCATGGGGGTCTTCATAGGTTTACAGTCCTCTTGTAACATCCCGCCTACTCAGACTATAATATATTGTCCTCTTTGCCCGCAAGCTCACGGCTTTGCTTTTTGGCCATCCTGTGAAGACTTCCCGGCAGGTCACCCAAGCCAATACTACTTTCCCAAGAGCACGCTTAGCTGCTAGTTCCTAAGAACCCCACTTGTAGTAGACTACAAAACGCGTTGTGTCATGAGAAGGTGACTACTGTCTTATGAACCAGGGATCTCTCCTGGACACAACCGATGTAGGATTTGCCTAGGGTGTCATCAGAGCCACTCCTGAGCCGTTCGGGATGGTGGGTCAAACCTCATCGAAGACGATGAGTCCCAGGGGGGGTTGATTGTGACACCCTAGGCAAATCCCACATCGGCTGTGGCCAGGAGAGATCCATGGTTCTTAAGACAACAATCGCCTTCTCATGACACAACGTGTTTTGTGGTCTATTATAAGTGGGGTTCTTAGGAACTGGCAGCTAAGCATGCTCATGGGAGAGTAGTATTGGCTTGGGTGACCTGTCAGGAAGTCTTCACAAGATGGCTACAAAGCAAAGTCGTGAGCTTGCGGGCAAAGCGAACAATATTGTAGTCTGAGTAGGTGGGATGTTACACCTCTAATCTAAATTTCTTTAGCATTTGTTTAACGTACTTTGATTGATTAAAGAAAATACCATCGTCTATTTGTCTAATTTGGAGTCCTAAAAAGAAGTAAAGTTCTCCCATCATGCTCATTTCAAACTCGTCATGCATGATTTTGGCAAAGTCATCACGCAAGCTTTGAAAAGTTGAACCAAATATAATGTCATCAACATATATTTGTACGATTATGAGGTGAGAATCTTTCTTCTTTGTAAAGAGTGTATCGTCTACCATTCCCATGGTATACTCATGTTTTACAAGAAACGCTTTAAGTCTATCATACCAAGCTTTGGGTGCTTGTATAAGACCATAAAGAGCTTTCTTAAGCTTGTAAACATGATCCGGTTTCTCAAAATCAATGAAGCCGGGAGGTTGAGCCACATATACCTACTCATTGATCAAACCGTTAAGAAACGCACTGTTTACATCCATTTGTTGAAGCATAAAGTCTAATGCAGAATCATAAGCTAAGGAGATCCTAATGGACTTTAATCTAGCTACCGGTGTGTATGTGTCGTTGATAACTTAGTTTTGGCCAGGTAAAAAGATTATCGTTACAGTCTCTTCGAATTGAAAAATGAGTTAACTATGCGACTCAGTCGTTCTTTGGTGAAACAAATAGTTGTGTCGTTGTAGTAAAATTAAAGGTGCAAAGACGTAAAAGTAAATGACGTTAATTTAAATCTAAAACACGAGAAAGCATGTGTTGAAAATCAACATGTGTTTATTCCTTTCGCGTTTGATACATTTGGTTTCCTTGCACCTGAGGCGGTGGATCTACTTACGAGAATACAACGTGTTATGAATAGTAATGTTTTGACTCCTAAATCCACAAGCGTTGTATTTAATAGACTTGGTTTTGCTATACAAAAAGGGCTAGCGGCGCAGCTTGTTGCCCGTTTGCCTTCTCCTAATATATAAATTATAATTATTAATGATCTAAAACTAATTTAAAATAAAAGACGGGAATTTAAAGCGTGACGAAAAGTAAAAGGCACTTAAAAGTAAATAACGCAAACTTAAAACTATCTAAGGCAAACATAAAACGCAACTAAAACTTAAAACTAAGGCAATGCTAAAATAAATCTAAGGCAAGTAATCATAAAGTGCGACTAAGGAAAAAGGCGGGACAAATAAAGCTTGAAATTAAAAATTAAAAACAGAAACTAAAAATAACCTGAACACAGCTTATCCGGAATAATCCTTCGTTCGGAAAAATCACTCATCCGGAATGTCACCTTCGTTCGGAATGATTCTTCTTCACTCGGAATATTAACCAAAACCCTTGATTCGGAATAAATCCTTTATCCGGAATATGTCACTTATCCGGAATAAAGTCTTGATTCGAATACTTAGGCTTGATCCGGAATGTTGTTGATCCGGAATATCTCCTTGATCTGGAATGTTGAAGATTCCGGATGAAGACCTTGATCCGGAATAATTAATTATTTCGAATAAAACTCTTTGATACGGAATACCTTCCTTGATCCGGAATATCTCCTTGATCCGGAATATCTCCTTGATCCGGAATATCTTCCTTGATCCGGAATGTTTCTTCACAAAGCCTTCACTCGGAATGTTTTGCCGATCCGGAATGTTTAATATTCCGGATGAACAACCCTTGATCCGGAACTTTTTCAACAAACACCTCCACTCGAAATAATCTGGGCTTGATCCGGAATGTTCCTTGGAAACAGAAAAAGCAGCGAAGAACAAGGAGGAAAGAAATAGCACGAATCTAGACAAAACTAAACAAAATCAACCACAAGATTAAATCAAACTAATCAATAAACATCTATTAATCATAAACAATCAAACCAAACCAATAAAACTAACAATAATAATCAAAATAATCAAAACCCACTTTAATCAATTTAATAAAAACACAAAAACATAAACATGAACATAAACATAAAGATCAAAGATTAAAGAAAGGTAGATAGGAGATCAAACAATAAAAATAAAGATTGACAAGAATTAAAAGGAAACTTACTTGAAATTAAAGGAATTTAAGGTGCAAGACAAGTATTTAAATTGGACAATTAAGTAAATGACATGTATTTAAATGACAAGGTAATTAAAATGGAAGAGTATAGTTTGTCAAACTAGCCAACAAGAGAAAATGAAATGAAATCCTAATCTATTTATAGGGGAGGATTAGGAGGTGCTTAGGAAGCTTCCTCCCCTCTTTCTTCTTTCCTTAATTGCAAGATTAAGTCCTTAATCTTCTTTAATCTTTTGACTTTAACGACTTTGTCTCGGGATTTCTACTCTCGTTTTGTGATTTCTTCAATAAATAAGACTTGAGTTCTTTGGCTTTTAGTAAACTTCCGCCTTTTGACTTTTTCTACTCTCAGAATTGGTCTTGGACTTCCGTTCTTTTTGCACTCTTAACTTCTTGACTTCGTCTTTCATCTTTTTCTTCGATAGAAGCCCGTGAATGCCCGTGTTTTCTCCCCTTTTCACAATTTCGTCCTAAATCACAACAAAAACACAAACCACGCATAATTCCGACATTTAAGACATAAAATACACGTTTTGGCTCGGTTATTATTGTAATTAAGTGGTAAAAAGGATGGGTGTTTACACACCTATCAAATCCCCTACACTTAACCATTGCAATGTCCTCATGCAATGCATTAGTTACAAAGCACGTTTATATTTTTCATCACAATCAATCCACCTTGGCCTTTATTAAAGAGATAGAGAATTATAAACATTCAAAGTAAAGAAATAAAAAAAACATACCTTCGGGTTTTGGAAATGTTGTAAATAATCATCATCCTTAAGTTTTCACTTTCTCCAAACCAAGCTTAAAAACGAGATCATTGTTATTATAAGTTAGCAAACTAACACGAACTCATGTGGGCCAATTATTCACTTAGACTCCCTTATTCCTAGGTGTATCTCTTATATTTTATTGTTGTCTGGAATGATCACGAGGATGCATTGTTGACTTATTTCGATAGTTATTTAGGCCGAAAATAAAGTGAACGATTTAATCAATAGTTAGCTAAAGGACAAAATCTTTTAAAACTGCTTCTCGGGACCTTATAAAGTTCATATCTTGGCATAACTCGCTTCGCGATTTGAGACCTTTCTCGGACCGATATTTGGCAGCGACTTCATACTTCAAACCTTGAGAGACGTTCATGAAATAATGGTCTTCTCTTCATAATAGGAATTTCTTCACTTGAAGTTTTGAGAGATTCTTCATATTTGGATCACGACTTCTTCATTTTTCTCCAATCTTTATTTTGGACTTTGATATGAAACGATCTGCCTCCTTTTAGGACTTGGATCTATTTATCCTCATACCTTGTTAGGGCCTTTTCGGATAGACTTCTCCATGACTTTTGGGGAGTTTTTGCTTTTCGTCGTGTGTCTCGATCCTTCATATTGATTTTTGATAAATGATTCTTCACATCACTTGGGATCTTTAGCAACAAAATATAGCCCTCATGCCTTGTTAGGGCCTTTTCGGACTCGCCAATCTTCGCATCTCGCTTCAATAAGTTATGCGTTGGCTATGAACTCTAATCCATACCGAGCTACTTTTAAACGATCTTGGGCTAGAAGCTAAGTAACCTTTTAAATCGTACAACCTTATTTATTGCAGATAAATTTATTAACAAGCGATGGGAGAATAGGCTTATAATTAACTCACATAAATTCACGAAGAATACCAAACTTATAATTGACTCTATCATCTCTCGTTCTCCACAGTTTAAAATCTCAAGGAATGAGACTCGTGGATGCTTAGCCTATTAAATCAAAGTTTTGGGTTTTCGAGTCATCTATAGGATCTTGCAAACTCTTAGACTTTTTCAAGTTTAGAAATCGCATTTTAAAGTTCCCTTGATAAACGACTCTCTAGGATCAATTATAGGAACTTGCGAAAAGTTCTTGTTCTTAACCCGTGAGAGTTAAGACTTTCGCGTTTTATAGCTCCCTATATAAAAGCCTAGCAAAACTTGACTTAAACACGTTAAGGGTACTAGCTAGAGTAAACTTAGATAAGTAAACTCGGGTTGAGTCAAAAGATTCACAACGTTTGAAAATTAAAACCACTTTATTTAAAATTTATTCTAGTAAAGAAAGAAAATAACTATACAAAGGTAAAAACTAATAGGCCAAAATAGATCAAAAATTTTGAAAAATGTCAAAAAATTGATTTTCCGGTTAAAATGAGGACAAATACAAGGAAAAGGCCACTTAACTTCGATAGAAGTCCCCCTACACTTAATATAAACATTGTCCTCAATGTTTAAGCATGTGGGAGTAAACTCCCTTATACTTAGGACATTGTGCACGTTGTTTTAATCTTGCTAAGGAAGAGACAACTAAAGAGATTCCTATTTTAATATTGAGAAATATAAAATAGTGAATCGAAAAGAGTTTAGGATAGAACCGGGAAGAAGGGAACACGGAATCACGGATCGTCAAAAATCATCAAGAGTGGATCATTGAGCGCTCGAATCCCTGAATATAAGAAGAGAGGAAATAGGAAACACCAACGGGTCTCCCCTACACTTAGGAAAAAGAAAGCTAAAAGATAGATACATGGGTTGCCTCCCAAGAAGCGCTTGATTTTTGTTCACCGAGTCGTGAGCCTGACTCGACCTTGATTAGCATAGGAGGAAGCATGAAACATATCCACCGGGATAAAAGACATAGTTTTCGTCCATCAAATAGCACAAGCTTAAGGTGAACAAGGCAAGCCAAAGAAGGATAGGCAAGGTTCCCTTAAGCAAAGATGGATCCTGGTGGGAACAAGGGTGGTGAGGTGCAAGCATATCTTCATAAGTTCCAAAGATTTTTCCTTTTATTTCATCAGATGGATACTGAGATGGCTGAAGAATATCGATACCGGGGTCGAACACCTTTTCCTTTAGGGGAAAATAGCACTCAAGCTCAGCAGAATGTGAAGAAGATCCGCGAAGAAGATGCACAACCTCGTCCTCAGAAGGTGGACAAAGAGGTGTTAAATCATACGTGCTGCGGATGTTGGTGTCGACCGGTTGCTTCTCCTTTGAAAGAATTTTCTTCAAATCCAAAGTAGGATCAAGACCATAATCATCGAAGTCTAAAGGAGGAGCATCACTCTCATGAGGGAAGTATGTATTGAGAAAAGTAGAGAAGTCTTCCTCAAATGAGTAGTCATCCAAAGTAGGATCAAGTGATGGCGGAGGATCTTCATCATGAGAAGAATCACTCGAGAGAGTATCGACCTCATCAAAATCATCATAAGTGGGCAGGTTGGGATACTCAGAAGTAAGGTCATCATAATCATCCGAATCTGAGCTAGAATCATCATCATAAGCATCAAAGATCGGTGGAGAATCATAAATGGGTGAAGGTTCCAAATTGGAGAGAGAATCATCCACATCATCTTGAAAAAGTGGATTATCAATGCACGAATCGAATAGAGGATTGTTGTAGATGACAAAATCATCGAGCACATTAATCATATTCGCAGATTCTCGTCCATAGGATTTGCTTGTAAGCTTCCTCATTTTGAACACTTGTTATTCATTCCCGACCATTAAAATTAATTCACCTTTGGCAACATCAACTAAAGCTCGTCCGGTTCTCAAGAATGGCCGACCAAGTATTAAAGGAATACGAGGGTCCATTTCATAATCAACAACCACAAAGTCGACCGGAAAAGTGAAGGTGCCAACTTTAATGAACACATCTTCGGCAATACCAACGGGGTAAGCGAGAGTGCGATTTGCAAGCTCAAGAGTCATCTTTGTTGGAGTAAGGTCGGGTAATGATAGTGCTTTCCAAACACTTAGAGGCATCAAATTAATACTGGCCTCGAGATCAGCTAGGGCAGTAAATTCTTCGGTTTTGTTAAAAATGCAAGGCAACACAAAACGACCGGGATCTCCAAGTTTTTCCGGAAGTTCTTTAAGAATAACTGCAGAACAGTTTTCATTTAAGCGTGTGTTGGCGAGCTCAATCAACTTCTCCTTCTTGTTAAGCAATTCCTTGAATGCTTTGACAAATTTCGGCATGTGGACAAGTGCTTCAACAAGGCTAATGTTGAAATTCATTTGAGAGATCATCTTCAAATAATTCGACACTTGAGAGTCATCCTTGGTTAGCATTGTGGCCTTGCCTAGCCGTGAAGGATAAGGGATATTGGGTTTAGGTGGTGAAGGTGTAGGTGTAGCAGGTAAAGGTTGAGATGTTGAAGGTGGGGTTGGTGGAGGATTCTTGGTGGGTACTTCATCACGACGAGGCGGAGACGGTAATGGTGTACTACTACTAGGTGTAGGAGGAGTAGGGATAAATGGTGGTGGAGGAGGTGTAGATGATGGGGATGGGATAGGTGGTCCTACTATTGTTACTCCACTACGGGTAATAATAGCACTCACATTCGCTCACGGATTGGTGACGATGTTTGAAGGTAGAGAACTCGAAGTAGAAGGTTGAGTTGTGGGCAAGAAACTAGCAAGCATATTCTTCAAATCATTCGTTTGATTGTTGAAGGAGGATTGGATATTATCTCGAAGCTCGGATCTAATGTCATTCCCTTTCTTGGTGATATCTCCTTTCAAATTAATAATTTGGCTTTGTAGATTCTTGATTTGTTCACCTTGGGTTCTCATTAAAGCTTCAACATCTTGATTCATGGGTGGGGTTTGTTGAGCGGGTGGGTGATAAGGATTATAAGCTCGAGGTGGGATTTGGTTGCTTCTATTGTAGTTTTTGTTGAGGTTTTGGTTTTGAGGAGAAAAACCGGGTGAAGGGTAGTTGTTTGACCGGTAACTCAGCAAATTTCTATCCCCTTGAGGTCGAGCTTGGTAATTTTCCAGTGAATAATTACCATAAGCTGCATACACATTTTCCGGATTTCCTTGAGTAGAAGGACAATCGGTGTATGAGTGAGGACCGCCACATGTTTCACAAGGATTGGCTACCGCTTTAACTTGTTGTTGGTTTGTAGCGAGAAGGAAGATATTTTTGTTCATTTCGGTCATCATGCGGGTGAATTCGGTCATGTCGGGGCTTGCTGAAGTAGAAGAAACATTGACTCTCGGGTTGTTCCTTGAAGAAGCGGAGGAATCCTAGTTTTTGTGATGAGTAGTCATGTTTTCAATAAGCTCTCTACACTCCTCGGGTCTCCTTTTCATAAATGTGCCACCGGCGGCTGCATTAATCGTATCACGATCTCGAAAAGTCAAACAGTTGTAGAAAGTATCAATCAATGTGACAGGGAGCATGTTGTGGTTTGGACAACGATCCGGATCAAAACATTATATCTTTCCCAAGCATCAAAGAGAGATTCATCGGGTTCTTGCATGAAACCGCTGATCTGATTGCGAAGGCTCGTGACCATGGATGGTGGAAAGTAGCGCGACAAAAAGCGTTTGAGTCATGTCATCCCAAGTATGAATTGAATTCTTCGGAAGATGATCAAACCATTTATCGGCGTTGATGTGATAAAGTATGTGAAAGAGTTGAAGGCGTAGAACATCCCATTATGGCACCGGGCAACTTCATGCTTTGAGTGATTGTAATGAATTTGTCCGAGGTGTTTGTTGGCATCATCATCAGGCATTCCTCGAAAAGGATTTGTTTGCACTTGCTGAATCATGTGGTGCTTCAACGAAAACTCCAGAGCCGTGATTTGCATCGGCGCAATCGGTCCCTCCTCGTCCAAACATGGTAGGTTGACAAAGCTCCTCCATTGTCCGAAGATCGGTCTGTGGAAGAACATTGTTGTTATTGTTGAGGTGCGGTGGATTATTATTGTTGTTAACACCTACCATAGCTAAATCTTCTCGAGTCTCGGGCTCTTGATATGTAGAAGATCTAGTACGCATACACCTACAAAGGCAAAAGAAAAAGAAACCAAATACAAAGAGAATATATATACACAATAAAAATAAAATATTTTTGGATTTTTGAAAGTTTTTAATTTTTATGGTTTTTTATCAATTTTTAATTTTTATAGTTCTTTTTTTTTTGAAAATTTTTGTGCAAGAAAATAACGCTCACGAATGAACGGATCCCAAAAAGCAACGCGTCTCTCACAAAAATCCGTTAATCTTTACGAAAAGAGCCGGCAGCGGCGCCATTTGATAACTTGGTTTTGGCCAGGTAAAAAGATTATCGTCACAGTCTCTTCGATTGAAAAATGAGTTAACTATGCGACTCAGTCGTTCTTTGGTGAAACAAATAGTTGTGTCGTTGTAGTAAAATTAAAGGTGCAAAGATGTAAAAGTAAATGACGTTAATTTAAATCTAAAACTAATTTAAAATAAAAGACGGGAATTTAAAGCGTGACAAAAAGTAAAAGGCACTTAAAAGTAAATAACAGAAACTTAAAATATCTAAGGCAAACTTAAAACGCAACTAAAACTTAAAACTAAGGCAAGGCTAAAATAAATCTAAGGCAGTAATCTTAAAGTGCGACTAAGGAAAAAGGCGGGACAAATAAAGCTTGAAATTAAAAATTAAAAAACAGAAACTAAAAATAACCTGAACACAGCTTATCCGGAATAATCCTTCGTTCGGAATAATCACTCACCCGGAATGTCACCTTCGTTCGGAATGATTCTTCTTCACTCGGAATACTAACCAAAACCCTTGATTCGGAATAAATCCTTTATCCGGAATATGTCACTTATCCGGAATAAAGTCTTGATTC